>VZQC01012652.1:3553772-3635808 GCA_009823505.1 Rhizomys pruinosus
TTCCCGACCTAAGGATCAGAGAGCTATTGCCTTCTCTGATCCTATGCAGAGGGCCTTGCCAATTTGCCACTCTGCTGAATTCCTGATCTAAGGATCAGAGAGCCTTTGTCTTCTCTGATCCTGTGCAGAGGGCCTTTTGGGTTTGCCACTCTGCCGATTTCTTTTCTTCTCTTTTTTCTTCTCTGCTCCTCAGGTCCCAAAGTTTATTTTTATATGCCCTAAAACTAATACATGTTATGCAAGTCTAAGCTAATGGTGAAAAAATAACCCAACTTCCCTGTAAATATTTTTTAGAATATTCACACCTGAAATTATTCTTAACATCAAAAACAGTAAAACAATCAATAATGGAACAATCATTTAGTTGAGACATCAAGAAAGTGAAACAATAATAGTACAGCCGTTCAGCTAAGCAATTTAAAAAGTTTTTTGCAGCACAGCGAAGTTAATGTTAACTTTTAACTCTAAGGACTCCATTCTTTATGCCTTGTGGTTACATAGGTGCTGGACAGTGTAAAAATGAGCTTTAAGGGGCTGGAGAGATAGCCTAGTGGTTAAGAGCACCGACTGCTCTTGCAGAGGATCTGGGTTCGATCCCCAGCACCCACATGGCGGCTAAGAACCGTCTGTAACTCCAATTCCAGGAGAACTCCAGTTCCAGGGGAATCCGACACCCTCTTCTGACCTCCGCGCCATTGCATGACACGGGTGCACAAACCTACATGCAGACAGGACATTCATGCACATACAAAAATAAACAAAATTAAAAAAAAAAAGAACTTTAAAGCTTTAACAATAGAGAACTTTATTTTTCTCACTTTAGTTCCTTGTTCACTTGACCTGTAAGTCATTTTGTGGCTGGTGTAGCTTTGATTTATATCTTGTTTTTATTCTGGTCATTGTTTTCCTCAGTTTCTGTTTTTAACATTTTCTGCTAAGGTGATTTTCTGTGGGCTACTGAACTTTGAGTCAGATCACTAGAATCCACTGTTTAACTGGATTTACTTTCACTTTGCCCTACAATCTTCTTTTTAGTTTAAATCTGACCAAGAAATCAAAATTCCTTTCTTTACTTGGGCATTCTGTGCATAACACAGTTTCTGTAGAGTTCTTAATTACTACTGTATCATGCTTTTAAGTTGTGTACACAGTGCCATTATTTCTCACAAAGCACTCATTTCTAGAAAGGCAAAAGTGTCAGTTCCACTCCTTGAGGCAGAAGCAGGTACCCTAACTGCTAGAAAGCCCAAAGTCAAGCAGGCCAGAAAAATAAGAATTAATGTGATAAGGAGAATTATTAAAAACCAAGGTCAGCTGGAGAGCAAACTTCAACCAGACGGGTCAGGTCACTGGAACTTTGTCAAGCAGTGAACCTTTCACGAATGTCTCCACCACTGGTGGGAATATAAACGGGTACAATCACTGTGGAAAGTAGTGTGGAGAACACTTAAAAAACTCAAAATGAGCCTACCACCTGACCCAGCCATACCACTCCTGGGTATATACCCACGAGATGCATCCTACCACAAAGATACATGCACAGTTATGTTTATTGCAGCTCTCTTCATAATAGCAAAGACCTGGAACCAACCCAAATGCCCCTTAACTGATGACTGGATAACAAAAATGTGGTACATCTACACAATGGAGTTCTATGCAGCAGTAAAGAAAGATGACATCATGAGCTTTGCTAGTAAATGGATGGAACTCGAAGCAGTTATACTAAGTGAAGTAATACAGTCCCAGAAAAAAAAAAAAGGTGAATGGTTTCCCTCATTTTTAGATGCTAACACAAAATCCCCAGTTGGCAGTCAAACTGAGCAACTTTATTATTATATTTCATTGTATCTGAAAGCAACTGTACTATTACAACGTGAATCTATAAATGGGCTCTAGAATTGTCCTACCACTTACACTCACACATTGTAATTATCATATATAGATGGAGGATATGTAGTCATATTCTAAAAAAGAGAATGGAAAGTTACACGACTTTATAGCTGCATGCAAATTAACTGTTAAAATGTGAATCTCTAAATGTGTTTAGGAATCAACCTATAGTTTATTTTCATAATTTTAAATTTTGACTTATGTGTGGAGTGTATATATGCATATTTTGGAATAATATAAAATAAAAAATAATAAAATATTTTTAAGTTAGTCATGGTAGCTCAGAGGGAGTTTCAGGTTATCAGGAAAACTGTTTCATGGAAAACTCCTGCCAAAATGCTATGTTCTAAAATACAGTGTTTTAAAACGATGGTGGCATTTGAAAAAAGTATTTAAACATGACCTCCACCTGCAGTCATAAGATTGTACAATTTTCAAGAGAAATAAAAGGCATTAATTATACTGAAAAAAAGAATGAGATGTTCTGTATAAAATATGCACATATTCAATAAAAACTGAAAAAATATTTTGGTTTGTATTTTATGTGCAGGAATGTTTTATCTACATGCATGTAAATGCACCCATGCATGCAATGCCTGTAGAGGCCAGAGAGGGTGTCAGACACCTGGAACTGAAGTTATGGATAGTTGTTAGCCACTATATGGGCGCTGGGAGCCAAACCTGAATCATCTGGAAGAGTAGCTCGTACTCTTAACAAGTCGCCTCTCTGGTTCCTAATCTTTCTTTTAAAAGATTTATTTTATTTTTAATTATGTGTGTGAGTGTGCAAATGTGTGTGTGTATGTGTGCATGCATGCGTGTGCACGTAAGTGTACAGACAGGTGCCCACAAAGTCCTGAAAAAGGCATCAAGAACCTGGAGCTGGAGTTACAGGTGTTTGGGAACAGTGTGAGGTGGGTACTAGAAAAACCGAGTTCCAGTCCTCCATTACAGCAGTATGTAACCCTAACAGCTGAGCCATCTCTCCTGCCTCACAAAACAAACTACATACGGACAAGCAAATAAATGAAACAATAAAACTACCTGTGGTATTTGATTTTTATTTTAAGCCCAAGTTATCACTAAAGTTACTGCAACCTGGGATTTTGCACAAAAACTAATGAAACTTAACTGGAAGTATTTATAGATCTAATTAACTCTTTATGGTATGGATGTCACTCTAAGGCCCAAGTAGTACAAAATTTGATTGGTATTAATTTGGCTTATTCTTTTCATTGTTAAATGTTTATCATGGAGTGTGTACAACCATGAAGTATAGTGTGGCTTCGATGATTATGAATGAATGGCTTCAGTGAATTAATGGTGTACCCTCTACAAATGCTAATTGTTTTTTGAATAGTTTTCTATAGGAATAGAATAGACACCTTTGTCCAAAGGTAGATGAGTTTGGGAGGCAGAGGCATGTTCGTTCTTATCGCAAGGGTATATATGGTGACAAGGACACTGTACTTCTGTTGATGTGTCAAAATACATGAAGGAAGAAAGGTTTATCTTGATTCACATATGTGAGAATCCAGTTCATGCTCAGCCAACTCCACCATCTCTGAGCTTGCAGTGAGGTGGTATGTGCCAGCCAGAAGTGGCAGAACAAATTTGTTCACCTCACCTCATAGTGGCTGGGGAAACAAAGACAGAGAATGGAGAAGAGGCTGGGATGGAGACACATTATTCTGCAAAGGCACGACCCAATAACCTACCTTCTCCAAACAGCACCCATCTCCTAGTTTCTAAAACCACTCCCAGATAGCATCACAGTGTGAATCTATTGATGGCTTAATCCATTGACATATTGATCCAATCACTGCTCTAAAGCTCAGCTTCACCTCTGAACATTGCTCTAGGGTCAAACCTTTGACACAGCAACCAAGGTAGGGGGTAGTCGTAGCTGCATCATAGGAAGGTGGATGTTTGGTCGCTGTGTGCTGCTATTCTCAGCCAAGGTCTTAGGAGACAAAGCTTTGACAGATCCTTAAAAGGAAGAGGGTGTCAAGTTCTGCTTTCAGTCCTAGAAGCCAGTGTCATTGTGTGAGGAGGGAGTAGCTTAAGATTACCAGGAATTCAACAGGATTCTCTTCACCCATGCCAGAGGTTTGGTCAGCAGCGAAGATGATGTTTCATCAGTAGAGAAAGAATCAATATCTCTCCATTCTCTATATATTCAGAACAGTAGTAATCTTCCTCTCAATTAGATTATTTCTGCTTGCTTATATATATTTTCGTGTCAAAGTCCAGAAGGCAAACCAACCTGGACTTTTCAGATTCAAGGTCTCAGCCTGGAAACACTGTCATACTCGGAAGGTTTGGCTGAAAGTTTGCAAAGGGAGTGGACAGAATCCAAGGAGATGATGCACTCTGCTAAAGCATCCTGGTATTAAGCACTGGAAAGCCAATATCAGGGTTAACCCTGAAGGGACAAGTGACGGAGTCAGAAACAGATTAGAGTTGGAGCTGAGGAAATGCCTCATTGGTGTGCTGGCTGCTCAAGCATGAGGGCCAGAGTTCACATCCCAGCATGTGCAAAACAAGACAGCTCTGAGGGATCTGATGCCCTCTCCTGCCCTCTGCAGGCACACAGGCTCATTCACTTACTTTCACACATACATTTGTGCCTACACTCACACGGACACATACACGCCCCCCCAAACCCCCAACCCCCCAAAATAAGTGAAATAAATAAATAAATCTTGACATCATGGAACAAGGTCCATCGGGTTGAAAAAATCTTATAGTTTGAATATAAAACATCCTCCACAGGCTTACACCTTTATGGTGTGGACCCTGGCTGGTGGTACTGTTTCAGAATGCCATGTAAACTTTGGAAGGCCAGGTAGCGCCTCCTGTGGAAGTAGGTCACTGGGGACATTGGTCTCTCTGCTGCCCATTTGCCTTGTGTCAATCACTCCATTCGGCTCTACCCCACCCTCCTCACCGTGATGGACGGATGTGTCTGAAATCCTGAGCCTGAATAAACCTTTTCTCCATTAAGTGCTTTGCTCATTTGTTTTCTTCACAACAATAAACCTAGGTGATAGAAGTCATCCCAGAGTGTGGTCAGTGGCAGAAGTGAGGAATGCAAAAGGCCTGAGTTCCTCTAATGCTCTCCCCTGGGCATGTACCAGTTCTCCACATTCTTAGCCTGATGGAGAGGCTCATGTCAGGGCCACTCCTGGTTATAAGGCAAAGTGGAGAATGACAGGGAATAAAATTCTGTTGAAAATGTGTGCACTTGTGTGTGTGTGTGTGTGTGTTGTGGTCGGGAATAAATTTCCATGTCTCCAAATAAACATTCTCTCTCTTCCTCTCTCTAAATAACAATATTACCTTTTCCTCAACTTTCATTAAAGCCACTGTGACATGCCTACCTGGTCACATAAACAAAACAAGATTCATTTTTATCCTTTCCTTTTTCCTTTCCTTTTTTTTCCTTTCCTTTCCTTTCCTTTCCTTTCCTTTCCTTTCCTTTCCTTTCCTTTCCTTTCCTTTCCTTTCCTTTCCTTTCCTTTCCTTTCCTTTCCTTTCCTTTTTCCTTTCCTTTCCTCATATTCAAATCATCTCCACGCTGCATAGGTTCTCTCAGATCGGGCTGCTGTAAGCTCATCCTCACCCTCCATCCCACCTTTGGTTGGTCTTTGGTGTCCTCCTTTCTTAGGCCACTGTCCTTGCCTGAGGTACTTTCCCAGCTTTCTCAGGAGGATACTTTTTAGCGCTGTGGTGACAGTGTGTTTTCACCATATAAACAACCATGAATAAAGCAATGCCTCTCTTTATTATTTGATCTCATCCCCCTCCCCTGGGCCTGGGCCACTGTAATAACTGTTCACAGTTCTAAGCCCCATGGATCTGTCTGTGAACAAGACAAAGCCCCAACTCTAATGGAGTTGTGTGTTCTTGAAGAAATATAAACAATAAACAAGTATGAGTTATGCTAGCTATTAGAAATTGTGTTAGGCAGAGTGATGAATCTGGGCAAGCAGTTGGAGGGGAAAGAGCTGCTGTTGGGGCAGGAGATAGTCCTTGCTAATGAGGAGTTTGAGCAGAGCCCTGAATGAAGTAATAGGAAGGTCTAGGCCAAGAGTCTCAGGCAGAGGGGTGCTGTGGCCCAGGTGCAGGATGGTACTTGAAGTTTTTAAGGAAGCACAAAAGGGCCATCTGGCAGGATGAACTAGGGAGAAAGGAAAGGAAGCAGGGCGGAAAGGAATTGAGGGTCTAGATCATGATTGTGTGGTCCTTGGGATGATGGCTGGAGTGTTAGCCGAGCGCGATGGCCTGCTTTGAGAGTTTAGGCACAGGGGGAGAGCGGAGTTAACCATGGAGCTATGGCTGTGCTATGAAGAACTGCCTGGAAATTGAAGGCAGGATCAGGTAGGAGATTATTTAGTAAGCGGTTTATCGTCTAGATTTGGCATGGGTTGGGTTGGTCACAATGGGATGTTGTAAATCATTAGGACTTAGGATATATTTTGAAAGTGGAAATTGCTAATGGATGTGGAGGCTGTGAGCAAAACTTGAGTGAATTCTCAGATGTAGTCTAAATGTCATCTGACTTACATCTGATGTGTCATGTGTGACTTATCTGTCATTGTTTATTTAGGGTAAGTACATTTGCTGGTCTCGTCTTTATCACATTTGGGTTCTTAGTAATCTAAAGTATTTTAATGTGTCTTTTCTCATTGACTCATTGAGAATGACAAAATTATACTTTGGTGAAGATCACAGTAAAATTTAGCAAACTGCAGCTGCTTTAAAAGTTGCCTGATGCCCAACTTTTATATCTGGAGCTTTGAGTAAGTCACAGATTCTAAAGCTAAAGTTGCCCCCTGAAGAGTCTTTTTTTTTTTGCAGTTCAGCCATGAACCGGTAACAGTGAATGGTGCCTCCCTATAATCCCAGGACTCAGGAGGCCAAGGAAAGATTATGAGTTCAAGGCAACCTGGACTATTCAGTTTCAAAAAAAAAAAAAAAAAGGAAAGGAAAGAAAAGGAAGGAAAAGGAAAAGCCTCTCTCAACTGTTTTCTTTTCTAAACTCAAAATCAGCTTAAAGGTGAATATTTCTTCATGTCAGTTGAGTGAAAAACAATGTATTATAAAGAAAACACATGGAATTTCTTGTTGAAGTCCAAGGAATTATGTACTTTATTAGTGGTATCAAGATAGAGAGAAGTGGGACTGGAGAGATGGCTCAGTGGTTAGGATCACTTAGTGTTCTTGTAGAGGATCTGAATTCTAACACCCTCTTCTGTCTTCTGTGGGCATTGCATGACAGGATACACTTATACACATGCAGATGATACACTCAGACACATAAAATAAAAATAATAAATATTTTTTAAAAGAGATAAAAGAGCCCGGTGTGGTAGTACATGCCTTTAGCCTTTAATCCCAGCACTCTAGAGTCAGAAGCAGGTCGATCTCTGTGAGTACAAGGCCAGCCTGGTCTACATAGATAACTCTAGGCTAGTGGACTAAAGGGAGACCCCGGCTCAAAAATATCCCCAAAACAAAAGAAACAAACAAAAAAGAAATAAATAAGCAAATATGGAGATTAAACATATGAAGTTGTTCAACTTGGATCATGAAAGAGAAATTAAAATTGCACTGATCTAACATTTCTTACAAATAAATTGGCAAAAGTTGGCTATATGCTCTGTGGATGAGGCTAATGCCAACTGATGGAGATTCTTCCCCTCCCTTCCCCTCCTCCTTTTTCCTCTACCCCGTTCCCTTCCCTCTTCCTCCCACACTCCCTGCCCCTCCTTCTCTTCCTCTCTCTGCTTCTCACCTGCTAGAATTATAGGTGTGCAGTACTTTCCTGTCTTTTCAGAATAATAACTCTTATACATTGCCAGTAGAAAATAAAATAACACCGCTTATAAGAAAATAATTTGCTCACCTCACCGCAGAGATACATGCATGGCCATGTTTATTTCAGCTCTCTTCACAATAGCAAGGAGCTGGAATCAACCCAAGTGCCCCTCAACTGATGAGTGGATAGAGAAGATGTGGTGCATCTACACAATGCAGTTCTATGCAACAGTAAAGAAAGATGACATCATGAGTTTTGCAGGAAAATGGCTGGAGCTAGAAGACATCATGCTGAGTGAAGTAACACAGTCCCAGAAAAACAAAAGACGAATGGTATCCCTCATCTGTGGATGCTAGTGCCAATTACCTAGTCGTAAGTATTTCTTGTGCATGGCCCCTTGAGCTTTTGTCCAAGCATTTGGGAGTGATGCATACTGGAAACAACAACAGCAACAACAACAACAATAACAACAACAACAACAGAAAGGACTGCATCGAAGAACTGACTGAAACAGTGAACTTCTGCTCAAAACAGTCAACTTCCACATGGAGAATATCAAGAAAGACTGAGAAAGAGATGAAAAGCATGTTTGGCAGAATACATGAGCTCTGGTGGGGTGGGGCATAGGGTGGGGAACACAGGTCTAGATTTGATAATCTTGTACAAAATATATATTAAAAAATAAACAAATAAATAAATAAATAAGAAAATAATTTGGAGCCAGGTTTGGTGGCAAAAGTCTTGAATCCTAGCACTTGGGAGAAAAAAGCAGGTAGATCTCTATGAGTTCAAGACCAGTCAAGTCTATGTAGGGTGTTCCAAGTAAGTCAGAGCTACACAGTGAGATCCTGCCCCCCCCCAAAGGGAAACAAACACAAAACGAATTTGGCAATATTTAGCAGAATTATGTATTCATTTACATTATGACTGGCAATCATAATTTTAGAAATTTATCTCAGTGATCCACTTGAAAAAACTAGAAAAATATATGCAGAAAATAATTCATCATATACAACTTTTGGAATACCAAAACACTAAGAATAACTCAAATGCCCATCAAGAAAAATGTATTTGAATAAACTATGGCCCATCTTCACAGCAGTGTAATCTACAGCAGGAAGAAAAAATGGAATTCATTGATATGGTTCCTTCTCAGAGAGAACAGTGGTGTAATGATTTCTTTTCAAGAACATTTACCATTCACTAAGATAATGTGGGGCTGCAAAGCTCTAGTGTAGGGGACTAGATTCCAGTTCCTAGCACCCACATCAGGCAGCTCACAATCAGCTTTAATTCCAGCTCCAGGAGATTCAATACTTTCTTCTGGCCTCCATGGGAACCTGCACACACATGCGCATGCCCTTACACAGACATGCAGATATAAATATGATAAAATAATAAAAGAGGACATTATAAAGATTATGTCAGAGTATAGTGTGTTTTGTGTGTGCATATATATATATATATGTATATATATAAAGAGAGAGACAGAAATTTAAGCACTTTTTTCTTTTTTTATTTTCTTTTTCCTTAATTTGTTTATTTTTTATTTTTGTTTATTTATTTATTTATTTTATGTGTATGAATGTACTGTCTGCATGTAGGTTTGTGCACCCATGTCATGCAATGCCCCGGAGGTCAGAAGAGGGCATTGGATTCCCCTGGAACTGGAGTCTCCTGGAATTGGAGTTAATGGACAGTTCTCAGTCGCCATGTGGGTGCTGGGGATCGAACCCAGGTACTTTGCAAGAGCAGTCGGTGCTCTTAACCGCTAGGCCATCTCTCCAGCCCCATTCATTTATTTTTTAAGGGATTCTACAATAAAAGAGCACAATTGTTTTCAGATAACATTGACGTTGCTCAGTTTGCCATACTTAAGCACATTTATTTATTGATTCACTTCTAAATGTATAGTCACATATGTAAGTCAGCTTTATTCTAGATGTTAGGTAAAAATAGCAGTGTTGTGATTAATGACTATTGGCATGTGGGCTAGTAGATTCTTGAATGAACTAATTCTCTCAAGTCTTGCTTCTGTTCAGGCCCCTCCACTTGCCTCTCCCTGTGAACCACCACACCCAAGGACTTAATCCTCAGCCCTCCGCTCTTCTGCCTTGCACTCTATTTCCAAAATTCAGCCACATCTGTGGGTTTTGACCGTAGGGTATAATAAATAATTCACAAAGACAACATATAATGAGAATTGGAAGATTAAAAAAAAAGAGGTCTCTCTTGCTATAAAAATGTGGAATTAAAAATTAAATTATCCCACTTTTGATTAAAAATTAAGCACACCAAACAAAAATTACAAGAATGTAGTTTATCAAGTGAGTCACCGGGCTATAAATTATATTTGTAGCACTAGCTATGGTTTGCTCTGTAACAATATACAATCCCTTTTCTAATGTGGTTAAAGCCCAAAGCACCTCAAATATTCCCAAGTCTCAAAGAGGGGTCTTTTTCATGTCCACTTGTGCTGATGTTTGTAACTGACCTTGTCCTATTTGAGAGTCTCCCATCTTGTAAAGGCTGACCACTGTCAGGTGACTAGGAAATGACAGTTACCAGGCAACAAGCTACAGGAAGTTCCCGGACCATCAGTTTTTGGATGATGATCCCCTGAAACTCGTAGGCTGTGGATTCATTATCAGTTCTGGATTTGCGAGATCTGGAATGGTTGTCTCTGCCAGTGCAGTTACTGCAGATCCTAGATACTGTCTCCAGATAAACCTGGACCAAGACTCTGTCCCGGGCGGCTCACAGGCTCTGTGCTTCACGATCTCTCTCAGCTGTTGTCAACCTCCATTTTTAACCTCACCCCCCTTTTAGGCTACTTTTCTGCTAGGAGCAGAATTCGAAATTTTCAGGTGTATGGGCTGGAGAGATGGCCTAGCGGTTAAGAGCGCCGACCGCTCTTGCAGAGGACCCGGGTTCGATCCCCAGCACCCACATGGAGGCCAAAAACCATCTGAAACTCCAATTCCAGGAGAACTCCAGTTCCAGGGGAATCCGACACCCTCTTCTGACCTCCGCAGCATTGCACGACACAGGTGCACAAACTTGCATGCAGACAGTACATTCCTACACATACAGAAATAAATAAAATTAAACAAAATTTTTAAAAAATTTCAGGTGTATGAATTCCACATAATCCTGGTGTACCTGGCCAAGTGTACTGGCTTTAAATGTGGAGAATGGACTGTGACCTTAAGAAAGAATAACCCCTCATCCCCTGAAGCCAGAAAACAGTTTCAGTAGTCCCATGAAGGATGGGGTTGGAGTGCTGTGAAGCAAGTTTTGAAAACTTGAAGTGTGGAAGAAACTGTCCTTTACATTCTATACAATGTGTCCAACCTCAACTTTGAGCTGAGTAATGTTCTTTGCTGAGTTTTACACGGTCAGTCTACCAGGACTTTTATTTATTCTAATAAAAGCCACATATACCACTCCTGGATATATACACACAAGACTCATCTTACCGCAGAGATACATGCACAGCCATGCTTATTACAGCTCTCTTCACAATAGCAAAGATCTGGAACCAACCCAAGTGCCCCTCAACTGACGAGTGGATAGAGAAGATGTGGTACATCTATACAATGGAGTTCTATGCAGCAGTAAAGAAAGATGACATCATGAACTTTGCAGGCAAATGGACGGAGCTAGAAGATATCATGCTGAGTGAAGTAACACAGTCACAGATAAACAAACAAAGAATGGTATCCCTCATCTGTGGATGCTAGTGCCAATTATTTAATTGTATGGCAAACTCAGCAATGCTAATGTGATCTAAAAACAACTGTTCTCTTATGTTGTGAATCCTTTAAAAATAAATAAAAAAGAAAAAAGAAAAGTGTAACAGTAAAGACCAGCCACCCTTAAAAGAAAAAAAAAAAAAAAAGTGAAGCTGATTCTGTTCCACTTTTTTTTTGAGACATAATGCAGTGGTTTGAGTGAAAATGTCCCCCACAGGCTTCAAGTATTTGAACACTTGACCTCGGTTAGTTGGCACTATTTGCAGAAGTTCAGGAGATGCAGCCTTGCTGGAGGAAACACGTCACAGGAGGTTTTGAGAGTTCATAGCCGTGGCAGGTTTCTAGTCTTTCTCTTTGCTTCCTGTGCCTGCGTGAAGATGGGGGTGCTCTGCTTTGCCCCCCAGCCACACCTGCCACCCCTTCCCAGCACAGTGAACTCTTATCCCTCTCGAACCCGGAACTGTAAGATAACTACACTCACACTTAAAATTTTTTTTTAAATTTTATTTATTTTTTATGTGTATAAAAGTACTGTCTGCATGTAGGTTTGTGGACCCGTGTCATGCAACGCCACGGAGGTCAGAAGAGGGTGTCGGATTCCCCTGGAACTGGAGTTAAAGACTATTTTCAGCCACCATGTGGGTGCTGGGGATCGAACCCGGGTCCTCTGCAAGAGCAGTCGGTGCTCTTAACCGCTAGGCCATCTCTCCAGCCCCTACACTCACACTTTTATAAACTGCCTTGGTTGTGGTATTTTATGACAGCCATAGAAAAGTAACTACTGTACAGGGTCTTACTATGTAGCCCAGGTGGGTCTGAAGCTTGCTGTGTAAACCCAGGCTGTCTTCCAACTCACAGAGTTCTGCCTGCTTCTGCCTCCTGACCACTGGAGTTGAAGGGGTGTGCCACTGTGCCTGGCTTTGATATATTTTCATCTGTGACTATTTAATGGTCAGCAAAAATGTAAACTCTGTCCTGAGGGCCCCTGTCTCAAATTGGAACTGGATCGAATCATAAGGAAAGATTCTGAGGGCTGGAGTGCAGCTCAGGGGTGCGAGGCTTGCTTGGGGCCTAATCTGCAGCAAAGAAAAGCAAACAACCAGATGCCTCACGGAAGCTTCACAAAGTGCTGTTAGAAATGCCCCTTGTCGGCTCCTGGCGCTGCTTTTCCGTTCCTCACTGCATTTACTGCATCTCCGTCATTTGCAAACGTGGTGGTGCTGCAGATAGATGCAGGCCACCACTTGGCGGAATATTGAGGGCTAGAGCTCAGCTGTTAAGAGACGCTCTCACAGAGGACTGGGTCCCACTGACCACATCAGGCAGCTAACAACAGCCTGTGGCCCTAGTTCCAAGGAATCCTCCATCCTTTTGGCCTCTGAAGGCACTCATACGCCTGGTCATGTACATATACACGGACACACACATAAAAAACTAGTCATGGGACTGGAGAGATGGCAGCGGTTAAGAGCAGGACCTGGGCTTGATTCCCAGCACCCACATGGTGGCTAAGAACCGTCTTTAACTCCAGTTCCAGGGGAATCCGACGCCCTCTTCTGACCTCCACGGCATTGTACGACACGGGTGCACCAACCTACATGCAGATAGTACACTCATACACATTAAAAAAGTAATAAGAAATTAGTCATACAGCAGAAACCACATTGATATGTGATATATGTGTAAGGCTCGATGGAAAACAAAGGAAATATGTTATAATTATTTTATTTGGAACTTATTGGAAAAAATCCAATTTTCACCCCTACAGTGGGAGTTTTGAATGTATGAAGCAGTAAGAACTATAGTCAAGTTCACGATACAAAGTATTACAAGGTGGAAACCAGCTTCAAAGGAAGTAAAATAATAAAACCCGATGTATAGTTCATTTTTAAACCCTAAAGCTTGCCTGTTCCATTAGGTAACTTGGAGAGTCAAATAACTTCAGCTGTGAAGCCACCACAATTTTCTGTGGAAAAGTAACTCTCCAAACTACAGCTGCTGCTATTCAGTGAAAAGAAGAGGCAGCGGCAGGGCTATGGGGCTGTGGCCGGGCTATGGGGCTGTGGCCGTGAGATTTCCGCGGTATTTTTGCATTATTAACCTTGGATTCCGGGAGAAGAGCAGGATATACCCTTAGTTTCTCAAAGGAATGTCTGTTCCAATCTACTAAATGAATCTACTGTTGCACCTTTTGCAGAGTTTAGAAATTGTTTCACAGAAAAATTGCATTGCTTTTGTTTACAGCTCCATAGGTCATCTCCAAAATCTGCGAATGCTGTGCAGGGAAAAAAATCAAAACACCTTAGTATTGCTATATACCACCCTTTGTTTGTTTGTTTGTTTGTCTGTTTCCTTTGGGACTTACAGAACGAAGGTGTTATTTTAACAATGAAAACATTTCAGAAGCTTTCTCCAACTTTGCAAGGGATAAAAAAAATAAAACAACAGTGTTAAGCAAAGAATGAGAATCACCTATAAACAGGGTCCTATAAAATTCTGGTCCTGAAAACTGATTGTATAGAACAACTTAAAAAGCTTACTTTTATTTTAAATTAATTATGTGTCTGCATATGTATGTCTGTGTGTGCGTATATGCACAGGAGTACAGTGCTTTGGGAAGCCAACAAAAAGTGGGGGGATTTCCGGATCCTGTGGGGCTGGAGTTACAAGGGGTTGTGATCCACCCAACTTGGATCCAGAGAAGTAAATTCCTGTCCTCTGCAGGAAGAGCAAGTTCTTTCAATCATGGATCCAACTCTCCAGCCCCCATGCAAAATGATTTAAAACATACATGCACATATGAGTGTGCACTCACACAGACACATAGACACACACACACACACACACACACACACACACAGAGTCCTTATTAGTCTGGTTGATCTTCTAGGCTTGCTTTAATTACAAACTCCTCAAACCTAAACCAAAACTTCTATAACACAAGGCCAAGATAGTTGAACATGCAGGCTGTGTCATCTGCTGCCCTTGCCGATAGCCAAAGGAGATAAATAAAAGTGAACATTGTTAGTCAAAAGGAGTGTCTTCCATTCAAGGTTATATGTGTAGCTGTGTTTTCTGCTAGAAACATCAAGTAAACTTTACAAAAATCAATCTCTTGTGCTGACAAGCTTTGGGATACCAAAGGGGTGGTGCCTTCCCCCGACCGTGTAGCCCAGGTGCCCACTAAAATGCAGTGACATGCAAGTTCCCCTACTGCACTTTTAAGATTCAGCATGCTGCAGGCACTTGTCTCAGTTAAGGGTTTGTGTCAGCTCACCTATAGTTTATGGTACAGAAGTCCAGAAGGGCAGGGCAATGCCAGTTCCTGCTTGGTTCCCTGTCTCCTTTGAACCATTCAGGAGCCCAGCACAGGAAGGGTGGGCCTGCCCACTGCAGTTAGCCTGGTCAAGCTAATTCCCCACAGTCCTGACCTGAGGCCTGCCTCCCAGTGTTTTTAGATCTCATCAAGTCTGCAGTTGAGATCAGTCATCACACTACTTAATAAGACTTGTTTGGTTATTCTTCTTCAGCCATCCCCTGCCAGTGTCAGCTTCACCATGCTGTTTAGAAACAGCATAATGGAACCAGAGGGATGTATGATCCTGCTCTCTAAACATCAGGAAAAATGTCTTTTCATTGCTTTATTTTTTTTAACTTCACTTAAGATCTATGCCCGGACTGGAAATTTAACAGGAAAGATGCACACACGCACAATATTTAGACTGATAGTTTGGAAATAAACTTCCCCTTCGGTGATGATGACAAATACCCCAGGCCATTATGTTCGGTCAACAGGCCATAAAAATAGATCATAGACTTGGTTCTCTAAACAGCAAATATTCATTTCCTCTCAGTCCTGGAAGCCATGATCAAGAAGCCAGCTTGTGAGGGAAGGGAGACCTTCCTGGCTTTAAAGCTCTACCTTCTCACCATGTCCCCACAGGGCCCTCAGTCTGCTCCCTCAGAGATAGAACCCTACTGTCTTGTCCTCCAAGGAAACCTGTCAGATCGGATTAAGGCTTTGTCCTTGAGTTCCTTTTGCACTAATGACCTGCTTAAAGGCCTTGTCTCCAAATAGAATCACCTTCTGCATATGAATTTACAATGGTGGGCACAATCCAAGTTATTATATTCTGTCTGTGCAGTACTTAAATTATGAGATATTGAGGAAAAAGGCAAATCACTCAAGGACATTGTATCATCAAGTGGAGAAAGAAGACATCTTAAATTATACACAGGATGTTTGTGTCATGTGGCAGGAAAGGACCTTACATTGCCCATATATGCAGATTGTGTGTGTATTACATCAGGAGATGTCCAAGTTGACAAGAGGATAATTATGATGTTTAATTCTGTGCATCAACTTGACTGGGCCTCAGAGTATGCATGTATCCAGTCAAACCTTATTCTGGATCTTTCTGTAGGAATGCTTTGGGTGAGATCAACATTGGTAGACTAAGTATAGATTCTTCCCTGCAGTGTGTGCAAACCTCATTGAACAAACCAAAGAGCAAATAGAACAAGATTTTCCTCAAGAAAAAAGATTTCTCTTTTACCCAATGGTCTATAAGGTGAGGAGCTCTTTTGTCTTGATGGTCTTTGAACTGAAGCTCACACGTTCTTCTTGGTTCTGAAAAGCCCTCCAGCCCATCAGACTCAAAACAATTTTGCAGATTCCTGTGAATTTTGTTTCTCTACAGAACTCTGACTAATGCAGACGTGAATTTCAAAACCAGCTCTCTCCTACTCCTCACTTAATCATGTGTATCTTAACTCTTTCCTATTTAGTCATGTTTATATTTTGTTAGTGCAAAATGTAGAAATCAGAAAATCTCAGCTGTAATTTTTAGCTTTATGACCCTTAAATGTGAGTCAGAAGCTTGATTGATTATTAAATATTTAAATGTCAATAAGAACTTCTCATACATTCTCTAACCTCCTAGCTACATGACCTAGGGTGAACACAGTCTGCCGTGACATTGGTTCCTCATTTGTAACATGGGGATAAAGTTCATCGCCTTTTTATCTCACAGGCTCTTTAGCATTTCATGAGACAGCACATGTGAATGTTCTTTAAAGGTGCAAAGTGCTGTCCTGTGATTGAGAGTTTAGCATAATCAAAGTGAGATATATAGGGGCTTTTATCAAGGTGGCTTTATCTAGAATTAAATGTCTCTAAACTTAGAAAACATATTTCTAGAACATATTCATTGGTTAAATCTCAGATTGTAACTAAAAATGCTTGAGCAGTCTCTCTCCTGTTCAGCAGTCCTGGCCAGCGTCTGAAATCTGACAAGGATTTGCTTTTTCTATGAAGGGCTGTGGAATTCTTACAATGCCAATTGTTCCTGGAAGCCACCACCAGAAGACTTGAGTGGGTACACACGTTGCTACCTTGTACTGTCTCTAAATCACTTAGCAACTGATGGATTTTTATGGGCTATCCTCTTCTGTCAAAGCAATGTCTGATTACTGTTAATTTGTGTAATTTAGCATGGATCTATGGATAGATTCTAAGAATATGTAAAATTAAGTTGTTGCTATAAAATAGAGAATCATAACTTCTTCCTCATCAGCTTTGTGAGACATTTTCCAGTCTGTCTGCATGTTAAACCTTGTTGGCCAGAAATATAGGCATTTCTTCTCTTCTCTGTAAATGTCCAACAAATCTAGATATTACACATTGACATCGTAGAAAAGAGTAGTTTGAATGGGAAAGAGAAATCAGACACTATAAAAATACTTTGAATTAATCTACTTTTATCATTCCCCTTTCTTGTCTCCCTATGCATATCAGACCATTTGAGATTATTTTATCAATTTCTTGGTCAAATTACTTAGAAAAAAATCCCAGAGGTCTCTGATTAAAGTAAGCAGAGGTATTATGTTTCCTTTTGTCACTGAGTGAGTCATAAAAAAAGAAAACAAAACTCACTGGGCTCAACCAAAACCTAACCAATTGCATAGCTTTATTAAACATAGCAGCAACAGAAAGAAAATATGCAGTGCTTGCCCAGGAAGGAAGCATGCCAAGAACAGAGTAATTTTCTGGCTTTTCTTTGATATCTATAAATTCTGTTCCTGTGCAACTCTGTTACTGAATAGCTGTTGATATTAAACACGAGGAGAAAATCCCAAATGGACAGTGAAATGCATTAGGGATTACCAGATGTTAACTAGCCACTCTCCATAAGGACCCTGCTCACATCTGTTTTTGACCTCAGAATGTAGGAAACACTTTCTTTTCTATTATTTTATCTTCTTATTTTTGTGGCCAAATGTGTATTGGATACAAAACTTGTTCAGACCAAAACTTGGCATGTGAGCTCTTGGTTTGACTAAAGTTGGGTTACCACCAATTTGCAAAATAAAGTATGAATAATAATCTAAGTTATAAGAGCGCAAAGCAAAATAAATCCTTACTTTGCCATTTTATCAGGGACTATAAATCAACCTGGCATGTAAGACAACCTTAATTTCTTATGTAAAAGTTCCAGATGTAGTTATGATTCTGGTTTATAAGTGGAAGCAGCATGTTAGACACAGTGAGAACTAAAGAGGCCATGGATCTCATACACGGCCCTTGCTTGGTGAACTCCATCCAAGCCCTGGGCCGCGGAATGTGACCGCATTCACTTTACAGTGTGGCCTTTGTACTTACATATTTTACTCATTTCTCTGCTCCTGACCTTCACTCACCTGACTTCCTTCCACTTCCCTTATTCTCTTAGATAATATATACCTTCTTTCTAGCTCTGGGTGATTGGCTCCTTGGGGAGTGATTAAGTAAAAAAAAAAAAAAGCAGTTGCTTTGCTGGATATGGTCTTGTGTGTCTTTAATCCCAGCACTCCAGAGGCAGAGGCAGGTACATCTGTGTGAGATCAGGCTGGTCTGGTCTACATGAAGAGTTCTAGGCCAGCTGTCTTGAAAGAACACAAAAGGAATTGCTGTTAGGATTCCCATGTATCTATAACGATGGTATGTAATGTCAACTGCCAACATTTTTCTTGCTCTCGGAGTAGAGCTAAATTTTATGCTTGCTAATATTTTAAAATCTTATACTAGACAACCATTGACCCACTGATGAACATTCCGCATGGCATGAGGACGGTATGGCCTTCGGTCCATGGTACGATGACTACCCAGGACTCTTGTCAACAAAGTTGAGAGAGGGCCACTAGGTCTCACTTGGAATATGTGTACTACTCCCTGGGGGTATAGCTTTGTTCAATGCCATGGCCACCTGTTAAGAGAGCATTCTTCAAAATAAGAACAGGACAGGGCTGGAGAGAAAGCTCAGAGGTAAAGAGGGCTTACTGCTCTTGAAGACAACCTGAGTTTGGATTCCACAACTCATGTACGGCAGTTCCCAGCCCCCTGTAACTGTAGCTCAAAGGAGCAGCTGTCTTCACACGTACATACAACTACACAGACACACAGTCATATAAACAATTTTTTAAAATTTTTATTTATTTTTTTATGTGTTAGGTTTGTGCACCCATGTCATGCAGTACCGCAGAGGTCAGAAGAGGGTGTCAGATTCCCCTGGAACTGGAGTTAAAGACAGTTCTTAGCCACCAGTGGGTGCTGGGGATCGAACCCAGGTCCTCTGCAAGAGCAGTCGGTGCTCTTAACCGCTAGGCCATCTCTCCAGCCTGCATATACACAATTAAACATTTGAACAATTAAATGGAGGCTTAGGAACACGAGTGTAATCGCCTGTGCTGAGAGCCTCCCGTCAGGCTCATAACCCAAGCCTGGGCACCTTCACGGGCAGTCTGCTTGACTGTTTCAACCTGTGGACTTTCTGCCAAAGTTATCCCCCACTTCAAATTTCCTTTCCTTGCTATATTTTTTTACATTTATATATTATTTATTTATTTACTTATTTTCTCTCTCTCTCTCTCTCTCTCTCTCTCTCTCTCTCTCTCTCTCTCGCCATGGTATACCATATGGAAGTCAGAGTACAACATGTGGGATTCCATTCTCTCCTCTACTGTGTGGTTTCCAGAGACTGAACTCACATCATCAGGCTTGGCAGCAAGCACTCTTACCCACAAAGCTATCTTTCCAGGCTTCCCTGCTATTTTTGATGCCTTTGTCGTCTGCCCTTCTTCTGCAGCAGCCGTGACTCCAAATGCCAGGATACATTCTCTTAGCGAGCTTCTACTTTGAGAAGGTACTAAGAATACTGGTGTGTGGCTGCTCTTGCAGAGGATGGGACTTTAGTTTCCACATCCACATGGTAGCTAACAACTGTCTGTAACTCCAGTTCCAGAGGATATGACGCCCTCTTCTGGCATTTGTGGATATTTCAGGCATGGGTTCACTTACATGTACACAGACACGATACTCATATACATGAACTAAAAATAAATAAGAAATTATTATTA
The DNA here is from genome assembly GCA_009823505.1 of Rhizomys pruinosus. Lineage (NCBI taxonomy): Eukaryota > Metazoa > Chordata > Mammalia > Rodentia > Spalacidae > Rhizomys > Rhizomys pruinosus. The sequence goes on from VZQC01012652.1 coordinate 3,573,636, forward strand.
CACTGGGCTGCGTTAGGGCTTTGTCATGCACGTCTTTACTGAATTGGACTATATCCCTCCCATGCTCTCCTGTACTCTGTGGTCCCACCCTCCTTCCATTACACCCCTCTGTTCAGCTGGACAGCTTTCCTTCTGATTTTGTGTCATCTGTACATGTAGGACTTTATGAACTTGTATAAGATCTAGGACCCAGAAATGAGAGGAAGCACATAGCATTTGTCCTTCTGAGACTAACTTAATTCACATAATGTGATAATATCCAGTTGTATTCATTTGCTAAAAATGACATGACTTCATTCTTCTTTATGGCTAAGGAACTTGCCACTGTGTACATAAGCCACAATGTTTGTCCATTCTTCTGCTGTTAATGTGAAAGGTGCTACAATGACCACCAATGTGTAAGTGTCTCTGTGAGGTGGCCATTAATCTAGTGAAGAAAAATCCAGAATGGGAGAAAATCTTTGCCAGCTCTATACATGATAGAGGATTAATATCTGTGCTACACAAAAACTGGAAAAAAAAAAGTAAATAACAACAGGGCTTCAGAGATGGTTCAGTGGTTAAAAGCACTGGTTGCTCTTGCAAAGGCCCCAGCACCCACATGGTGGCTTGCAACCATTCATAATTCCAGTTCCAGGTGAATCAGACACCCTCTTCTGACTTTCCAAGGCATGGGACAACATGGGTGCACTTACATAAATGCAGGCAATGCACTTATACACATAAAATAAAAATAGTAAATAAAACCGTTTGAAAAACTAGCAACAAATCAAACAACCCAATGAATAAATAGGCTAATGAAATAGACAATGTTCAAATGACCAATAACATGGAAAAGATGTTTAACCTCACTATCCATCGCAGGAATGCAAATAAAGACTGCATTAAGCTTTCACCTCAACACAGTCAGAATGGCAACCCTCAAGAAAACAAATAACAACAAATGCTGGTGAGGGTGTGGGCAAAGAGGGAACCCTGATACACTGTAGATAGGAATGTAAACTATTCAAGCCAGTATGGAAATCAGTATGAAGATTGCTAAAAAAGCTGAGGACAGACCTGCTATATGATCGACCTGTCTACTCACGGTTATTTATACCCAAACCTTCTGGTCCTCTTTCCAGTGCCACCCTTTTTCTGGAGTGCATAGGATAAGATTTATTATTTTGACTTTTATAATTGATTTTATTTTTATTCCTGTGTATGTGTGTCAGCGAGAGTGTACGCAGGGTGTGCCGCTGTGCAGGGTTCAGAGAACTGCACCCAGGTCCTCTGGAAGAGCAGCAGATACTCTTAACCATGGAGACATCTTTCCAGCTTGGCATTGAATTTTAATGTCCTCTGCCTCTCTTCACACAGTATCATCTTTTTTCTCTCAGGAGCTTGCACAAGATTTATGATCCATGTCTAGGAAATTCATTTTTAAGAGATTTTTTTTAATCGTTTTCTTAGCTCAGAGAAAAACTGAATTTCCTGCTGTCAGTAATGTCTTTCAGTTGGCTAACTTTTTCCATTTCACTTTGTCCTACACAGTCTGGACTTCACAGTGGACTTGGGACCACTGGTTCCCACCTCTCTCTTAGTCCCGCCTACTCTGATGCCTGCTGAGGAGCCTCTTCCCTGGGCCCAGCTCCCTTTCTCTCTCCTGAGCTCCCTGCCTCTACTGCTGGAGCCTGCTGGGGGGGGGTGGCTCATTCTTATATTTTGGTGCTCAGGAATAGATTATAAGTCTTCATTACCTTTCTATCTCCCTTTGCTTAGAGTCTACATTTTTCACCCTTTCAGAGTCAAGCTCAAATCTTAACATGTTGCTTAGGTTCCTTTCCCATCCCCCACTCCTCCCTGTCCCTTCACATTCTACTTCAGTCTGTTGACTGATGTCATCAGTTCTGACCCCAGGCCAACTTCCTGTCTCCCTTCAGTCTCTGCTTTATCTCAACCCACACCCTTCCTTCCTCCCCGCAATCTCAGAAGACATGGTGCAGCTTCTTCCAGCTGGGATCCCCTCCTCCAGGTCTCTTCATGTGGACAGACAACTCCTCCATCTTTTAAGAAGCTCTTCTCTGAGAAACAACTTAAAAAGTGTTCAACATAGTTAATAATTAAGGAAAAGCAAATTAAAACCACTCTAAGATATCATCTCACTCCGAAAACACTGGCTAAGATCAAGAAAACAAAAGACACCAAATGCTGGAAAGGTTGTGGGGAAAGGGAACACTCATCCACTGCTGGTGGGAATGTAAACTCATACAGCCACTGTGGAAAGCAGTGTGGAGAACTCTTAAAAGACTCTAAATGAACCAAGGCATAAACTTTCATTAAATTTACCCAAACTGTTTCTCATTGACTGTATGCTACTTATTTGGGAAGGAAATTTAAGCTTAGTTCCTTTAAATTGTCCTACAAGTAAAAGAAAGTGTTACACTGTGATGTTGTATATTTCAGAAAAATATAGAGACCAACCCAATACAAACTATAAATAAAACAACTAGCATTTTATATTCCCAGTTAGTTCAAATGTCAGTATCTAGCTCCTTTTTTTTTAGCACAAGCATCCTTCATATAAAACCAATTTGCAAGCAGTTGTGCCCCAGCCCACACAGCCCAAGGCTCCCACCATCCAGCTGGAGGGGCTTGAATGTTCAATCAAGTTGATCAAATAAGTGTCCAGACTATATTGTCGTAGTTTTACCGTTCACCCCTATCGCAGCCCCTACAATATACCACTCCCCCTCTTCCACAGATTGTTCCTTAGGCTTAGAGATGGGGCACAGGTGGACAAGAAGCACAACAGTCTACTTTGTCTGGAGATGTCGTTTTGGACTCTAATCAGTTCTGGCTGTTTCCTTTCATGAGCTGACCGATTGCCCAGGGACAGGCTTTCAATCCTGCTAATGAAGCATAAGCGATTAGATATATATGTATTTAAACATTGCTAGTTACTATGGTAGGTTACTTTGGTATAGACACAGATGTTTGGATGGTGTGTTAATCCCTGGATTACTTTTTTTTTCCCTGAGAGAGATGACAAGGCCTTACTGTGGCATATAAATCTCCTAATCACTAGAAGGTATAAGCTTGTGGCAACATCCACGAGTTATTCCTCCAAGGAGAGAGCTAATAATCAAATAAAGTTGGGATATACAGACATATGGCTGCCACTGCTGCACAGTATCTCCAAGCAAGTGAGGTGTAGCTGATGTTGGTGGAGGAGTTTTGCTTGACTCAAGGAGACCATTTGCTTTATTGGTTCAGTGGCCTTTGGTAACACTCTCTGGTATTCCAGAGACCAACTGTATACTTGTAAGTGTGATCTCGATACAATCCTCCCATGGTTACATCAGGTCATTGACAGCAGGGCGGACCTTACCACCTCTTTTCTTGCAGATATCCCCGTTTACAGGCAATAAGCCTTAAACAACTGTATGTTGTTAATTTGGGAAGCAAACTTGTTACAGACATGAATATACATACGTATAATCATATTTCTAGTACTTTATGTGGTATTGAAAAGGTCTTTTGTTTCCAGTTCCTAATGCTGTCACAAGACAGATAAGTTGTGAAATTAGTGAAATCTTTTTCAGGGCTTGGTTTACACAGTTAAAAATTTTGACTAAACTCTGGAGACACCAACTTTGTCAATGACAATGAATAATAATAAAATATAGACTATTTGCATGGAAGTCAGCAGAATTGAATCTGCTAGTCTGAAAATATCGTCAAAAGTACTGCATAATATTTCCTCTATTTGATATTTCTAAGGCCAAGGATTTAAGTTATAGATTAATTTCAAATACAGTGAAATATCCATGTAAAATTATGCGCAGGCAGGAGTACCTTATATACAGAGTTCCTCTTCTAGGTAATTAACCAATCATGGATCAAAAAGTTTTCAAGGGAATAGAGAGATGGCTCACCAATTAAGAGCATGGGCTGTTCTTGCAAAGGACCAAGGTTTGGTTCCCAGCACCTACATTGTGGCTAACAACTGCCTGTAATTCCAGTTTCAGGGTATCCAACGCCCTCTTCTGGCCTCTACAGACATTGCATGCACAGGTGCACCTACAAACATGCAGGCAAAACAATCACACACATAAAATAATAAACAAATAATTAAAAACATTTTGAAGCTGGGCATGGTGGTGCATGCCTGCCTTTAATCTGAACACTTGGGAGGCAGAGGCAGGCAGATCTCTGTGAGTTCAAGGCCAGCCTGGTGTACATAGCAAGCTCCAGGCCAGCTGGAACTAAAGGGGGGCCCTGTCTCAAAAATACCCTCCCTGAAAAACATTCTGAGAAAATATTTCAAAAAGTTTCACAAAACAAAGCTTGAAATGTCCATGTTGTAGAGGACTCTGCAGACATTACATAAAGGATGGAAGTCCTTGCTATGATCTAGGTTCTATCCACAGATCACAGCTTCCCTTCACCACTGGCTTGGACACTTTCCTTCAGCTTATTCTAATGCTTTGCGCTTTGAGTTGGATTGGATAATTGGACCAGAAGTGAACACGTACAGATATCCAGACCTTTTTCTAGTCACTATTTTCTCAACAGTACAGTATAACCACTCTGTATAAAGCATTTACTTTGTATTAGGCATTATAAGTAAGAGAGGACAGATGCAAATACTCCTGCTATTTCATGGAGTATATTTGAGCATCCATGGCTTTTGCAGTTAACAAGGGGAATTTTTCTATATACCAATTGACCTTTTAAAATTTAATTTTGTCCTTAAATAGTTTTACACATGCATACTGACCTCTCCCCACCACCCTCTGTCAGATCTCTACCATATCTGTATACCCCACCTTTCCCTCACGAATATCCCTCTCATGCCTATACTAATTTTGTTTTGTGACACATTTAATTAACTTTTTAGGAATACATTGTAACTTTATAATAGTTTTTATAAAATCAAAATTTATTTTATAAGTTAAAAGTTTTTATAACAGCTTGTGTATTAAAATTGTTTTGGTAAAATAGTTTTATAAAATTTCTAAAATAATGGAATTCTTCTGTACCTCTCATTCACAATTTTCTTTTGGTTAGTGTTTCACATTACTATGCTAAGTTTTCCACAAATATGGAGTAACCATTGATTTGTTTTTACTAGGCTAAGTCAATTCTCTCAACTATACTTGGATTTCAGTAGTTCTTTGAAGCAGCATCCTTTGTGTGTTGTGGAGTCACACTGGACTCAACATGGCATTTACAAGAAGTCCCCCTGAGTCTCTGCTGCTTCTTGAGGCCCTCTCAGTCTCTGCTTCTTTTTCATGACCTCGAGGGTTTTGAGAGGAACTGACAGGACTTCCTCTAAGAAGTCCCTCAGTTGGAGTTTGTCTAATGTTTCTCTCATGGTTAGACTGAAGCAATAGGATTAGGAAGAAGGCCAAAGGAGTAGAATTCATTCATATAACATTGCATTGTGAAGGACATTATCAGTATGATTTATCACTAGTGAGATTACTCTTGACCTCAGTGTGCAAAACATGGCATCTCTGTCACCTAGTTTGACTCCTTTAATGATCATGAAATGGACAATACTGTCATCCTCAGCTCCATTTTGCTATAAAGGATCTTGAGGCTGAGGCTGAGGTACTTGGGCATCACCCACCAATCTTCTCAGAGCACTCTGACCTCCTCTTTGAGATTACACATAAAAGAATTATTTATTGTTGCCAATGTTTTACAGTGCTTTGTTTTACTACCCATTTTTGTGCCCCTGTGTCTAGCTACATTCACCATTCACTGAGTGGTACATGTTTTCCTTCTTTTTCTTTCTTTCTTTCTTTCTTTCTTTCTTTCTTTCTTTCTTTCTTTCTTTCTTTCTTTCGTACCTTTTTGAGACAGGGTCTCCTTGTAATCCCAACTGATCTGGAACTCACTTTGTAGACCAGGCTGGCCTTGAACTCATAGACATTTGCCTATTTCTGCTTCCAGAGTGTTGGGATTAAATGCATGGGCCACCAATGTCCAAACACTTGTTTTCTTTATATTGTAGTTATAACCATTGGCTTTGGATCAAATGTATTTCAGAACAATCAACCAGCCAAGTAACAAACAGCAAACCATACAAACTATTTATCTTGATTTTAATCCATATTAATTTTAAATAAAATTTCTTCTTCAAACTGATATTTTTGTGTTAGTCAAAATTTATTTTCTCAAGATTCATGCTACTGTTTTGTACGTGGCCCCCAATGTCTCTTCAAAGGTTATTTCCTAATCAAGAAAATAAGTCTGTGACTACAAAAAGCTATTTTTCAGTGTTTAATATAGCTGTTCACTTTTCAAGAAGAAAGGGAGAGGTTGGTGCTCCCTCTTTCCATAGATAATTTTTAAAATTTTTTATTTATTATTTTATATGTGGGAGTGTACTGTCTGCATGTAGGTAGGTGCACCCATGTCATGCAATGCTGTGGAGATCAGAAGAGGGTGTCAGGGATTCCCCTGGGACTGGAGTTAAAGACGGTTCTTAGCCACCATGTGGGTACTGGGAATCGAATCCGGATTCTCTGCAAGAGCAGTCGGTGCTCTTAACCACTGAGCCATCTCGCCAGCCTCTCCATAGATAATTTTAATGAAAGCGATTGTTACTGTGATTGTTGCAATTATATGTTGTGTATACATATAATCGTATAGCTATGATAAAATTATAGTTTTAACAATTAAAAGCAATGAACATGAGCCTGTCTGCTTGCTGAATGGTCTTGCCTTGTCTGAAAAGTCAGAGGTGAAATCACAGTAGTGACTTCACCATTTAGGTGACATTCCACAAGTCATATCTTGGAGCTTTTTCAATATTCTAGGCCTTGGGCAACAAAGATCACATGGATTACCCACATAAACTCACTCTCTTGTCTTCTAGAGGTGAAGGTCTGGGACTACTGCATGATCCCTTTGCTTTGTTCTGAGGCATTTCTCCTTGTTTTGAGAGTGTTTTTTTTTTCTTCCATGTTTTATTTCTTCATAATCTGGAATTACCTATGTGATGGTTTTAGAGACAGGAACCTCACCAAGGGGGTAGGCTGTGAAGGCTCCTTGCTCATTCTTATGAATGGGTTAGGTGGCCTTATAAAATGACTTGACAAGGGAATTTGTCTCTTTTGTCCTTCTATCTTCTGCTACTTGATTACACTGGATCCTGTCCTCAAGACAATGTACCACTTGCTCATTAGATCAGTGACCCCACTAAACGTCTGACTGCCCCAGCATCAAGAAAGGTAAGACATGAATCAAGACACAAACATACTATCACAGGGTCTTGTTTTAGCTTCGACACCTTTCTAAAAACCCTATCTCAAAAAAAAAAAAATCAAACATTGATAAGGAAAACATATGCAGAAAGTTGAAAGTAAACCCCCTTTTCTCATTCTGTATAAAAGGGGACTCAAAATGGCTCAAAAACCTTACTATGAGACCTGAAGCCTTGAAATCACTACCAAAAATCACCTCAGAATATAGACATAGGTAACCATCTTTAACCACATCTTGAATAAAGTACTAATAGGTTGAATATAGAAAATATTGCCAAATAGATTGTGTCAAGTTAAAAAGTCTTCGTATAATACAAGAAACAACTTACAGCAAGAAGACAGGGCATGGAGTAGCAGAGAATCTGTCAAGCACTCATCCATTGTATAATTAATACCCAGAATATACAAAGAACTCAAAATATTGAACATCTAAAGAGCATGTGTCCCAGCCAGTAAAACGGCAAATGAACCTAAGAGATATTTCAAAAGAAGTACAAATGCCCAATAAATACATGGAGAACAAAACGTTCACTATCCTAAGCCATTGGGGAAATGTGAGTTAAAACTACTTCATAATTCCATCGTACCCCAATAAGGATGATTATTACTAGGTGAAAAAAGATAAGGAATACTGGTGATGATAAGGAATGGGGGGTCCTCACATACTGTTTAAAGGGGGAGGGGACCTCACATACTATTTAAAAGAATTTCATTAGTCCAGCCACCGAGAAAATCAGTATGAGTTTCCTCAAAAATCTGAAAATAGCATGAGTCCAGCTTTACCACTTCTGGGTAGGAGACTGAAGGAGTCAAAGGCTGCGTACACTAGAGAGCCCTGCCTGACCATGTTTATCACAGCACTGTTCACAGCGACCAGGTATGGAGCCAGCCTAGGTGCTCACCAGCAGGTGAACAGACAAAAGAGGCTCAGTGCAGAAGACCCTCCCCTTGCCGCAAGGAGGAACAAAAGCATGCCAGTTTCAGGAAAATGAATGGAACTTGAGATCTTCGTGTTAAACAAAATGAGCCAGACACAGAGAGAAAGTATCTTGTTTTCTCTCATATATGGGAAGTAGAAAAAGAAAACTACAATATGAAAGTAGAAGGGGGCAATTAAGGAAGAAGAAGGGGAGGAGGGTGGTATAAGGGAGACTAACAGGGCTGTGTGCTCAAAGCATGCTATACGCTTGTATGAAAGTGTCACATTGTAACATTGTAACTGTCAAACAGTATAAACTAAACTAAAAACAATGCCAAGACCACAGCAAGCACAGACTTATATCCAAATACTGTTACATTCTGAGATGCTGGGGTTTAGGATTTAAACACAGGTTGGGACAAAGCACAGTTAGCCTATTTGAAGTCCAGGATTCAAATCCAGCCATATTACTTAAAATATTTTATTTTTGAATTATGTATATGTGTGTGAGGAATATGTATACCTGTGGCCAGGAAAAGATGTTGGCTCCTCTAGAGCTGGAGTTAGAGGCGGTTGTGAGCCACCTGACATGGGTGCTGGGAATCAAACTCTCTCTCTCTCTCTCTCTCTCTCTCTCTCTCTCTCTCTCTCTTTTACTTTTTATTTATTATTTGTGTTTCATGTGTGTGATTCTGATGCCTGTATTATGTCCGTGCACCCATCTGGCCCAGTGCATTAAGAGGTCAGAGGAGGATGTCAGATCTACTGGAACTGGGGTTATAGACAGTTGTAAGGTGCCATGTGGGTGTTGGGAATTGAACCCAAGTCCTCTGCAGGAGCAGCCAGTACTCTTAATCACTAAGTCAGCTCTCTAGTCATTATTTTTTTAATTTATTTGAGAATTTCATAAATAAGTACAGCATTTAAATTCTCTCCACCCTTCCCTCTCCCGTCTGAGTTCTACCTCCCCCCTCCCCAACTCTCCCTCTCAGTTTGCTGCCTTCTAATTATTATTATTACTACATATGGGGCATCAAAATAGCCTTTTGAGCCCAGTTAGTCTTGTTCATGTGTGCGTGTGTTTAGGGCTAACATCTTGGGAATGGATAACAGATCTGGAAGCTCAACCTGAAGAAAATGGACTCTTGTCTCAGCAGCCACTGATTTCCTGCAGCTGTTGCCCTTCTTCTTTTTAAAGAACAGTAATCATTCCACCTATTGTCAGCTTCCTAGAGCTCTGCTTTCCTCCATCTTAACTATGAAAGCATTGCTCTTACATTTATTTAAGCAATACAGCTTCAGATACTGAATAAATTTGTGAGTATTCCATTCTAATTGGTGAACTGAGTGTTAAGTTTAACATTAAAATGAGAGAAAAAGATTTTTAAATCCAGAAGAAGACAATTGAGGTAGCACTGGAAGCATGAAAGGGCGGGGCAGGAATTTTAAGTAATTCTAGGAAGACACAAGACAGGTAGAATTGGGTCAACAGAAAAACCAGAAAAAAGAAAGTCTGCGATTGCAGAGGGGCTTGGCTGCTTCACTGATACCTGGGGAGCTGACGTCATAGCCAGCAAGTAGAGACGCAGCGATGCTCAGTTTGTTCAATTACTGTATCCGGAGTGGTGCAAATGGCTGGCATTCACTTCTGTCTCTCTGCTCAGAGGGCGTCACAGTGATCTCCTCTCTCAAACTATGATCTAAGACCAGTTCTCTAAAGAAAGGCATAGATGATCGTTTCTAGCATTAAAATAGGCTGAACAGGAGCATCATTATGGGAAGATGCAGATGGTCTCAGAACCCCCAGCTAGAGAGAAGGATGCAAGAAAGAAGCCCAGGCCAGCCTCCACCAAGGCCCGAGTCACATGCGCCAAGCATCCACTGTCCAAGGAACCTTCCTCAGCTAGCAATGGCTGCCTGCTCCTCCTCACTGCACTCCAACTTGATAAGTGCTCCCTACCCGACACCAGAGCCACAGCCAAGCCAATGGACAAATAGCACCTTAGAGCACCTGGATATTAGTTACTTTTATTGTTGCTGTGACACCTGATGAAAGCAGCTTAAGGAAGGGAGGGTTTGTTTGGGTTCGCAGTTTGAGGGACAGTCCTTCAGGATGCTGAAAGTCAGGTAAAAGGAACAGAATGCAAGGTGGGAACAGAGAAGAGTGAGGTCACAGCAGGCTCCTAGACTCCCTTTGCATTGGTGGTATGGCGCCCTCTACAGTTGGGAGGTCTTCCCTCTTCTGTTAAACTTCTCTGGAAATGTCCTAGTAGACACTCTCAGATGGGTATCTTCTAGGTTACTCCAAATCAGTCAACAAGGAAGACTGGTTTTCACATCCTGTTTCAAATTCAGCCCGTGGTCAACTCAGACATGATTTTTAAATGCAAAGAGAAAGAGAGTACCTTCAGGAATTTGAGGATCCATCAGCTAAAAAGCCCTGATAATAAAAGATAGAACTGAGTAAAGTGATGACTTAAAAGAAATCATACAAGATGATGAAAGATTAAACAGCTATAAGTTATATTCTTCAAGATATTTTAAAACATTAATACATACTATACAAGAATAAGGCACTGTGAAAAAATGAGATATCAATGAACAATTATGTCTTGCTTCAAAAAAAGTTGACGCAAATTCACCACTGAAGCTTAATAACTCAACGACAAAATTAGACATCTAGAAGAAAAATTTCGAAAACACAATCAGAATATGGATGGAAAAGACAAAATGAAATGTAGAAGATATTCTAGAAGAAGAAATCAGAAATAATGCAAAATAAATTAGCAAAGAAATAATAGGTTAGACTCAGCTAAGACACAAGACTACTGTTGGTAAGTCGAGGAGCGAAGGAATATAAAATGTATTTTAAAAGTGTAGTTGCAGCCACCAGAAAATATAACAAAGAAAACAATAAATTGTGAATCTTTTCCTGGGGGATGGATGTGTTTATTTCTATAGTAACTGATTTTATTCCCCATGCACCATATCTCACATCCTGGCATACGCATTTGCGTTTAAAGGCAGTGTCAGAATAGGATCTAAGGTGGTTCTATTTTGTTTTTCTGTTGCTGTGATCAAACACTCTGAAGAAAGCAACCTGGGGAGGAAAGGGCTAATTTGGCTTTCCATCACTTCTCTTTATCTGGAGAAGCTGAAGCAGGGACTCACGGCAGGAGCTGGCAACAGAACCCACCCAGGAACGCTGCCCACTGGCTTGCTTTCTCTGGCTAGCTTAGCTGCTTTTCTTCTCCAGCCCAGGCCTACTGGCCTAGGGATGGCACCATCCACAGTGAGCTGGGCCCTTCTACGTCGGTGACTTAGGAAAATGTCTCACAGACAAGGTCATAGGCCAGTCAGATCAAGGGAATGCTTTAGTTGTGGTTGACTCTTCTCAGGTCACTCTAGGTCACAACAGTTGAGGGATGAAGATTCCCGTCCCCCAGGAGAGTGGTTTCTGTGGACCTCCAGTCTGTGACCTCTGAATAGTGAAGGCCTCTTGGACTGCACCCATGTTAGAAGCACAATTGCAGGCAGAGTGCAGGCAGCCTTGGTCAGAGACACTTTGGCACAGCGGGTGTATAACGTGAACATACCAACAGAGAGCTGAGTCCTTCTAGATGCACCAGTCACCCGCCACACTCTTTCTTCTGATACTCAAATACATCTGCCCACAGTCTCATGTTGAAGGTCTCAGAGAGTTGCATAAAAGTGTTGTGTTCATTTATAGGGTCACCCATGGCTGGATTGGCCACCTGGTAATCTATGCTGTGGCTGGTCACACTGTGACAAAATACCTCACACGAGCAACTTCTGGGGGATGAGTTACTTTGGTTCGTGATTTCAGAGGCTTCATTCCATGGGAAAACTAGCTCCATTTTTTTGTTCTGGGCCCATGATAAGGCAGATCGTCACGGTGGAAAGAACACGGAGCAGAACAATGTCACACATCTCATAGACATGAGCAAGATACAGACACAGACACAGAAAAGGGCAGAGAGATGGGGGGAGAGAGACAAAGTAAGAGAGACACAGAGACAGAGACAGACAGAGACACCAAAAGAAGTGGAGACACAGAAAAGCAGAGATAGAGAGACAGAGAAGCACAAACTCCAGACAGAGAGAGACGGGGAGAGATTATTTGGAACAAGTTGCAGGCTTCTAATGACTCACCTCTTCCTTCAGGCCCAGCTTCCCCCATCTCTACTACCTCCCCGTAGCCTACCCAGTCATGAGTCCATCCAGGGTTTAGCCCCACCATTTAAGTCAGAGCCACTGCAGTGTCACCGGCTGGGGACTGGGCCATTGATACCTTCCCTCTGGGGAACGTCACACGCACAAACCACAATCCCTGGTACCTAGAGTTAAAGGACTTCATCGAATTCCTTTCCAGTATGAAAAATTGGCTGGGAACCAACTAGGTTTTCGTGGACAAAGAAGCACAAGCTGCAGTTCTGCAATGCCTTGTGCATGGGGCATGCAGCTGCCTCCTCCTGTGTTCATTGCCTGGTTTGATTTCTCAAGGATTCCATACTCAATTTGCATTCAGAAGGGAAGACTGGCCTGGTCACTGCTGCCTGGAGAGAGTGGAATGTGGTGGCCCTGTTTGGATGTAATCCCAGCTAGTACCATGAGGACTGAGTATGTAGAGCTGAGATTGTTTGTCAAACCAGTAGACATTTTAAATTATTTAATGTTTTGTTCTTTTAAAAAGATTATTGGTGGTGGCGAACGCCTTTAATCCTAGCACTTGGGAGGCAGAGGCAGGTGGATCTCTATGAGTTCAAGGCCAGCCTGGTCTACAGAGTGAGCTCCAGGCCAGCTAGGACTTAGGGGGGACCCTGTCTCAAAAATACCAAAAAAAAAAAAAAAGATTATTGGAGTGGGCTGAAGAGATGATTTGTTCAGTGGTTAAGAACACTTGCTGCTCTTCCAGAGGACCTGGGTTCGATTCTTCGCACCCACATGGGGCCTCATGACTGCCTGCACACAGTGTGGTGCACACACACACACACTCACACACACATAAATAAACTAAATAAATTTGAAAATAGATTATTGGTGATCTTCACATACTTATCAAAGCTTCTCGTCTTTTTAGAAGGACTTCGATGAAAACAGAGATAATCTCCACATCGTCCTTAATGGCAATTTTCTCTTTAAGATCCAGATAATTTCCACTGCACTGAATTCAGACTTTTAAAACTAGGAATAAGCAAGATGTTTAGAAGACATTAGATGGACCACCTTCATTTATGTCCCCTCTGGGAAACCCCTCCCCACAGGCAGAGAACGAAACAAAGAAGTCCTCGTCACAGGCAACTGACCTGTCTCAACCCATGTTTTGACATCTTCCTCTCGAATTCGAAAACTACATGTCAGGTCAGAAAAGGGCCAACTCCATGTCTGTGTAGATCAAGCTACAATCAGGGCCAGTCCTTACTCATGTGTGAACACACTCAAAATCTGTATTTTCCAGACCACAAAAGTGGCTCTGCATGGGTTGCTGCCCTGTGGTCTCCCACGACCTTTCCTTCATGTCCTTTTTCAACGTTCCGAGTTTGGACAATGAGCATTCAGGTAAGTTGTGATGTGTGGGTCATTTTGTAACCTCTCTGTGTAACAAAGAAGGAATAGAAGGCCTAGAGCTTTAGAGACACTAGTTGGAATCTAGTGAGATTTTCGCAACTTGGTTCATTTAACTGTTCTGCAGTCATCTCCCTTCTGTGGCCATTTCCACTTACAAATAATGCAGTTTATAAATATAATCCAGAGAAAACTTGAGTTCATTTAAAGAAAAAAAAAAGCTGCCAAATAAATCAAAATACAGCTCAGAATGTGTCAAACAAAAAATCAGAAATCATACAGGCCTTTGGGAAGCTGACTTCAGTTTTGTGTTTACCTCTGGTGTGGGAAAACCGGAGAATTTTTCAGTTCACCAACCATCTAGTGTTCTGAGTATCAGATTCCCACACCTAATGTCACCGTGGCTTCTCAAGCTAGCCCTTTGTGGGAGAAGGCCCTGGAAGGGGTCGCAGAATAAAGAAAATCTCTCCCCCACCCCGACCCCGTGGTAGCCAAGCTCTCTACAACTGAGCTCCAGTCTTTCTTTTTTTTATTTTTATTTTTTATTGATGCTTTGTGTATTTCATACATCATTTTCCAATTCAGTTCAGGCATATATCCCCTTCCCTTCCCCCACCCCACCCCTACCCATCCCAGATCATGCATTCTGCCGTAACTTTTCTGCATCTGTTTTTTTTGTTTTGTTTTGTTTTCATTTTTTTTAACAATAAGTGATAATTTGTGAGTACAAGCATCCTTCATGTAAAACCAATTTGCCAGTCTTTCTTTTGATGTTTTAGAGCCATGGTCCCACTGTAGCCCAGACTGGCCTGGAACTCTCAGCAATCCTCCTGCATCAGCTTCCTGGAGTGCAGTCCTTGGGCCACTGTCTAAGAATAACCCCAGGGCTTCCCTGGACCTAATGAGATGCTGAAAGTTCTGGGAAGAACCATCTTCTCTGCCTTTCTCTGGTCTTGGGAAGTTTCAATTCTTCCTCGAACTGGCAGAGACTGCGCTTCTAGCTTCTAAATCTGCTTAACCAGCAGATTCTTTGGTTCCCAGCCTTGAATCACCAGGAGCGACTGTGTTATTCTGAAATGTGGGGGTGACTTAAAAAAGACTTGGGTTGGAAGGGCGGCAGAGACCCCCCTCCCCCCAAACCGTCCCTTTTGCATCACATTGCACCCTGACCTTTGGCTCCTGTCCAGGTCCTGGGAGGGAGACATTGGAGTGGGCTCCCTGGTGGCCTGGGGGTGGGGACAGAGGGCAGGGCTGGAGGCTGGGCCCCAGGATCCTCAGGGGGATGGGCAGGGCTGCGGAATAACGCCTAGGAAGCCTAGCGGGGTGGGGGGTGGGGGGGGGAGAGGCACAAATGCCTGCAGAGCCCAGCAGTCTGGGAAGCAGGCTTCGGACTGGATTCTTTGAAGAGTTCTCAGGAAGTTGGGGAGGCGGGGCGAGCGGCGCACTCCTGTCTTACCCTCCTGGGGCGCGGAGTGAGAGGAGAGACCAAGGCAGCAGCGGTCCCAGGGCGTCCAGCTCTGAGCCCGGCAGATACCCGGTGCAGCTCAGGGTCGGCAGGGCTGGCGGAGGGCAGCTCGAGCGGCACGATGGAAGGGCTGGTCCTGGTCAAAGCCCTGGTCACCAGGCTGCTGTTTGTGCTGCACTCGCTGGTCGGGGTCTGGAGAGTGACCTGGGTGAAGGAAGAGCACCGCTACTGGCTGCTGGCCACGCTCAACCTCCTGCTGGTCCTGGAGATGGTGCTCACCCTTAGGTTCAAGCGTGGCAGAGGCTACAAATGGTGAGAGCGCCCTAGGGAAGGGAGGACCAGGGGTCGCCGGGCATTCATTGATCCTGTGGTACTTGCTGGCAGCTACCCCCTTCCAAGCCCTCGTCCCCACAGCCAGTCCTTTCTTCACTCGCTTTCATTCGGACCCGTTTGGTCCGCTTGCCCCCCGGAGTCTGGCGGACGCGCGAGGTGAGACATGCGGGGGCCATGTCTTGGGCACGCTAGTGGTACCTTGGGTCCCAGAACAACCCTCCGGAGGCTGGAGCTTGGAGCACAGCCCTATGCATCACTCGGTCCCAGGTGTGGAAACTTGAAAGGTGAGGAAAAAGAAGGAGAAGCCCTTGGCTGTTGGTAGGAAGTGCCCCAGATAGGTGAAGGGAGGGGCGAGGTGGTCTCCAGGTGCCTGCTTTCTGAGTTGGGGCTAGTGAGTGCGCGAGCTACTGGACGTGCTTGCAGGGCTGGGACTGCTTGCAGGGCATCTGTGATCCTTGAGCAGAGCGGAGTGCTCCTGGGGTACTCTCAGGAGACCAGCCCTCTCCACATCTTTGCTCTCAGCTTCCTTCTAGCCAGCCCTCCAAGCGCCTGTGGTTTCTGCCGCTTCCCATCCTTCCAACCGCAGAAGTCCCCAGCTCTCCCTCTCTGGGGAGAACCAGCTTCAGGTGTCTGGGTTTTGTGGTGGCTGGAACGTGGCAGCCTGCCTCACAAGGCACCAGTTGTGTGTGATCCCGGGGAGAAGGGACCAGCAGGAAGCGTGTCCCTCAACCTCAGTTTGGGGACCCGATTCTGAGGATTGCTGTATTCCTCTGGACAGAATGACGCTGAGAGGTAAACATTGGCCATTTGCAGGGAGCACCAGGTATCGCACATCCTTACTTACTCTTCCAGACTCTACATCTCAAACTTCTCCAAGTTAGGCTTTTTATGTATTATTATTTTTTTTAATCAAGGAGGCGGCGTTTTTATAGTCATCTTAAAAAAAATGTAGTCCTTCAAGAAAGTAGAAAATATTATTAGTCCATTTAGTAATCACATAGGCTTTGGTGTCATAGTTAACCACCTTATTCAAGGGCAAAGCAGACCCTCCACAATTTAAACAATAGGGTACAAAAGGTTGTGTGTCTCATGGCAAACCATGGACGAAAACAGGTTGCTTTCCAAGGTGCTGTAAACATTGCTTACATTTTATGTTGAAATTCTTCTAGACCCATCAACGCCCAATGCGTTCAAGGGGGATCCGTAATTTACAGATAGAAAATGAACATGTTACCTCCCCCCACATATTTATTAAGCATGAGACACTGCTTTCCACTGTGCTTTCTTGAAATCTCAAAGAAAAATTAGCTTCCCATAGAAGCCCCATAGTTAAAGAGATGGGGCGGGGGATTCAGGCCCTTCAGCACATCCTATAGTAAATAATCTTAGTTGTTTGTTTTGTTTTTATTTTTGGTTTACTGTGTAGTTTTAATACACTGGTGGAGAAATGTCTTCCAGAAAAGGGGGGGGGAGAGGGGGCTGAAGTCTGAGGCTGAATCTGTACCATGTGTGGTGTAGTCCTGCCACCACCATGAGTGTTTCTGTGACAAATGTCAATCTCAGAAGGGGAGCCAGCTCAGCAGGACCAGAAACAACCCCGCTTCTCCCCAGTGGTAGCTAGAGCCACACTGGCTATGTGGAAAGACTGTCACTGACAGAATGTTCCCGCATGTGTGTCATGAAGGACTGCTGATTAAGGCTGTCACATAACTTACAACCAAGAAGGGAGAAGTCATGGAGGCCCAAATGCATGCTGGTCAGTGAGTCAGGTTAACGAGTGTGGACTGAAAAACTGGACGGAAAATGAGATGAGAGGTGGGCATTCCTCCCTCTCTACTCTGAGACCTCTGCTGAATTAGATAGTGTCTTTGAGCTTCAGTTTCTGGCCTGTAAATACATCACAGGTTGTTGAAGAATTATAAAAACTTGTTTGCGTTCATGGTCAATGAATAAAAGAGGCTTTCTTTAGATCCTCATTTTTCTTCATTTCTTGTGTATTAAAATATTCCTTTTTTATTGACATTTTGTATATTTTATACATCATTTTTCATTCCAATTTGGATACATTCCCTAGGCCAACTAGACACATTTTATATCCTTGTGATCCAAAGGTTAGTGCAGAGTATTTAAATGAGGGGGGAGGTCTTTTCTTTGAAAATAAAGACCTGTAATATATGCTACGTTCAAGAGAAATATTGTTGACTCACATCCTAACTAATTGAAAGCTAGTGGAGGAGAAAGTTGATACATTTCACTCATTATAATCTTATAGGAACAAATAAATGAGTGTTGGTAAGTGGTTTAAAGGAAATGTTCCTATTTCTACTGAATACCCAGAAACACTCTGTTATTAAAGGACACAAGTGAGTCTGCAAAGATGCCCTTTTGTGTAGTAGATGAAAACTACAAGTACCCCGAGAAAAAAACAAAATGAGTATCTGCTAAAAATAGATGAAATTATCCTTGACATAATGTGATAAAAAGGAGAAGGTTTTGATTTGGGACCTTCATCATTCTAGTTCTCTAAGTAAAACAAGGCATAATCTTTTGCCCTTTGAGAGTGTGAGGAATTGTTTCCCATCCCAAAACACCAGCTGATGAACTCAAACACCAGCTGATGAACTCAAATAGAGATAAAGCAAACACTGCCATAATTTCTGTGCTAACTATACATAGCAAATCAATGTATGTATTATTTGTATGGGAAAATGTTAATATATGTAGTTCTATATGTAGATTCATATGAACTTATAGAAATAGGTAGATAAACTTTTGGTCCATGGCTCTTATATTTTGGAAATGGCCCAAAGAACCCAAACTACATATATGTATATATATATATATATATATATATATATATATATATGAATAAAAATATTAATTTTAATCATAATGATGGAAAATAAAGTTGAAAACAACCTGATTGTTAATCAAGGACAAGATATAAAATTATGATTTATCCACACTGCTGCTAATGAAAATGTGAACTAGATTTCAACCATTGGACTAGAACTTATCGACAACTTATTATGAGACAAAAGTTAGAGAGATCCGTGTGTCTTGCTTCACTTGTTTTAAAAGATGGGCTGGTAAGAGACTTGTTCTTTATCTTATTGAAAACACTATATGTGGGAAAAAAGAGGGGAAAGCAAAAGAGGAAGTGGCTGAGTGAAAACAGTCACAGAAACAATGAAAAAGAGGAAGAAGAAAGAAGAGGAAGAAAAGAAGACATAGAGGAGGAGGAAGAAGAGGGAGAGGGGAGGGAGAGAAAGAGAGGAGTAAACAGTCTCACTAAGCTTAACTTTTTCTTGATTTTGTTTTCAGTTGTCTGGGCAATGGCCTAATGGATTTGTGAATTATCATTTAAAGTCCATGAACACAGGCAATATTTTGGTTGCTTTCCAGCCAACAGTGATAAGGAGGAATAGGCAGCCTCATTCACAGCAGCTCTACCACCTTGAAAAATCAATCGAATTCAATAGAATGAAATCAAATGAACAGAAGAGAGCAGGAGAGAAGCATGGAGTGGAGCGCCCCTGCGCACACATCTGGGACCGGGCTCTCTTGATGAATATTATTCATTTCATTGATATTTAAGCCTTGACCTTGAATTTAAAAAAAAAGCTGTGGAACAAGTCCCAGTACTATAAAGGGAAATGTGACCTGAATTTCTTGAAATGTAGCAAACATGCATGTTTCCAAAGAATGTTTCCTCCCTCTCCTTTGGAAATGAAATGTAGAGGGAGAGTTGCTGAGCTCAGCTGTCCAGGGACAGGCAACATTATAGCAACCATTAACTTGCCTGTTGGAGAAGTTTAATGTGCTAGAATTCTATAGAACCAAGGAAGCAAGACAGTGACACAACCCTTGTTAAATTCCATAACTGTATGCTAATAGAGTTTGCATTTTATTCATCTCACATTTATGTCACCCAAATATTCACTTAGGTTTTTCAAAGGTATAAATCAGTATCACTTGGCTTAACTTTTTCTTGATTTTTATTTTCAGTTGTCTGGGCACGGATCCAATGGATCTGTAAGTTTTCATTTATGCAAAATCAAATACAAGACAATATTTCAATTGCATTCCAACCAATAGTGATAAAATATTCCCCTAGGGCTAGAAAAATTACAAAGACTTGACAGGTTTGAAACTTGTTTGCTTAGAAGCAATATATGAGAAGTAGAAATCCAAGTCAGATTTACCAGCAAAAGCAAAAAGTTCACTGTTAAATGCTGAACTTTCTTTATCAGAACTTCAATAATGCAAAAGCAACACATTTTGTTGAGCTAGTTCATTAGGCAGAAAACTATTTTTTTTTTTTTTTTTTGCTTTTAATACAGTCTTACTACGTAGTTCCCGCTGGCCTTGGTCTTGTGGCATCCTGCTTCTGCCTCTTGAGTGCTGTGATTACAGATGTGTGCCTCTAAACTGGGCTTGGCATTTATGTGCTTAGCAAATAACCATGGTCCTAGCCTAGATACTATGTAGGCAGACAGATGTTACAGGAGACAAACACACCTGAAATTTTAAGATAAAAGATAGCATTTTGATGAAGAGTTCAAATGTATGAGGCAAGAATCATTATGAGTATTTAGCACTTACTGTGTTCCAAGGTTGCCAGATCTCACACACATGACCCAGTTAATCTGACAAGCTCCCATTTTCATATGGCAAACTGAGGCACAGGGTATTCAGGCCCTTTCTTATATATAAATTTAACTTTATTCAAGCTAAGTGTGGTAGCTCAGGTCTTTAATCCCAGCACTCAGGAGGCAGAGGCCTGTGAGTTCAAGGCCTCTGTGAGTTCAACGCCAGCCTGGTATACATAGCAAGTTCCAAGCCAGATAGAGCTACAAGGAGACCCTGTCTCAAAATTATCACCCCCTAAAATTCAGCTTTATTCTTGACGTTTTTAATCAAAATTTTTTGAATTTCATATATTAACTCATTTAGATCTCATCTCCTATCTGTGCCTCTTACTGCCCCCCACCCAATTTTACACACACACACACACACACACACACACACACACACACACACACACACCCTCGAAGGCCTGTAGAGTCAAGCTTCTCCCCCCAAAACCCCTTCAGTGTGGAGGTTCATCTACTGGAATATGGTTGACCTACAAGAGTCACTTCTGTTACAAAGACAGACTCTCCCCACCCAGCAGCCACTGGCTGTCAGTATTTCCTCAGGGGCTTCCGACCCACTTCCTCACCGCTATGCTTGCATTTTGCTCTCTTGAGCTCAGGTGGGACTTGTATGCTGTCACCATTGCTGTAAGGTCATATGAGCAAGCTCCCTGAAGCCTTGCCTCTGCCTCTCAAGTGCTAGGATTACAGGCGTGCGCCACCATGCTCGGCACAAGATGGAGATTTTTTTTTATTTATTTTTATTAATTTTTATTTATTTATGTATGTGTATGAATGTACTGTCTGCATGCAAGTCTGTGCACCCGTGTCGTGCAATGCCGCGGAGGTCAGAAGAGGGTCTCGGATCCCCGGGAACTGGAGTTCTCCTGGAATTGGAGTCTCAGACGGTTCTGGGCCGCCATGTGGGTGCTGGGGATCGAACCCGGGTCCTCTGTAAGAGCGGTTGGCGCTCTTAACCGCTAGGCCATCTCTCCAGCCCCAAGATGGAGATTTTTAAGGCTTGTGTGGGGGCTGGCTTCTCTGGGAAGACTTTAACCTATATGACGTCCATCTTGGTTCCTCAGCAAGGTTTTTCTAGGACAGCAGGCTGGCTGTTGGCTGTCATTTCCCGCCTGGGCTGTATGGGAATGAGAGAGATATGACGCTGGGCGCTAGCATTCACTGCTGCTCTCTGTTCCTGACTAAATGTGATGTGCGAAACTGCTCCATGCTACTGCCTCTGCGACTGTCCTGCCTGGGTGGACTGTGCTCTTGAACTGTGAACTCTTTATCCTTAAGCTGTTTTGTCTGAGTATGGTATCATAGCAAAAGGTACAGAAAGGAATTCTCCTGACAGAGGAGGAATAGAAGGACTTTGCATAGCAAAGAAAAAGTCATGCTAAACACGTGGCTCAGACATTGCTGCCTAAACAGATGTCCTTGCAAAAACTGAAACGGGCTATAAAGAAAATAAAAGAGAAGAAAAATTATCTATATGGCTTCAGTTTGGGTCTCCAAGCAAAGATTTACCCTCTTCTACAGAAAAGAACAAATATAAAAACAACTATCCTTGAGAAAATGAAAACAATTAAATCATTATATAAATAACATTTGTAACATTTTATATCCTGAGCATTAAAAGTCCTATAATCACGACCAATTTCTTTTTATGTGTACATTAAACAGCATTTATTCTCAATAAACAAAAATTTATCACACGGGATACTGTGATGTTCTTGAAACAATATAAATAGATGTGGCTCCCCCATGAACAGCACAAAATGATACTTGGAACCAAATAATTCTCTACACATTAAGTTCAAGGTGCAGAAAGGCTGCAGAGTCTAGATGCAGCCAGCAAAGTCAGTAGCTAGGTGAAGAAAGGCTGAATGAAGTGATCTTGAACTGACTTTGAGGCTAGAGTGAAGAAAAGAGACTGGCGTCCAGGCTGGTGAAGCATCTCAAGGTGGTACCGAGGGTCCTTGTTGCCTGTCCATTTAGAAGAATGTCTTTACTTCATTTGTCCCAGAAATATTTCTATGTTAATCATTGTACATAGACCCCATGGGCATGTGCTTAGTCCCTGTCACTGGTTTAGTTGTGAGGCATGATCCGGAAGTTCAAATATCAGCCATCTGGCCCTCGTTTTAAATATATTCTTGGAAATTTTTAGATTGAGTGGGGTTTGTACGGCGTGAATTTCACTTTCAATTTATATCATAATTTGGGAGTAATATTTTTATTTTAAAAACTGTCTACAGCAATGAAATTTATAAGTAAGAACTTTAGAACTATCTCCCTCGACAAGACCTAAATATGAGTCTTCCATAAGGAATCTGAAGTACAATGAGCTATTTTATTGCAGTGTGTATTCACAAGCCTTTTGAAACAATTCCTGTCTGTCTCTTTTACTCTCATTTCTCTAGTAGGCTTTCAGAACATAATGAAGAAGAATAATCTATCATCTGACCTTCACACTCATTGAACGTGCCCGGTCTATTTCAATTTTCTGATTCTTTGGGGGATTTCCACAAGCTTATGGTTGCTGAGTAATAGCATCCCTCGTCTGTTCAAGGCTCATATGAGGAGCTCTGAGAGCTGAGGTGGTGGAGAGGGGTCCACATGTTAGGAAGATGAGGGGGTGGTGGCTGGTGTCAAGGCAGTGGCTTCCCTAGCATTCAGAAGCCGTGGGCTCTGCAGAAGCCTGGGCTCATTCTGAGACACTGTGGAAAGGCAGGTGAAGCTGAGGCTGGGCTGTTGGCTGCTGTACACCCCTGACACCTATAGGAAACTTTCTCAGAAGCAAAGGTGGAAGTCACACAGGCCAAAGTCTTTCCAGAGAAACTAGTCTACATACAACCCTTAAACTGGAGCTCAGGGCCCCACAAAAGGACAACTTGACATAGTTTTCCAATTTCCATGAAAACAAAATTTCCAGAAATTTTGCTGAGTATATGTAAAGTAGTTTAACATCACATTTTGGAATTTGGATGTAGGATCCTTACAACTCCACTCAGTTCTATAAACTATAAAATGCTAAGAAGTCAAATACAAATAAATTCTATATTCACTTAGAAGTAATTTTTGAACATTTTTTTTGCTTCATTTCAACATTATCCATTTTCACATTAATATACATGAGTGGAAAAAAAAGATGATAAGCTAAATAATGGGGCATGTGATATTGTGGTTAATTTTCCCTTTGTATATGTGTTTATAATGTTATGTGTTTCTAAAAATGAATGGGTGTTATGTCTTCAATAGGAAAAATAATAATAATTGTCATTTTTTAGAAGGCACAAAATAGGGGCTGAAGAGATGGCCTAGTGGTTAAGAGAGCTGACTGCTCTTGCAGAGGGCCCGGGTTCGATCCCCAGCACCCACATGGCGGCTTAGAACCTTCTGTAACTCCAATTCCAGGGGAACTCCAGTTCCAGGGGAATCTGACACCCTCTTCTGACCTCCGCAGCATTGCACGACACGGGTGCACAGACCTACATGCAGACAGTACATTCATACACATGAAAAATAAATAAAATAAAAAAAAGAAGGCACAAAATATAATCCTAATTCTAGGCTAATGTCTAGCTGAAGTAACTAATGCTCAATGTTGCTCCAAACTGCTAAATGTCATCATATAATCATTTTGTGAAAAGCATAATAATGACCACTCTGTGTGATAAATTACATTTTACTTTTGGTATGAAAAGAATACAGAAAGTTCTTTTTTTATTTTATTTATTTTGTATGTGTATGAATGTATGTCTGCATGTAAGTTTGTGCACCCGTGTTGTGCAATGCCACGGAGGTCAGAAGAGGGTGTCGGATACCCCTGGAACTGGAGTTAAAGACAGTTCTCAGCTGCCATGTGGGTGCTGGGGATTGAAGCCGGGTCCTCTGCAAGAGCAGTTGGCGCTCTTAACCGCTAGGTCATCTCTCCAGCCCCCAGAAAGTTCTTTTGAAGGACTTGATGTTCAGCTGAGTGTAGTGGTACACACCTAGTGTCTCAACACTTAAGAGGTGGAAGAAGGAGATCAAGTCTGGTCTGGGATAAATGAAACTACGTCTTGACCAAATAAATAAATAAATAAATAAATAAATAAATAAATAAATAAATAAAATGTAAAGAGTGAGAAACTCAGAATAGTGCTGAGCTGGACCTAGATGCACTAAGTAAATGTTAATAGCAAATAACTACATAAATGATTGTAGAAAAACTCTTTGAGGAATTTCTTTGAAGAGAATTGATCAGTTGCTTAAGTTCTGAAGTAAAATGATAAAAATAACACAGAAAGAGTATTTAAGGGATATTTTTAATTTAGAAAACATAGCTGACTTTGGTATCCTGACAGGATAACCCCGGTTGAAACTGTAATATGTTTGAGTTTTTCAAAGCATTTAGATCATTGGTGATGGGTTCATTGCAAAAGTTTCCCACTTCAATGTGTCCTATTCATGTAATGATGATATACATGTCAGTGTCTAGCCTTATAATGTGTTAGATCTTTGTAAACAAGTGTCCAGAAACCTAATGCATCTTATTTCTGAGTTGATTGGATCCTTAGGGGCTATCAGTCCTCAAACATAGTGCTTGCCACCTAATTATTCCCAAAGCCATCAAAACAAATACTGAAGTGAAATTATTTGGTGACTCTCAGGAAAGAGTATGCAGTTTGATTAATTATACAGCCAAATGTGGAAGCAGGTTTACTCTATTAATTTTTAGAATTCACACTATTCTGGGTCACAAAAATGAAAAGCATTGATGGTAAACGAGCAAGAATATGACAGACCTCGGGCAGCGAGATGGCTTGGTGGGTAAAGTTTCTCTTGCCAAGACTGAATGCCTGAGTTTGAGCTTCAGAACTCGCGTGATGGAAAGAGAGAGCCAATTCCAACAAGTTTTCCTCTGACTTTCACATGTGTGTTGTGGCCTGTACATATACACACACATATAATTTAATAACATTTAAAATATTTTAAAAAGAATACTACAGATATTCAAACTAGGAAGTCATAGGCATGATATCTCAGTGAAATGTTTAAACTTTCATTGCAGCATAAAAAGTTCAATTGGTTTCATTCAACCAAACTTCTAGTCGAGGAGCTGGAGAGATGGCTCAGTGAGTCAGAGCACTGAGTGATCTTGCAGAGGATCTGGGTTCAGTTCCCAGCACACACATGGCGACTAACAACCATCTGTAACTCCTGTATCAGAAGAATCCAACACCCATTTCTGACCCTCTGACCTCAATAAGGATTGCAGGTCCTTACATAATGCATGTAATACACTCATACATGTAAAATAAAAATACTAAATAAGATATATAAAATAAGACATTTCTTTAAAAATAATTTATTTTTATTTGGTGTATGAAGATTTTGCCTACATGTATGTAGGTGTACCACATTCATGCAGTGCCTGTGGTGACCAGAAGGAGGCATTGGAGTTCCTGGCACAAGAGTTGCAGATGGTTGTTAGCTGCCATGTGAGTGCCAGGAATCGAACCCAGATCCTACAAATCAAGGTGCTCTGCAATAGCAGCCAGTGCTCTTAAACACTAAGCTAACTCTCCACCCCCACAAAAGGCATTTCTAATCAAACCAAGATAACTCATCAAGAAAGTAGGTATTGTAAATCAGTGAAAGTAGGTATCATAAATCAAATCACTGAGTCAAGCCCACACATGCCAGGCACTGTTAAGTAGCAGAACTTATCAATTAACTAAGAATGACAGTCACATTTCATGTGTGTGTACTATTTACAGTTACTGGGGTTGGGAGCAAGAATCAAATGATGTCTAACACACATATAATTAGAAAATTTGAAGATATGGGGTGTAAAAGTGTCAAACAAAGTTAGTTGAGACATAAGGGACAATCTTCTAGAGGAGGCTCTGTATAACAGACATGCAGTAGGAGAAGGAGATAATCTGGCAACATCAGGGGAAAACGGTTCCAGAGAGGCAAGTTCAAGTGTGAAGGCCTGAATCAGGGAGGAAATTAGCTTTTTCTCTGTGTCTGAAAGAACATGGCAAGAAAAGAAAGGCAGCCATCCCAGGGCAGAGATGAGTAGAGTCGAGTGTGCACAGCATCTTGGAGACCATGTGAAAGTGACCCATGCCTTCCTTGACCTTGGAACTGTGATTATGCCAAAGTCAAATGTGAAGCTAGGTTTAGGTGCTCTAAGAGGTGCAAACTATATTCCCAGACTCAGGCAGTATTAAGTGGGTTTAGTTATGAGAATCATGCTATAAAAACAGAATGGATCCTAAGTTCTCTAAACAAGCACTTTTCTTTTCTTTTTTTTTTATTAATTTTATTTATTTCTGTATGTGTACGAATGTATTGTCTGCATGTAAGTCTGTGCACCCGTGTCGTGCAATGCTGCGGAGGTCAGAAGTGGGCGTCGGATTCCCCTGGAGCTGGAGTTCTCCTGGAGTTGGAGTTTCAGACGGTTCTCAGCCGCCATGTGGGTGCTGGGGATCAAACCCGGGTCCTCTGCAAGAGTGGTCGGCGCTCTTAACCACTAGGCCATCTCTCCAGCCCTAAACAAGCACTTTTCTAAATTGCCACACTGTCCTGTTAAGGAGTTATCGAATGAATATGTTCCCATGGGTAAAATTGCAGAGCTGAGCCTGGGGAAGGCAACAATACATTACTGAGCATCCATAATCTTGGTTACCTGGCCTATATTATGTCCTCTAACCCTCAGAAGCTACCTGTGTGGTAGGTAATGTTTTACTCATTTTATGAATGAGAACATTTATTCTCAGAGAAGGTAAAGCATTCCCAAATATGAATGTGGGAAAGGGCAGCATTCCAACCTGGTACTTTTAATTTTATGAAATTTCTACTGAATTATTAGTTAGAAATAACTCATAATAGAGCTGGAGAGATTCCTCCATAGTTAAGAGCACTTGCTGGTCTTGGATCTGGCATGCTCTTCTAGTCCCCATGGGCCCCCTGTACACATGTGGTATACACTCATGAATACACATACACATAGATAAAATAATAAATCTTTAAAGAAATAATGAGTAATAATTCTTCAAGCATCACAAGCATCATTGATACTGGACTTCCAGAAATAAAAGGTCTTTATGGATGTTAGGGAACCTGTTCCCTTGAATTATTCAGTCATATTTTATTCATAAGTATAAGCATTTGCTTAACAAATATTAACTGAAGATCAACCAAGAGACCCTGATACCTCAGAGAGGAAAAGATGAAGAGTCAGAGAGAGATGTTGGGATACAGGAGATGCAGGATCTGCCTTCAAGGGACTTGTATTTGTAAAGTAAATCTTACACACACGAATATAAAATAGTATGGTATGGCTTGGGTCTCAAGAGCAATGTGGGTTCCGATCCATTCCTGACATGCCATGAAAATGCAAGCAGGATGTGGATGGATGGGCAGATGTGTACAGAAGAGCATTCCAGAGAAGATTTCAGTGACTGGAAAGACATTTGCTCTCAAAGGCATTTCAGATCAACACTGCGGCTTGAGATGAATGTAAATCCTCAGGCCTCAGTATGATTCCCTTTTCTCCTTTCTTTAGGTCAAATAAGCCTAATGGACAATTTGCATAAGGAAAACTCTCCAAAACTGTTTTTTCAAAGTGCTGGGGCTGGAACAAACCTAGGGGGCCTGCCAAGCATTGTACCACGAACTGTGACTCTGCCCTCTTTACTGTTTAGTTTGTTTTGCTTTGTGGTAAATATACAGTGGATTGGGAGGATTGAGTTGTTGTTGCTTTACATGGGTTGCAGAACAGATAAAGGAGAAGAAGTGAAAACTAAGGCAGATAATGGTGCCTTTGATTATCAGAGAAAGGAAGTTAGACTTTCTGTACTAGAAAATGCAGAAAATCTTTACTTTTGAAATGAATGTTATGTTCATGCTTTTGCATAGCCAATTTGCTAATTACAGGAAATACATTGAAATGGAATAATATGTTTTTATAATTATAGAAATAAAAGTTATGTATTAATGATAAAGTTATTGCTTTATTTTTTAATCTCTTCAAGAGCTATTGTACCAGTCAGTCAAGTCTTCCCCAGTTGATGGTGGTGATTATGATGATGATGATGATGATGATGGTATTACAAGAGGTGTTAATCTCAAAATTAATTCCAGGTCAACCAGAATTTGATACAGCTAACATCTGGTATGTCCAAACAAAAATTTACATACTTCAGCTCGCCCTCTGACCAGAATTTATTTTCTTCTAAATGTCACACAGGAAGAAATACTCTCTGTTGGAGTTTCCCTTGATAAGGTCAAAGAGTTAATTGCTTCTTTCTTTTAAGAGCATGCTCAACATGAGTTTTTGATATTTCCCTGCAGCCCCGCTATCTTCCAAAGTCAGATTTTAATAATATCTGGACCTGTAACCTTCTGCTTCAAAATTGGTTTGGGCACAAAATCAAAAGTAAGGAAAGATCTATATTAAATATTGATTTAAAAAAACCCTCACTTTTCTTGCCCTTTCTCCCCCTCTATTTTTTTTCAGAAGTTGAAAGAAGATAATGAATGGGTTAATAGTCCTTTAAAACTCCATCCACAATGTTCTTTTTTCCTTTATTTTATTATCTCTCCATATTATAATAATATAGTTTGGGTAACATTTAATCTCAAAGCTACAAATCTGCACTGAAAGTATTTTAATAAAAAATATTAACATACAATAGTCTTTTGAGGAAGAATCCTGTTTAAAGTAAATACTATTTGAAGAAATAAAATTAGGAAAACATTTTTATCTTATACCTGTCATTATTACTATTATTATTGTTGGGTTTCGAGAGAGAGGAGAGAGAGAGAGAGAGAGCTTAAATATTTAAAGGAAATTTTTAAAAAAATTTTTATTGATGCTTTGTGATTTCATACATCATTTTTCCATTCAGTTCAGGCATATTTCCCTTCCCTTCCCCCAACCCCCCACCCCATCATCCCAGATCATGCATTCTCCATAACTGTCCTGCTCTTTCTCTCAGTTTTTTTTTTCATTTTTTAGCAATACGTCATAATTTATGAGTTCAAGCATCCTTCATATAAAACCAATTTGCAGGCAGTTGTGCCCAAACCCACACAGCCCAGGAGTCCCACCATCCAGCGGCGGGGGGGGGGGTGGGCTTGTATGTTCAATCAAGTTGATCAAATGACTATCCAGGCTATATTGCTGTAGTTTCACCATTCACCCCCATCACAGCTCTTACATTCTACCATGCCCCCTCTTCCACAGATTGTTCCCTAGGCTTAGGAAAGGGCCACAGGTGGATGAGAAGCAAACACCTACTTTCCTCTGGAGTGTTGTTTTGGACTTTGGTCAATTCTGGCTGTTCCTTTCATGGGCTGAAAGTTTGTCCAGGAATAACCGTTCGATCCTACTAATGAAGCACAACAATTAGATATATAGGATTTAAACAGTACTATAGTTATGGTAGGTTCCTTTGGCATAGACAGATGTTTGGATGGTATGTTAATCCATGAATTACATTTTTTTCTGTTAAATATGACAGGGCCTTATGTGGCTTATAACATCTCCTAACCATTAGGGATGTAAAGCTTGTGGCATTGGCCTGGGTTATTTCTCAAGGAGAGAGCCAATAGCAATTAGATTTGGGATATGCAGGCATATGGCTGCCTCTGCTGCACAGTATTTCCAGGCAGGTGAGGTGTAGCTGGTGCTGACAGAGGAGTCTTGCTTGACTCAAGGAACCATATTTGCTTTATGGTTTGTGGCCTTGGTAACACTCTCTGGTATTCCAGAGGCCATCTGTATGCTTGCATGTGTGGTCTCAATACATCTTTCCCATGTTAATGTCAGGTCTTTGACAGCAGGGCCTTATCACCTCTCTTCTTGCAGATATCCCAGTTTAGAGGCAAGGAGCCTTTGCCTTTTTTTTTCTCTTGCCAACATCTCCTTGGTAGAATAATCCATTGCTGATGTCAGAGCTCCTGTATTAATATATTTTGCTTAAGTGCATAGCTTAAGGAGACTTTAGTATTATATTTTGTTTTTAATAGAGAATAATCCTTTTCACAGTTCCTATGTCTATTAGTCAATTAAAGAAGGCAGTTTTACCGGTTTTATAAGAGATTACTTCTATAATAGTTGTCTCCAATTTACAGGTGGAGAACAACCTCATCATCATCATATTTCTCCTTGTTCTATGGAGGGGAGATAAGAAAGTCCAAGAGAGAGACTCTTGGTCCTCCAGTTTGTCCCAGGTTTTCCATCTGCATATGTTGAATTGCTGAGCACAGATTAGCCATTTCATACTTTTAAGAATACATTTTACTGGGGCTGGAGAGATGGCCTAGTGGTTAAGAGCGTCAACTGCTCTTGCAGAGGACCCAGGTTCGATCCCCAACACCCACATGGCAGCTGAGAACAGTCTGTAACTCCAATTCCAGAAGAACTCCAGTTCCAGGGGAATCCGAAGCCCTCTTCTGATGTCTGTGGCGTTTCACAACATGGGTGCACAAACCTACATGCAGGCAGTACACTCATACACATAAATAAATAAATAAATAAATAAATAAATAAATAAAATAAAATAAAAATTAAAAAGAAATACATCTCAAATCTCTTTAAAAAAAAAAAGAATGCGTTTTACTGCACACTGTCCTAGTTTAATTTCTGTTGCTGTACTGAACCCATTGACCCAAAATCAACTTAAGAAAAAAGGGTTTATTTGGCTTCCAATTCCAGATTACAGTGCAGTATTGCTGGGAATTGGAGGCAGGAATTTAAGGCTTTACATTCACAGTCAAGAGGTGAGGGACAAGAGGCACAAGTTCCAAGTTCGCTGTGGTGTCCAGCAGGCTGTCCTCACTCCTGTGGCTCAGTGTCCTGTCCTTGGAGTGGTGCTGAATCATCCTCCCGGAGTGATCTTCCCACCTGAGTTAACTCTATTAAGAAACTCCTGCACAGACATGCCCATAGACCAACCCTGGCTGGAGAATTCCTCATTCCGACGTTCTTCTCAGATGATGGTATCCTGGCTCAAGTTGATATAAAAGTAACCAGAACAGAGACCATCTCAAGATAAATACTTCAGTTCCCATTCAGTTCCTTCCTCTGTCAGACACATGCTTCCCAGGAAGTGTATGATCACTGTGGGATCAATGTGGTTGGCCGGGCAAGGTGGATTGAATGGTTTGTGCTCATGAATGGGTCTGGATTTGGAGATTAAATGATATCATACAAATGCTTGTAGCCCTATGACACAGAGGCATTAAAATGAGGACAAGAAGGCTGGAGAGACATCTCCGCAGTTAATAATACTTGTTGCTCTTCCAGAGGTCCAGATTTTTGTCCATGCACCCCTGTCATGTGACTCACAACTGCCTGTAACTTCAGATTCAGGGGAACCCTCTTCTGGGCTCCCAGAGACAAAAATTCCTATCGAGGAGCCAGGAAGAAAATCCTTCCCGAAACTCTACCATTCTGGCCTGGCCTGTGGATCATGTGCCTCCACGTCCAGAACTCTGGGAAAGTCAGCTTCCATTGGGAAATTCATGTAGATTGGCATTTGACATAGTGAGTTGATGTAGATTAGAAAACACACCAGGAATTCAGCAGCACACTCCTTTGAATCTACGTGTGTCCCCAGAGCCAGCCTGGCCTTGTACCCCCACTCTGAACTTTGAGTTGGGCAATATTTAACTAACCTTTCTAAAAATCCCCCAACCTTCAGCCTTTAATTTTACAGGTTCAGCAAATCCACACGAAAACGATGAAATGTTCTTATTCCTTGTCATCATCTGATTTTTTTGTGGTTTATCATTTGAGCTCTGAGAATGCCCAGTCAACTTTTGAGAAAAAAAAATCACAGCTGATTTTCCTGAAATTGCCAGATTGAAACAAATCTTGGGTTTGCAATGGATGCATTTGCTTTCTGTAAAACATCTTAAACAAAAAGTAAGCGATGTTGTGCCCGAAACTAATTGGCAGGGTCCCATGATGCAGTATGAAAATCAGCTTCTATTAATTGGATTAGGGATTCAGCAGGAACCTCAGCCATTGGAGGGTTAGGAGTTACTGTGTTGCTCTGTAATCCAAGAGGCAGAAACCCCATAGTGACAGAAAAGGGGCTGTGTGATGTATGATCAGGGCCTGTGCATTTGTTTATCCATTTTCCTTCTGTGTGTGTGTGTGTGTGTGTATGTGTGTGTGTGTGTGCAGGTGTGTGTGTGTGCTGGGGTTAGAGGTGCAACTGCATGTGGTTGTAGAGACCCAATATCATCCCCAGTCCTCTCCCACCCTCTACCTTTAGGCAGGGGCTCTTGGGCTCTGCTGGTGTAGCTGGTGGCCCTCTTCTCAACACTCCACCCCCCACTTCCTGCCAGCTGGGATAACAGGTCGGCTCCCCAGCCGATTCCTGGGTGCTTGGGACCTGAACTCAGGCCCTGCACTTAAGCAGAGAGTGCTTTACCTGCCAAGCCCTTTCCTCCACACTCTTTCTTTTCCATTCTACATGAATTTTTTTAAGTGAGACCTAACCTTTCTTTCTCCCCGTTTACAGGTTTTCTCCTGCCATATTTTTGTACCTGATCAACATCATGCCTTCATTATGGCTTCTTGAACTGCATCATGGGAACCAGGTACTTAATTCTGTAGAATACCCAGCAGTGAACCACTGTCAGAATAGAATTAGATTTATTTCAGATATGCAGTATTCTAATGCGTCAGACTAATCTTGAATTGGGGAAATAAGAGGCCGTTGGAAAAAGAAAGTTACTCCATAATTAATTGTTAGCAAAATAATCTCATCTGTCAGCATTAGGATTACATAGCTAATTAACACTTTCTATTAGTGATTTTGTTTCTGGGATTCCCTCTCTTTATGAAACCATGCTATCTAGAGCTCACCCGGTAATGTGGAAATTATATATTCATTTATTAACTTTCATTGTGTGTATGGTGTGTATGTATGTGTGGGAGTGTGGTGTGCCTGTGTGCGTATGTGTGTGGTGTATGTGCACTTGTGTGTGTGTGTGTATGTATGTGAGGTGTGCCCGTGTGTATATGTGAGGTGTGCCCATGTGTATATGTGGGTGGTGTATGTGCACTTGTGTGTGTGTGTATGTATGTGTGGTGTGCCGGTGTATGTATGTGGGTGGTGTATGTGCTCTTGTGTGTCTGTGTGTATGTATGTGTGGTGCGCCCGTGTGTATATGTGCGTGGAGTATGTGCACTTGTGTGTGTGTGTGTGTATGTATGGTGTGCCTGTATGTGTATGTGTGTGGTGTATGTGCACTTGCGTGTGTGTGTGCCTGCTGTGTTTATGGAGGAGCCAGAGGACTACACAGAGTGCTCTTCTATTGCTCCCTGTCATATTTTCTTAAGTTGGGGTCTCTCACTGAACCTGGGGTGATGCTGGTGACCGGGGTCTTTCTGTCTCTGTCCCCAACAGCTTTAGATTTACAGGCACATGTACCTAAACCCAACTTTCCATGTGGCTCTGGGGATCAGAACTCAGGCCCTAACGCTTTCACACAAAGTGCTTTCCCAAGGAGCCATCTCCCCACCCTAGAAATGAAATTTGCAGCTTCAGTGAGTTCCAGTGAGCTGTTCTCAGAGCCAACAGGCTTCAAAGTCTAACGTCCTTCACAGTGACATTTTTAGGAAATATAAAAGTGAAAATGAAACTAAAAACAAAAAGCATCTTCACCTATGAATATGTATCAGGTGAATGTAGTCAACCTTCTAGAAGCTGTTTAAAAATGCAGACTAAGGAGATTCACTTCAGGCGCATGATGGCCTATTTTAGTAAAATAGGAAGCTAGAAGCTGGATAGCACAGCGGTTAAGCTTGCTGCTCTTTCAGGGGACTGAATTTCAGATCCCAGCACCCACATCAGGGAGATTACAACCACCTCTAGGAGGTACAACCAGCTCTAGGAGACCTGATGCCCTCTTCTGCTCTCAGTGGACACCTTCACATACATGCACACAGACGTGTACACACACACACACACACACACACACACACATATATATATATATATATATATATATATATATATCAAAAACAGGACTGCCATTCTAGAGCCCTTATGTTGAACTTAAAGGGGTTATGCTGTGCATCGTTGAGACACTCCTGGGGAAAGGCAGGCTTGCATGTGTTCACACTAAAAAAAAATAGTCTCTGGCTACTAATCCAAGTCTCTATTATACAGAGGCCACATCATGTCTTGTTTGGTTTGTTTTCCTTAAGTCAGGGTTCTTTGCTACATAGCCCTGCCTAAGCCTAGTACTTGCTATATACCAGGATGGCCTTGAACTTCAGCAACCATCATGCCTCAGCCTTTTGAGTGCTAGAATCGCAGACATTCCCAGCTCCCCTTGCTTATTTATATAGAATTTTAAAGACTGAGCTGCTTCCTTCATGGAGAAGTGTAGCTGGTGGTTTCTTTCAAAGCTGAATCTTGCCATTTGCTTTGTTAATACTCCTGTACTACCCTGGGAGGGCAGCTGGGAAAGCCCATAATACTCCAACCTGACTTCACAGTGTACAAGACAGGACAGTGTTACAGATGAACTGGAGTCACTATTAGATATTTTGGTGCCTTCAATGATTAAAGTGCTTTAGGCCATGCCCGATAGAAACTGACCTTGTGTGGATCTCTTGGCTAACATTGTCATTTCATATCAAGGTTGAGTCTCCAATTTATACATAAACTCATCTGAAAATCCTTATTCTAAATTTGAGACACCTAGTGGAATTTTGCTTTGTGGGCTCCTTTTGAAGAAATCCTGAACAAATTCCGATCATGTAACCATGAAAACAAATGGTTTTCCTCCCCAAACTCCTGCTAAGAAGAAACATTAAAGTCTTAGGTGACCTCTATATTTACAGTGGACATATTTTCATAACTGTAGATTAGTTGATTCAAGTTACTGTGGCTTTTATAGAAGACTATAAGGTTAGGGGACTGTTTCAGTCTCCTTTAGGGGGGTGAAAATAAACCCTGTATATCCCATTCCAGGACATGGGGATCATCTACAATAACAATTCATCTTCCCAAATGATTTCTGTATTATAAATGTATTGCTCAGTTAATTGATATACCGGTCAAATCCCATTACAACAAATAGCATGCAACCAAAAGCTCTCTTTTTAATAAAAAATGATTTTTGAGCCCCAGGCAATACTTCTCTCATTTTCATACTACAAAAGAAATTGAACCTTTAGTAGTAATGGATTTGACACTGAGAATTAAAATGAATGTCCGGAGATGGAAACAGGCACGGTGAGTAAAGATGCAAGCAGAAAAGGAGAGAAACAAAAATACTGAATTGCATGTAAAAATTAACAAGTGGCAGAATTGAGGCTCATGGAGAAATTCCCTTGACTCTTTCAACATTGTGATAATCACTTTTATTCTGACAGTGCCCTCTTTTTCAAAGAATTTTCATTTACATTTTCTTAACTATAGTCTCAGTGACCCTGTAAGTTCAGCATGGTACTTACATTGCTGTGTCATAAAAGAGAAATCTGAGACTTGGAAAGGTTAAGTCAGTAGCCAGCTAACATCTCTTCCAATAGATAGCTGTCTGTAATGTGTCAGAGGAGCTTAGGCCAAAATCATCTTGAAGTTTGTTATTATGGAAAAGAGTCATTTAATTTTCCTCCATTGAGCTGGAGAAATATATTAGTAAAGAGTGCCTGGTGCTCATCCCCAGGACCCAAGTCCAGGTCCCAACATCTACATAGGATACCTCACAACTGCCTATAGCATCAGTTCCATGGGACCTTATGACCCCCTGGCTTCCATGGGAACATGCACACATGTGTACACACACACACATACGCACACACACACACACATAAATAAAAATAAATTTCTCTTTATCATCTCCATTTACTCCACATCCTAATTATTTTGGGTGACTACTTCGATACCTTCATTCCTGAGTCTACTAGGATCTGCCTGTATGCAAATGGAACTATCCAACCATTAGCCAAGTTTGCTTATGGCATTTCTAGTGAAGGGGACAGGAGTAGGCTACTTCTGGTGTGTTCCTGTCTTATTTGAGCCAAAAGGACCTTGGGATTCAAAGACACAGCCCATGAGTAAGTAAGATGCATCACCCAAATTATCTTCTATGTAATTCACCTGTATAGTAATGAATTTGAAGAAGACAGTCAGAAAAGCAGATCTGGGCAGGTTAGGGAGTGAAATCCCATGTTGGTGACAGTCTTATTATAGTTACAGGAACATTTCACTAATCTGTAATAGAAAAGCAAGAGTGGAGAGGAGTCCAGAGAAGTGTAAGCACATAATATGGAACGTTACTCACTTTCAAATGAGACTGCATTGCACTGAAGAATGAGATTTTTCTGAAATAACAAGTCAGTTTTGGAGTCATTTTAGAGATAAAGACACCCTAAACCACCAAGTTTGCCAGTTTTAATATACAGTTTTCTTTCATGTCTCCAAAAACGTGCTCAAAAATTTGTTTTTAGTGAGGTTCTTAGTGTCACAAATCTAGACGTTTCTTTGTTCATCGATTCAAAGTTTTATTGCCATTATCTCTTCTTGGAATTTTGGTGTCCTGCAACTACAAACACATGCACTACACACATCTATACACACATGCACACGCATGTACCCTACATACTTGCACATTCATACACATACACACACATGCGCACACATACATGTGCACACATGCATGTGCATAGGTTCATAATGTGCATACCGCTGCATTTTTGCTTCTAACTATTCATGTCAATTCACTCACAACACTAGTTATTTGAGCAAAAGTCAGAAAGCAATAGCTTTTGGCAGAGTCTATTGGCTCTGTGTCAAGTAGCTTACAGAGTAAATGGCATGGTATCACGATTATGAAACAGGGACCTCTGGATACAGATGCTGCCAGATAGGACTTAACATATATGACAGAATACCTGAAATCTAGTGTGTGTGTGGGGAAGACTATGGGTTGCAGGGAGGGGAAGGGGGTCTAAATTTGATTAAGAAGTATTATATAAAATGCACAAAAACTCAACTGAAAATTGGGGACAAAAAATAAAAATAAAATCCTTTTGACAACCTAAAAAAGTACCTCTCCTGGCTTTAGGTTTTCTAAATAATTTCTTTCTAAAGACAAATGTGTGATCCTGGAGTATGGTGGTGTTGGTGGTGATGGTGGTGACGGTGGTGTTGGTGGTGATGGTGGTGA
Organism: Rhizomys pruinosus; assembly: GCA_009823505.1. Classification (NCBI taxonomy): domain Eukaryota; kingdom Metazoa; phylum Chordata; class Mammalia; order Rodentia; family Spalacidae; genus Rhizomys; species Rhizomys pruinosus. The sequence goes on from VZQC01012652.1 coordinate 3,611,037, forward strand.
TGGTGGTGATGGTGTTATGTGTGTTTTGTGTGCATGTATTTAAAAACAGGTTATCTCTGCAGATGTACCTAAAAAGCTAAAAACCAGTTTGTAAAATCTGCGTCAGCGGCCGCTGCAGGGCCAAATGTACTCCTTTCTCTTCTTATAAACTTTTCTGGCTCTCACTCTGTCTCAGTTTTCCAACATCTGGCTAGATAAAAATCATACACAGTTCACTTGCAGAAACTCACTTCCAAAAGAAGAAAATTTGTTTCTTTTAAGTCAATTGCCAGGTTTCCCATTAAGCCTGACTCAGCTTGAGAATCGACACTGAACATGTTAAGTTTTTAGTTTGCTCTAATGCCTGGCGGGAGCCGTAGAAAGTAACTGCCTTATTTATTTAAGTGGAATAATATTTCACATAGAAACACATCTGAATAAGAAGTAAACTCATAAAATAAAAAGTTGACCAGAGTCATACATGTTCTTATAGTTTATATTACGTGTGTTCAGGTGAAGTTTCAAGAAAGGGATCTCAATTACAGTGCGTCCTCCTCTCAGACTTGACCTATAGCCCTCCAGCTCATATTCTGCTCTTCGGTAATGTTTCTGCAGTCCATGTAGATGTTACATACATTCAGATTCTCTTGCATGGGTTAAAGCCATCGTTCCACTACTTTGTTGTGACTTTTTGCATTCCTTCCATCTGGATTCTCAGCATTGCAGTGCTCCACTTGAGAGATCAGCACAGAACATCAGCAGAAGAGGAGATGTTAATCAGACCTTGATGCCCCATGGACACACACATGGAGTGGAAGACATCCTTGAGCTGGTGAGAGGTTTCCATCATTTAGGAAAGGATTTCGTCAATGGTGGACATGGTGAGGGGAGAGTGGTCTACACTTCTAGGCCTTTTCTGAATTAAGGAAACTTGCCAAATGTTCAGCTCAGAATCTCATGAAGCAGTCATAGTTCATATATCATTAAACACATATCACTTGTGTAATATATATGTACTTATATATAGTACTCCTTAGTAGTTATATGGAACTATAACTCCAGGGGTACCCTCAGACAGGATGTTTATACATAACTTGAAGCACAATATTCCAGTTATGCTATTCATGAATTTATGCATTCTAATTATGTGTTTGTATTTGAACTTACAAAATGTATAAATAGTAGCTGGAGAGATGGCCCAGCAGTTAAGAGCACTTGCTGCTCTTACAAAGGACCAGCATTTGGTTCCCAGAACCCATTTTGGGAGATTACCGACCACCTGTAACTCCAGTTCCAAGGGATCTGGCAGTCTCTTCTTCCGTATGTAGGTCCCACACAGATGTGACGCATTCACCCAGACACACAAACATACACATCAGTAAAAATAAATCTTTTTAAAAGTACAGAGACATTTTTCTTTATTCAAATTAACTTTAGGGTGTCATTAAAATTCAGAGGAAAAAAGGGAGATTGCCCATGTACCTCTGGATCTCATTTGTCTACAGCCTCCCCTCTCCTCACAAATTGCACCATAGTTATATATTTATATAAAACACACACACACACACACACACACACACACACACACACATTTGAAACACAGTCTTATGTAGCTCAGGCTGGCTGAGAACTCCCTATGTAGCTGAGAATGACCTTGAGCTTTTTTCTTTTTGAGTCAGGGTCTCCCTTTAGTCCCAGCTGGCCTGGAGCTCACTAGGTAGTTTCTTCCTTTCCAATAAATAAACACTTGTTTCCTTTCTTATTTGATTGAAGTACCCAGGAATGTATATTACTAATAAAATAATGGATATTATCCAAAATAGAATGACTCTTTTTCTTCATACATATTTAGCAAATGAATGTATTATGACATACTTTAAAATGTTATATAGTAGAGATTAAAAGCAAAGATCTTTACCATTAAACTATGTTTTCAAAAACAAGATACACTCTTGAATCCCACAGTTAGAATAGATGACCCCTATGTAACTGAAGTTCAACTTATACCTTACCTCTATCACTGTGGACACATTGCTATGCTTTTCTTCTAACAACTAAAGCATTAATATTTATCCTCATAATTTGCTTGCTCTGTGAGTTAAGTGACTTGTATGTGGAATTCACAGAAGAAACATAAAGACAAGTGCTATGAAAAATTCTAGACCTTCCTGCCTGGCTTCAATCAGGTCTTCTTCCCTTGGTCATTTCTCTCCTTTCTGCTTGTGTATGTGTCATCAACAACTGACCAAGAGAGAATCAAGTTTTCAAAAGCAGTTTGCTATTTTTGTAGATGACTTGGAATTATTTTGTCCATTGGTGACCTATGACCATGAAGTCTTTATGTATCTTAGTCTATACCTATGGTAAAACAACTTGAAATTTACTTAGAAGGAAAACAGGAAAGAGATTTCATACAGGATCTACTAGTAGAATCTAAATTTTTCTTAGAGACTAAAGACAGGCTAAAATTTTCCTGCTAAATTATGGATTACTGAAAAATATGCTGAATATTCAGAGTAAAGATAGGAAATATTACAATTATTCTCTTCCATTAAGTAAATAACATTTTTTTCTGGTTTGGTTTTAAGGTAGTAAAAAAAATCAAAAGAAGATTGTATCATACTAAAACTTCCAATGTTAGTAAATTCAGTTTTAAAATTGTGTAAAAGGAAAATGATATTTTGTGATTTTAATATGGCACCTACCCAATTTTGCTATGTATTACAATTCATTATAGAATGTAATAAGATCAGCATTGATATTTAAAGTATTATTAAATCAGTTACTTAAATGGCATGTGGTATAATCTTATTAACAATGTAAGGTTTAAATTATTCACATGCTAAGTAAGTCCCCGCTTAAGGACCCCATTAGATTATTTTAGAGGGTTCAGCTAAAAGGAGTATTATTTTCCTTAGTAAATGAAGAATAGCTCTTGAATGATGTCTATCTACCAAAACACATTCATGGTTGAGAGCCAGGATGAAGAAGGTCCCCTCTGCACGCTGGCGGCTCATAATACTGTCGGTGTAATGTTTCTCTTAACAGGCCAAAGGTTTTGTATATAGCTTATCCACAGTATGTGAACCAGTTTGGACATTAGCACTCCATCAAACGCTGCTGTTAATATTAATCATTGGACGATGGCTTCTGCCTATTGGAGACTCCATCACTAGAGACCAACTCTCAGAACTTCTTCTGATGTTTGTGGGGACAGCTGCGGACATCCTGGAATTTACCACCGAGACTCTGCAGGAAAATAATGTCAGGTAAGGTTCATGACCTCACGTCTGTCACTTAGGTTTGTTATTTGTATTTTGCTTAAAGAAGGGTTTTTAAACTGTATTTATGTCAGGTCTCAGTTGGTCAGGTATTTACCATGTAAGCAAAAGGAGCTGAGTTTGGACCCCCAACTTCTATGTAAAGCCAGACAGGGAGGCTGGAGAGATGCCTCAGGCGTTAAGAGCACTGGCTGCTCTTGGAGAGGATCTAACTTCTGGTTCTCAGCACCCAGGTGCCTGCTCACAGTCGTATATGACTCCAGTTCTGGGGGATCTGATTTTCTCTTCTGGACTCTGTGGGCATTGCCTACATGTGGTTCAATTACGTGCATGTACACAAAACACTCATACACATAAAAAAATAAATAAATTTTTGAAAAGCCAGGCAACGTGGCATGTGGCGTGCCTCTGATTCCGGCTCTGGAGGTGGAGACGGGAGATGCCTGGGGCTCGCTAGTCAGCCTTTCTAGCAAAATGACAGTTCCTGGTTCAGGTTTAGAGAGATGCTGTGACAAATAATGTGGAAAGTGATAGATGAAGACACTCCGCATCAGCTTCTGGCCTCCTTATACGCTTGCACTCATCTGCACACACACCACCACACATGTATGCACACACAAGAACATGTACCATACATACCACATGCACAAAATCCTTTAAATGTCTTCATGAGAAATGGTAGGATTATATAATTTGCTGCTATTTGGATACACAAGAAGCCAATATTTATGTTGAAAAGGAATATGCAGGAAGGAGGCTTCTACAGAGAGACAGACACATAACAGCTGGATAAGAGTGGAAGACTCCGTGTGTTCTTACCACAGGTCAGGTAGGGCCAGGGCGGGTCCATGGTAACCACGGTGACCATAGGTACCCGGAAATCCCCTGATGTGGGTTTTCCCATTTCCTTTTCCAAATCTCTAACTATCAAGAGCACAGCCAACTGTAGCATTTTCTCTTCGAGGACAACATAGCTGTGATTTCAAGAGACATGGAGAAATTGTTCCCCTCTCCAGTGGAGAGATTTACATTCCCTGATGTGAACAGAGAATGGGCTAGATGAAATTTTATTGTACTAAATTTTATTTTTAGTCAGTTTTGTTCAAAGCGCCCAAAGGCTTTCTGGTATAGATGCCTATAAATTAAAACTTATTGAGTTGGTACTTTTATTTTTTGCCACAAGCAAATAAACTCAGAATCCATGATCACATCTGTTTATGGAACTACTTTCTTCCCATTAGGGATTTAAGTCTCAGTGCCTGAATGTACTTTAAGCTTGGGTTGTTTTGCACTATGCTATAAAAATAAATTGGAATGAGGCTGGCTTTTAATGCTACAGTTTACTTTATGTTGTGATTCTTCAACAACAAAATATAAAGCTGGGCAAAATATACTAACTTATTGAATAAACCTAATTTCTCAATCATAATTCAAATTATATATGTAATCATGAGATATCTTTACAAGATCACTCCTTGTTTTGTACATACTAATTTTTCTTTTAGCTCATTAAGCTGACATATTATTTTGAAAAGAATCCAATGTGAATTGGACCAATGTATTCACAGTGTTTATTTTAGTTGTGTAGTTTATTGTCTTACAGTTGGTTAATGCTTTACTTTGCATCATGCTTTCAAATGTTTTCAAGATAATTATAATACAATGTAATTACTGGGAAAATGTGACTAGATCATGTCAGAGCATATAAAATAATAAATGTAGATAGTAATAGATACTTGACAGTATAAAGATAACATATTTCTCCTATCCAGAAATAAATGTATGCATGATAAATATCTAGAGAGAAGGACAGAGAACAGAAGAGTGAAAGGGCATTTAGAGGGGATATATTTTATGGGGTTAGTCATAAAAATGAGGGAAATACCAAACTCAGTTACCTTAATGGGCTCTATGAGTCCCATCCAGAAGTGGCGTCAAAGGGCAATTTATAGTTCCGTGGTTGCCAATAAATGTTGATTGTTAAATAAGTTTACTTAACTGCTTGGCCCATAAAAAATCACCTTTGGAAATCACAAGGCTTTTTTTTTTTTAATTTGCTAGGTACTGAATGTTATGTAACATGTGCCAGGCACTGTGCTGGACTGAGCTGGGAAAGCCAACTGTAAGCCAAGGACCACACAGTTCAGCACAAGCAGGATGCTTAATGGGGCTGAACAGATTGCAGTTTGCTCTTGTATCTGCAGGATCCTCATCCATGGGTAGATAATATTCTAGACACTGGAGGCATAGTGTTTGCCTGTAATCTACACACATCCTCCAGTGTCTTAGCAATGATTTGCAGTTTTCTGTACAAATTTTTCTTTGCTTTTCTAAGTGATCTTCCTGAGTCTTTCATTATTTATAATGCTCTTAATAATGGAAATATTTTCTTAATTTCATTTCACATTTTGTTTTAATACAGACATAGTTGTATTAAACTATGTTTTATAACCAGCAGTGACAGGTAATCTGCCTACTTGTTTGATCTCTGTTTGTTCTACATGGATGACCAGGCTGTTTCTGAAGACAGTATTGATCTGTTCTAACTTGTGTGCCTATACTTTCTTTTTCTTGGCCTATTATACTGATTATACTGGCTAGTACCTTTTCTCAGTTTTGGATAGAGCAGGTTAGGGCTGAGCATTCAATCTAAAGAGACAGGTATTATGTCTTTTTTCTGTTAAGAATAACGTTGACATTTAGTTTTACATAGATATTTTTTATGTACTCGAAGAAATTCTTTTTTATTTCTAGATTATTGAAAATGTTTTCATATGGCTATTAAATTCCATTATACCTTCTGCTTTTACTGAGATGTTGCTTGTTAACTTTCCTTTATTATATAAAAACAATTTATTGTATCAATCAGTTTTCAGGGGAGTTAAACCATCTTTGACATCAGCATAAATTGAACTTGGGTATGTTTTACAAAACTTCTAACAGGTTTCTGAGTTCAATTTGCTAGTTTTTATGTGTTTACCATTTCTTCTTTCCTTGTATATGAGGCATGTTGGTCTGCAGTATTCTTTCAAATGAGATCCTGTTCTCCCTTTTATATTAGGGTAAAACTGGCTTTAAGATGTAGCTTAGGAAACATTCCCTATATGTTTGCTTTCAGAAAATAATTTGTGCATTAGTGATGCTATTTCTTTAAAGATTTTGTAGAATTCTACAAGGAAGCAATCAGGCCAAGGCTCTGTTTTATGAATGTTGTTTCCTCCTCCTCCTCCTCTTCCTCCTCCTTCTCTTTGTCCTCCTCCTCCTTTTAATTTATCCTCCTCTTCTCCTCCTAGTCTTCTTCCTCCTCCTCTTCGTCCTCCTCCTCCTCCTTGTCCTTTCTCTTCCTCCTTCTCTTCCTCCCCTCCTCTTCCTCATTCTTCTCATCTTCCTTTTTCTCCTTCTAGTCTTCCTTCTCCTTTCCTCCTCTTCCTCTTTTTCTCCTCCTCATTCTCTTCCTTTTATCTAATTACTAATTCGATATCATCACTTACTATAGATACTTCACATTTTTTTCAGTCAGTTGTGCCTTTTTAAGGTTGTTTTCCTTGTTTCATCTAAGTAATCTTATTGCTAGCTTAACGTGTGTTAATTGCTGTGGAGTCTAGTGTGAGCTCTCAGTTTCATCTCTAGGATCCACCACTTGTTCATTCCCTATGCTTTGTCCCTATGTGATAGGCCTGTTTACTTATTTTGTCAGACTTTTTGATTTTGCTGATCTTAAAAAAAAAACAACTTTGGCTTTTATTGAGTTGTTATTCTGTTTTACATTTTATTAATTTCTACTATGATGTTTAAGTCTTCCTTCTTCCTTCTGATTTCTTTGAATTTAATTCACATTTTTCCTTTCCTATCACGCAATCTTAGATTATTTATCTAAGATCTTTCTTCTTCTCCAATACAAGCATCCAAAGGGGAAGATTTTCCCCTGAGCACTTCTGTGTTAGTGTCCTATAGATCTTGATATATGAGCCCTTCACTTGCTACTGCGTGCTATTTTGTAGTTGCTCCTGCGATTTCTTCATAGTACATGATTATCTGTGAGTTTCCAGGAGATGAAGATTTGCCACGTTCATTCCTTTTGCTTTTATTTTACTGTTATTGTAATCTGTGAATATAATTTCAGTAGGTTCAATTCTTATGTGTTTATTGAGACTTTTTCATGGCTTGACATATGGCTTACTCTACATAATCCTGTGCTTACTCATCAGAGGTTAATACTGATGGAATTATAGTAAAGGGTAACGGTATCACCTTGTTTCATCATGACTCTGGGCTAACCTGCTTCATGGACCATAGAGCTTCATTTCAATGATTCCCTCTGTGTTCATACAGTAATACATGTATTCTGTCTTAGTATGTTATAAACCACACAATATGGTTTTAGAAATATTGCCCTTTACACTTTTTAGTTAAGAAATGGCAAACAGAAGAAAACATTGGTGTGACTACATACTTAAATGCCACTTTTGTTTACCTGTGTACTTGCTGTTTTGATGTCCTTCGTTTCTCCTGTGGATTTATGTTCCTGTCTCTTATGGTTCCCTTCCATCTCAAAGGATGGTAGTCAGTGTTTCTTTTATGTCAAACAGACAGCAAGAAATTTCCCAAGTCTCTCTTTAACTGGAACTACATTATTTTTTTCTTTTTTTTAAATAACAGATTTTGATGTGCACAGAATTCTTGGAGGGCAGGTTTTTAGTTCTCTTTCAACACACATACATATACGATTTGTATATATATAATTTTAAAAATTGTTAACATTTTTAATTGAATTCTGTGTATTTTATACACAACGTCTTAATCATCTCCATACCCCCTTTCCCAAAGGCACCTTCCCATAGCCCCACCACCCCCTCTAGATTTCATGCCTTCTGTCATTTATGTTAAGGCCTATCATGTCAAGTTACTTTCCCCTGACATCCCTCAGTGCAGGTTCATCCTAGTCAGCCTATCTAGAGTCATTCCCTTAAAGAAGATCAGCTCTTCCTTACCTAGCAGTGATCACCTGCCCAATGGAGCTGTTTGAAACAGGAAATGTTAAGACACTTCACTAGAGCAATGACCTCCATGAATTAACACAGATAATGTGACATTAAATTCCCTTGGTTTGGCACCAGATTGAACAATGGTTGAAGCCCAATCCCTCTCTTCAACATTGAGAAGCCCTGACTGTTTCCCTTCAGAGCAAAACCGCTATAATAAAATCTTACCAGCTTGACACTGAATGTGTTGACCTACTAGATAGTCTCGGAAAATGATGACAAATGGGCCTTGCAACAAAGAACTTGAAACCTAGGTGGCACATGAATCTGTGTATACATCTCCCTTTCTGATGTAACACATTCCCTCCAGGTGTGTGGCTCCTGTTCATGCTCACTAGGCTTTTATCGACAGCTCATATAACTTCAATGTGAACAAATTACATAATTTATTATTAATAAGTCTTATTGTCTACTAGATGGATGATACATAGAAGAGGCAAATGATACTGGTCCTGAGCTATTGTGCCATACAAATTAACTACAGGGGTTCTCAACTCCAAAAATGCAGTTTTGTGGAAAAGAATATATGCCAAGTTTTTATGTGGAAGAAGACGAGTTTTCACATAGGGTCAGGAATCCAGACTGAGTCACATCAGATAGCAGGTAAAGAATTCCCATGTGCTTGTCTGAAATCCAAGGCCATGGATGGGCTGCCCCCAGTGGCCACCCAGATTTCTCAGATGTCCAGCTATATTCAATGTGAAGTAAAGAAAATCCCGTTAATAGGCATATTTTGGGAGCAATACAATGGGGAGGGAACCACAACAACATAGGGACTGGGTCAAAGAACGGACTGACATAGTTAAATTCTGCCCAAAACAATGGACCTTTATAGAGAAAAACTTTAAAAAGATTGAGAGAAAGATAAAAGACATGGATGGCAGAATGCATGATCTGGGGTGGGCTAGGGGAAGGGAAGGGGGGTCTAAATGGAACTGAGAAATGATGTCTGAAATACACAAAGCATCAATAAAAGTAATTAAAAAAAATAAATAAACTCCACGTGGATCAAAGATCTCAACATAAAACCTGAAACCCTGAAGGTGATATAAGAATAAGTCAGCAGCAACCCACAAGACATAGGTGTAGGAAAAAGACTTTCTAGATCAAACAGCAGCTGCACAGGAAATAAGGACAACAGCTGACAAGTGGGACCTCACCAAACTCAAAAGCTTTTGTACAGCTAAAGAAACAATCAAGGAAGTGAAGAGAAAACCCATAGACTGGGAGGAAACCTTCACTACTGATACATCAGACAAAGCATTAAAATCCAGAATATATAAGCTACTTAAAAAACAAAGANATATATTATCCCAAGTCTTACATCAAAATACAGGCTCTGACTCAAAAGTATTATTTTCACTTTTTCTTTAAATAAGATAATTGGGGCATGGGGAAATCAACACCTTGAAACAGTAAGCCTCATTTTGGCAAGATGGCAACCAAAATCTAAAGTGCAAGCTATATATCCAAATGTAAAGGCATTAACGAATAAACTATGAGGGAAGGAACACGCCAAACACAAGATACAGTAGGTCTAAAGACCTAGAAATTATAATTTAAGGATAAAGTTGAAAAACTATGCTTAGTATTAGGTAGGGATTAAGTGTACCTTTTCCTGTTTTCTGCCAAATAAAATCATAGTTTACTACTTAATTGCACCTCAAAGCTTTTCTCCCAGTATAAAACAACCACTACATACACACAAAATACTTATTTGTTAATGTAATAATTTCTCTGGCTCACCCAATGTGCAGTGCATATGACTCCAAAGACTACAATTTGGGGAAAGTGTACACAAACAGAGAAACCACAACTCCAAGCTTCAAAACTTGTTCTAAAAATTAAAGGACACTCAAGTCATATTTTACTTCTCAAGAGGATGTCACACTGTCATTTGATCATTCTACCTTAATACAAGAATTACCAGTTGCCAATTTGAAGGGGCTGAAGATAAAACATTAAAAGTAGTATGTTTCTTAATGGCTGCATAAAGTCTTTACTACTGTTTGTGTTTACATTCTCTTGAAAGTCCCTGTATAGTTTCAACACCTAACAATCTACCAGGATCCAAAGGCCTTATCTAGTTGAACTGATGGTGCAACATCCTTAAAAAAAGTAGCCAGTTACTTCATCATTAGCCAAATCTGAAGAGTGATCAAAATCAAATCTTTATTTTTATAACTGTATAAATGTAATCCAAATGTGCCCACCACTAGTTTTCCAAAAAGAAACATGCTATAAAGGAACAAGTTACAACAGCTCACTGTTATGTATGGAATCCCTAGATGTCTTGTTGGACTTAATTACAGACCACACACAGTAATAGCTTTTTGCTATCAAGTGTAGCATGATGTTAGGCCATTTTAGACCTTGCACATATGTGTTGCACTTCTTGATGATAATGGAGAAAATTTTGCAGCATTGCACCCTTATGAATTCCATACACTGTGAAGGATTGCATCCGTCATTTTTTTTTTTTTTTTTTTGGTCTTTTTCAGACAGGGTCTCCCTGTAGCTCTGGCTGTCCTGGAACTCACTCTGTAGACCAGGCCGGTCTTGAACTCATAGAGATCCACTTGTCTCTGCCTCCCCAGTGCTGGGATTAAAGGCATGCACCACCACACCCAGCTGTAATGGTCATTCTTATTTTTAATTTTTTTATTGAATTTTTGTGCAATTCATACAACATTTCTCAGTCCAATTTTAGAATCATGCCTCTTTCCATGCCCCCTACCCTACCTGAGTTCAAGCGTTTTGCTATACATGTGTGGCATCTTTTTTTTCAGTCTTTTTAAAGTTTTTCTATGCAGAGTTTTATTATTTGGGGCTAAAGTTTACTGTTGCAGTCAGTTCTTTGACCCAGTCCTTTTGTTGTTGTTCCCTCTAATTTGTATTGCTCCAAATTATCCATATACACACTTCACATGTATTAAAACTATGACATATGAAAGTAAATTGTATGTTAATTCTAAAACATGTTTAGGAATTCGCATTTTCCCCTTTAATTTTATATTAATCTAAGGTATGCATACATATCCTTCCCCTATATACCAAACCTACAAAGTCTGAAAATAAGTGGTAAAGTGGTAGGATAATTCTATAATTCTAGATCCCATTAAGGTATTCACGTTATAATGGCAAAGTTGCTTTCAAGGAAAAAACATAAAAACATATATATAAATATATATAAACATATATATTTATATATATATATAAAACATATATATATGTTTTATATATATATAAATATATATGGAGAGAGAGAAAGAAAGAAAGAAAGAAAGAAAGAAAGAAAGAAAGAAAGAAAGAGTGGTCAGTTTGCCTTACAACTAGGTATTCAGTGCTAGCATCCACAAATGAGGGAAACCATTCATCATTGTTTTTTCTGGGACTGTGTTACTTCATTTAGCATAATGTCTTCTAGTTTCATCTATTTACCTGCGAAGTTCATGACGTCATCTTTCTTTACTGCTGCATAGAACTCCATTGTGTAGATGTACTGCAGTTTCTCTATCCACTCATTGGTTGAGGGGCACTTGGGTTGGTTCCAGCTTTTCACTATTGGGAAGAGCTGCAATAAACATAGATGTGCATGTATCTTTGCAGTAGGATGAATTTTGTGGGTACATACCCAGGAGTGGTATGACTGGGTCAGGTGGTAGACTCATTTTGAGCCTTTTAAGGGTTCTCCACACTGCTTTCCATAATTTTTGTGTGAGTTTAAATTCTCACCAGCAGTGGATGAGTGTTCCCCTTTCCCAACAAACTCTCCAACATTTGGTGTCTTTTGTTTTCTTGATCTTAGCCAGTCTTATTGGAGTGACATGGTATCTTAAAGTGGATTTATTTTGCATTTCCTTAATTATTAATGATGTTGAACACTTTTTAAGATGTTTCTCAGCCATCTTTATTTCCTCACTTGTGAAGTCTCTATTCAGGTCTTTACTCCATCTCTTGATTGGGTCATTTGTTTTCTTTATTTTTTTTTAGTAGTTTATATATTTTGAATGTTAATGCTCTGTTAGATGCATTACTGATGAAGGATTCCTCCCACTCTGTGGGTTTTCTCTTCACTTCATTGATTATTTCCTTCGATGTACAGAAGCTTTTGAGTTTAATGAGATCCCACTTGTCAGCTGTTGACCTTATTTCCTGTGCATCTGCTGTTCGATTTAGAAAGTCTTTTCCTGGCCGGGCGTCGTGGCGCACACCTTTGATCCTAGCACTTGGGAGGCAGAGGCAGGCGGATCTTTGTGAGTTCAAGGCCAGCCTGGTCTACACAGTGAGTTCCAGGACAGCTGGGGCTACAGGGAGACCCTGTCTCAAAAAGACAAAAAAAAAAAAAAAAAAGAAAGAAAGTCTTTTCCTATGCCTATGTCTTGTAGGTTGCTTCCAGTGTTTTCTTCTATCACCTTCAGAGTTTGGGGTTTCACGTTGAGGTCTTTAATCCATTTGGAGTTGACTTTTGTACAGGGTGAGAAGTAGGGGGTAAATTTTATTCGTCTTCAAATAGTGATCCAGTTTTACCAGCACCATTTGCTGAAGATGATGTCTTTTTGACCCCTTTGTCAAATATGAAGTGGCTGAAATTGTATGAGCTCAAGTTTGGATCTTCAGTTTTGTTCAATTGATCTATAGGTCTGTCTTTGTGCCAGTACCAGGCTGCTTTTATGACTATAGCCCTATAATATAGTTTGAAGTCAGGTAAAGTGACCCCCCCCCATTGTACTTCTCGCTCAGGGTTGTGTAGCTATTCTGTGTCTTTTCTTTTTGCATATGAATTTAAGGAATTTTTCCCAAGTCTGTGAAGAAACTCTTGGGGATTTTAAATGGGATTGCATTGAATCTGTATATTAATTTGGGGAGAATGGACATTTTTTATTATATTAATTTTTCCAATCCATGAGCATGGAACTTCTTTCCATCTTCTGATGTCTTCTTCAATCTCTTTCTTGGGGGTTTAAAATTTTTCGTAGAGATATTTGATGTCTTTGAATAAGTTTGTTCCTAGGTATTTTACTTTTTTATGGCCATTGTGAGTGGGAAGGTCTTCTCGTATTCCTTCTTCAGTTGCTTGTTGTTGGTGTAAAGAAAGGCTACTGATTTTTCTAGGTTAATTTTGTATCCCACCACTTAACTGAAACTGTAAATCATTGTTAGGAGTGTTTGGTAAAGTTTTTAACACCCTTAGGTAAACTTTCATATCATCTGCAAAGAGGGAGAGTTTGACTTCCCCTTTTCCAATTAGTAGTTCTTTTATTTCCCTTTCTTGCCTTATTGCCCTTGCAAGCATTTCAAGCACTTTATTGAAGAAGCATGGCAACAGGGGGCAGCCTTACAGTGTTCCTACCTTTAAGGGGAATGATGTTGGCTGTGGGTTTGTTGTCTATGGTTTTGATTACATTGAGGAATGTTCCTTCCAGTCCAATTCCCTCTAGGACTTTGAGCATGAAGGGATGCTGGATTTTGTCAAAGGTTTTTTTTTTCTGTGTCAATTGAGATGATCATGTGTTTTTTGTCTTTCAGTCCATTTATGTGATTTATGATATTTATTGATTTACATATGTTGAATCATCCCTGGATCTCTGGTATGAATCCAACTTGGTCATGATGGATGATCTTTTTTATTTGGGTCTGTATGAGATTTGCAAGTATTTTGTGGAGAATTTTTGCATCTGTGTTCATTAATGAGATGGGTCTATAGTTTTCTTTTTTTCATTGTATCTTTGCCTGGTTTTGGTATTAGAGTGATGCTGGCTTCATAGAAGGAATTTTGGAGGTTTCCCTCTGCTTGTATCCTTCAGAACAGGTTTAGTAATAATTGTTTTATGACCTCTTTAAATGTTTTATAGAATTCTGCTGTGCAACCATCTGAGCCTGGGCTTTTTTTACTTAGGAGGTTTACTATTATGTTTTCAATTTCCTCATATATTATGGATCTGTTTAAGCTCTCAGTCTCTTCTTGGTTAAGCTAAGATTTCAAATATTCATCCATTTCTCTGAAGTTTTCACCAAATTTCGTATAGGTTTTTGATGTTTTCTCATATTATTGTCTGGATCTTCTCTTTGTTGTGATGTTTCCTTTTTCATCATAAATACTATTGATTTGGGGTTCTTTTTTCTTTCCTTTGGTTAATTGGGCTAGAGGTCTATCTATCATGTTTATCCTTTCAAAGAACCAGCTTTTGGATTCATTGATTGTATTGTTTTCTTTGTTTCTATTTCATTGATGTCTGTGATTTCTTCTGTCTGTGGGTTTAGGTTTCATTTGTTGTTGTCTCTCAAGTGTTTTTAGCTGCAGTGTTAGTTCATTTATTTGTCCTCTTTCTGCTTTTTTAATGTAGGAACTGAGGGCTATAAACTTCCCTCTTAGGGCTGCTTTTAAAGTATCCCATAGGTTTTTCTCTCTTCTATTGTCTTTTACATTTAGTTCCTGGAATGTTTTTATTTCTTTCTTTATTTCTTCCTTGACTTATTCATTATTCAGGAGTGTGTTGTTTAGTCCCCATGTGTTCTTGTAGATAGTAGGGCTTATTCTGGTGTTGATATTTAGCTTTATTGGACAGTGGTCTGATAGAATGCATGAATTATTTCAATCCTTTTGTATTTATAGAGGTTTTCTCTGTGTTCCAGTGTGTGGTCAATTTAGGAGAACGTACCATGGGGTGCTGAGTAGAAAGTATATTCTCTTGTGTTTGGGTGGAATATTCAGTAGATGTCTGTGAGGTCCATTTGGAGTAATGTATTGTTCAGATGTCTCTATGTTTATTCTTTGTCCAGTTGACCTATCTAATGTGGTCGCTGGGGTATTGAAATCCCTCACTATTAGTGTGCTGGAATTAATCTGTGCCTTGAGGTCCTGTAGAATTGTGTTTATAAAGTTCAGTGCACCTGAGTTTGGTGCGTATATACTCGTGGTTGTGAAATCTTCATGGTTAATTGTTCCTTTGATAAGGATATAGTGGCCCTCTTTGACTCTTCTGATTAGTTTTACTTTGAAGTCTATTTTGTCTGATATTAGAATAGGAACTCCTGGTTGCTTTTTGGTACCATTTGCTTGGAATATTTCTTTCTATCCTTTCACTCTAAGGTGGAGTCTGTCCTTGAGGGTGAGCTGGGTTTCTTGTAGACAGCATATAGATGGGTTCTGTTTCCTAATCCATTCTCTCGGTCTATGTCTTTTGATTGGGGAGTTCAGCCCCAATCAATATTCAAAGTTATTATTGAGAGATATGTGCTGCTTCCTTTTACCTTATTTTCTGTTTGCATTCTTGGTCTAGGTTTGTATTTCCACAGTTATACTTTTATTCATTACTCTCTCTAGCTTCTTGGGAATAGTTGCTCCTTTCCTTTGACCTTTGAATTGCTTGGAGTATTTTCTGAAGAGTTGGTTTCCTGGACATGAATCTCTCATCTTGTTTATGTCATGAAAGATTTTTTTCTTTTTCTTTCAACTATAATTGGCATTTTTGCTGTTTATAGTAATCTGGGTTGGCATCTAAAGTCGTTTAGTACTGGGAATACTTTGGTCCAAGTCCTGGCTTTCATCATTTCACTGAAAAGTCAGCTGTAATTCTGATGAGTTTCCCTTTATATGTAACTCGTTGTTTTTCTCTTGTGGCCTTCAGTAATTTGTCTTTGTTTTGGGTGTCTAGTGTTTTACTTATGATATGGTGTGAGGTATTCCTTTCTGATCTTGTCTATTTGGTGTTCTATAGGCTTCTTGTATTTGTATAAGTTTGTCATTTTTCAGTTTGTGGAAATTTTCATTATTTTGTTGATCTGAGCAATACCTTTGTCCTGGGATTCTTCTCTTTTCTCTATCCCTATGATGTGGAGGTTTAATCTTTTCATAATGTCCCATAGTTTCTGATTGTTCCACTCTTGCGATTTTTTTTTTATGGTCTTTTTGAGACAGGGTCTCCCTGTAGCTGCCAGCTGTCCTGGAACTCTGTAGACCAGGCTGCCTTTAAACTCATAAAGATCCGCCTGCCTTTGCCTCCCGAGTGCTAGGATTAAAGGTGTGCACCACCTGCCCGGCCACTCTTGTGATTTTTTTTAAATTTCATACTCTTTGAGCATTGTAGTTCTTCCATCTTGTCTTCCAGTGTTGATAGTCTACTTTCTGCTTCATCCAAACTGTTACTGAGGCTTTTGCCCATCTTTTCCTGCTGATTGGATGACTGCGCAATTTCCTTTTTCATTTCATCCTGTTATTTTTTAGTATTTACAGCTCCATTTGGAGTTCGTCATCCTCTCTTTCTAGATCCTTGATTTCTTGGTTTTATTTCAGCATGGGATATTTTCAGTGTTTCCATTTGATTACCGAGTTTGTCATTGTCTCCCTTGATTTCTTTGAGTATGTCTATTATTGTTCTTTTAAGATCTGTGTCCTGGGTTATCTCCAGGGAGAACTCATTGTTGGAGTCTTCTGTAGGATTTGTAGGTTTTGTTGAGGATTTATTATTTGCTTTTCCCATGTTGTTGATTTTCCTTTGTGCTCTTGGCATGTGGATTTCATTTGTTGTTTATAATATGGTGAGAAATTCAAGTGCTTTTTTATTTGGTTGAAGGCCTTTTCCCATCTCTTCTGTTACTTTGTGCTCTGAGTCACCTTCTCTGTTCCCACTGGGATAGCTGCAAGAGGGGTGGGCGGCACTGATTTTTGCCTGCCCAATCCTGTCGCGGCCAAGATGACCATAGGATAGGGCCTTACCAGATCCAGTCTGGAAGTTGGAGCAGCTCCAGATATCTTGCACTGAAAGCAACGGGGCACAGATGGTCTTGGAACCCTGTGCCAGAAGCGACTGGGCTGGGATGGTCCTGGAACCTGCCTGCAGAGAAGCCCGGCCTGTCACTCACCCTGGGCTGGAAGTGACAGGGCTCAGAAGTTCCTGGACCTCTGCGCTGGAGTGTAATTGTCATTCTTAACATCAAACTGAGCCTGTGCTCCCAATCAAAATATTTATTGCAATACTTTGGAAGCCGATTAAGTGCCTTCACAATGTCAACCACGTATTTTCTAGAGAATCTTTATATCTATGTTCATTAAAAACATGGGCCTGTAGCTTTCTTTTTTGTTGTGTTTTCCATGGTTTGGATATTCGAGTGATGCAGGCTTCCTAGAAGGAGTTTAGGAGTTCTCCCGCTGTTTCTACCTTTTTTGAATAATGGGTTGTAGATCTTTGAATGTGTGGCAGAATACTGCCGTGAATCCATTTAAGCCTGGGCTTTTTTTAGCCAGAAGATTATATATTACTGTTTCATTTCCTTATTTGTTGTTGGTCTGTTTAAACTGTAGATTTCTTCTTGGTTTAACTTTGATGATGTCCATGATTTTAAAAATTCATGCACTTCTTTAGGTTTTCTAATTTAATGGATATAGATTTTTTTTTTTTTTTTGGTCTTTTCGAGACAGGGTCTCCTGGATATAAATTTTTAACATACTCCCTCACAATGTTCTGGATCGTTTTGTTGTTTATTGTGATGCTTCCTCTTTCATCTCTGATTTTGGTAATTTGGATTCACTTTTTCTTTTAGTTAACTTGGCTAAGGGTCTATATATCTTGCTTGACATTTCAAAAACCAGTTCTTGGATTCATTGATTTTTTTTTGTATTGTTTTATTTGTTTCTATTTCTTTAATTTCTGGTGTGATTTTTGTTATTTCTTTACATCTACTAGGTTTGGGGTTGGTTTGTTCCTCCCTTTCTAAGTCATTTGCATGTGATGTTTCTGATTTTTAATAGAGACACTAAGAGCTATAAAATTTCCTCTTAGAACTACTTTTAAAGTGCCCCAGAGGTTTTGTTGTGTTCTACTCTCATTTTTTTTAGGTTGAGGAACATTTTATTTCTTTCTTAATTTCTTCTTTGACCCATTCATCATTCAGGAGTGTGTTGTTTTATCTTCATGAGTTTGTGTAGCTTCTTTTGCTGTTGATTATAAACTTTATTGAACTGTGTTCTCATAGAATGCATGGAGAAATTTCTCTTTTTCATATTTGTTGAGATTTGTTTTGTGTCCCAGAATGTGCCCAATCTCAGAAAAGCTTGCATGGCCTGCTGAGTAGACAGTGTATTCTTGGTACTTGGGTAGAATATTCTGTATGTCTGTTGGGTCCATTTGATGTGAGATATCATTTAACTCAGATGTCTCTCTGTTTATACATTGTCCATTTGACCTGTCCATTGAAGATAGTGGGGTATTGAAGTCAGCCACTATTACTGAGCTTGGTATAATCTGTATTTTATAGTTCT
This sequence comes from Rhizomys pruinosus, assembly GCA_009823505.1. NCBI lineage: Eukaryota > Metazoa > Chordata > Mammalia > Rodentia > Spalacidae > Rhizomys > Rhizomys pruinosus. The sequence goes on from VZQC01012652.1 coordinate 3,629,600, forward strand.
GTAGTTCAGTTTTTATGAAATTGGGTGCACCAGAATTTGATGTACACATGTTGATAATTGTAATATCTTCTTGGTTGATTGTTCCTTTGGGTAGAATGAAGCAATCCTCTTTATCTCTTCTGCTTAGTTTTAATTTGAAGTCTATTTTGCCAGATGTTAGAATTGCAACACCTACTTGCTTCTTAGAGCCATTTGCTTGGAATAATTTTCCATCTTTTCACCATAAGATAGTGTCTATCTTTGAAAGCAAGATGAGTTTCCTGAAGACAACAAAAAAGATGTGTTTTCTTTCTTGATTCATTCTGCTAGCCTGTGCCTTTTGACATGGGAGTTGAGGCCATTGATATTTGGTGTTAATATTGAAAGATGTGTATTGGATACTGTCATTTTAATTTCTTTGTTTTTGTGGCCCTACTTTGTATTTTGATTGCTTGTTTCTTTGTTTCCTTTCTGTAGCCTCTTGACTATTCTCATTCCTATCTTTGGGCCTTTGTACTTTTTTCAAATATTCTCTGTAGGGCTGGTTTAGTAGGCATGAATTCTTTCAGCCTATTTGTGCTATGAAAATTTCTTCTTCTCCTTCAACCATGATAGGTATTTTTGCTGTATAAATTATTTGAGTTTGGCATCTGTGATCATTTAGAACTGGGAATACTTTGGTCCAGGCTTCTTTGACTTTCATAATTTGCACTGAAATGTCAGCTGTAATTCTGATTGGTTTTCCTTTATATGTAACTTGTTTTTCTCTAGCTGCATTTAATGTTTTAATTATGATATACTGTGGAGAGTTTCTGTTCTGGTCCTCTCTAATTAGTGTTCTGTGTGCTTCTTGACTCTCTTAAAGAGTCCAGATCTTCAACTTTGTCATCCGCTCTTGATATTCTGTTTCATTCATTTTACTTGTGAGGCTTTCTCCTGTTTTTTTCCAATTGGCTTATCAAGCTTTTCAATTCCATGTTCATTTCTGTTTGGGTTTTCTTCAATATTTCTTTCTCTTTTGTGAATTTACTTTTTAAGTCATGAATTGTTTTTGATATTTCATTAAGTTGCATATGCATATATTCCTGAGTTTACATCATAAGTTTATGCCTTTCCTCTTTGAGTTCTTTGAGTTATTTCTCTGTGTTTTCTTTAAGTTCTCTGGCCATATTTATGACTTTTCTTTTAAATTCTGCAATCTTGGGTTCCTCAGAGTAGTTCTCATTGTAGTGGACTCCTGTAGGAATAGTGAGTTTTGGTGTGGTCATAGCGTCTTGGTTTCTCATACTATTTGTGGTTTTGTGCGACCATTTTGGCATATGGATATTCTTTGTTGGTTATGTGTCCAGTAGGAACTTCTACTCTGCTTTCGTCTAATTGAATTTTGATTCTGTTTAAATTGTTTATGTAGTTTGGTTGCTTTTGGTTCAGGTATGAAAAATAAATTGGTGCCAGGAGTGGTGGTGCACGCCTTTAATCCTAGCACTTGGGAGGCAGAGGCAGGTGGATCTCTGTAAGTTCAAGGCCAGCCTGGTCTACAGAGGGAGTTCCAGGCTAGCTGGGGCTACATGGAGACCCTGTCTTGAAAAGACCAAAAAAAGTCAATAAATTGGTGTTTGTTTCAGGTTCTTTCACCATAGTAGGCTGGTCTGAATAGTTGGTGGGACAGGGTAGTAGGTATGCTGTTCAGGTTAGTGGGAGGGTGGTCTGAGTCAGACAGATCAAAAGCCAGTGGAGTCTATGCTGGGGAATTTAGCTAGTCTGGGTTAGGGAGATGTTGTGGAGATCTGAGGTGGAGGAATTGAAGTGGGCCTGGGTCCAAGTGTAGCAGTGCAGGGTGGACATGGGCTCAATGAGTGGAATAGAGAAGCAGTGGGTAGGACCTGACTTAACAGAGTCCTACTGCCAGGTCTGTCATGCAGATAAGGAGCTAGGGAAGAGGGCAGTGGGGCCCACCTGAGCAGGGACTTAGCAATCTAAGCTAAGGAGTTTAGCTAGTCTGTGTTAGGAAGTTAGTCCAGAGATCTGAAGCAGAGGAATTGGAGTCAACCTGAGTTGTCCCATATATTAATATTTAGTATATATAATTAGTATTTAGTATATAGTATATATGTATGTATATGTATATATATATAGTATATATGTATGTATATGTATATATATATAGTATATATGTATGTATATGTATATATATATTGTATATATGTATGTATATGTATATATATATATATGATATGTTCAAGCATGTTTCAGAGATCCTAGTCACTTTCTTCATTCTTTAAGCCAATCTGGCTCTGTGAACTTTATATTAGATACTTTCTATTGGTGTTCCTTAAAGGTCGCTCATTCTTTCTTTCACCATCTCAAATCTAGATGTAGAGACAAACTGCAGAATCTTCTTACACAACTTTTCATCTTAATTCCTGCACTGTCAACTCTGGAGTCTCTGTGGTCCTTTCTCACTGTTGATCTTTACTTAGATTATTTATCAAGCACTGCCATTAGATGTTTAGTGTGTACAACACAATTTTCTTTCATTTCTGAACATATCTATAACAGCTGCTTTCAGGATTTTTTTCTAAACTCTTCGCTCTCAGCCCAGTTATAGTCTCTTCATTTCTGATTTTTGCATGTCCCATACTTTGTTCTTAATATGACATTCGTAGACATTCCCATCCCCATCACAGATTTTTAGAGACAGATTTGTTTATTTTATGTGTAAGAATATTTGCCTCTATGTATTTATGTACTATATGTATGCAGTGCCCACAGAGGCCAGAAGAGGGGGTCAGATCCCCATAAAATGGTGCTGAAGATGGTTGCCATGTGTCATGTGGGTGTTGGGAACAGAACCTGGGTCCTCTGCAAGAACACCCAGTGTTCTTTTTTAAACATGTTTATAATAAAATGGTCCAACCCTATTCTTCCAATAAATATTAATATAAAATAAACAATAGTTAGCAAAGTAATATCAGCACTTTAGCGTTTTTTTCTAAATTACATTAATTAAAAAACACTTAAACTTTTTATATTACCATATATTTATTTCTGTTTTAAATTTTTATTGAATTTTTGATGTTTAATAGATAATTTGATTTTATGTAGAGTCCTCCTCTCTCTGCATGTCCCCTTTTTGTCCCCCACCCAATTTAATGCTCTCAATTTAATTTATAAAATACGACCTATACATTCTGATGTCCTTCAAAATAGGTCCATTCACATCAGCCGGTTAACCTGCCAAGAGTCCCATCCCTGTAAGACACTGACTGTCTCCCTCTCAGCAGCCATCCGTTGTCAAAAGGTCTTTAGGTTGGGTCGGGTCTTCTTTCCCAAGTTCCCCATGTCTGTACAGGATTTTACCTGGTTTGAGCTTGAATGGGACTTGTGCATGATGTCACAATTGCTGGGAGTTCATGCGAATACCTGGAAAGCTCTGCATCCTTGTGGTCCTCTAACACCTCTGGCTCTTCCAATCTTTCCTCCCTCTCTTCCACAATTATTCCTGAGCTTTGCATTGTATTTTTGGTTATGTAGCCTTCAGATATACATAGTAACTCAAATACTCATATGTATATTTATATATTAGTACATAACATATGTACAGTATATATATATATATATATGATATATATATATATATATATGAGTACCTATACATTATGTGTATTTTTTAGTAGAACTTTGAAGTAATATATTTATTTCTCTCTGGTTTTCCATATCATCTAAGCATTATTTATTTCTCCTTTTACTTCCTGACTCCCACTCAGGTTAAATACCCCCATTTTCCTCATTTTTCCCTTGGTAGTGCCTCTTCTCCTACTTTTCTCTTCCCTGGAGTTCCTTTTCCCTTTTTCTATTTTCCTGGTTCCTGTGATTACAGCAGGTAATATACTCACATCTACCATATAATCCAGTTATGGCATTTACTAAAAGGACCTGTCCTACTACCAAGATACTTGCACAGACATGTTTGTTGCTGCTCTTTTCACAAATCAAAGAAATGGAAACAATGTAAATGCACCTCAACTAATGAATGGAGCATGAAAATGTGATACATTTATACAATGGAATTCTATTCAGTGGTAAAGAAAAAGGAAATCATGAAGTCTGCAGGTAAACGGGTGGAACTAGAAAGTGTTATACTGTGAAATAACAGATTCAGGAAAAGAAGCGATGTATGCTCTCTTCATTTGTGAATCTTTGCTCTACCTGTTGTTTCTAAGCAGTGTGTCACCTCTCCACCCCTACTCCCTCTGTTTCTTTAATCTGAGGATTTTATCAACCTTTGGATGATAATTGCTGGATGCCTAAAGGGGTTTCATTTATTTTCAAAATTTCACTTTTACTTTTTAGCTTGCTACCTGAATGGTTCTACTTTAAATGATGTGTTTTGTGGTCAGTCAGTAACTTAAGCAGACATAGTAGTCAAGCTCTTAAGGCTTGTACTCCCTGATGAAATATCTATGTTCTGAGTGGCACATTGCAGGTTCAGGAAAACTGCATGTATTCTTCAGCTTTTCATTCAAATAGTGCCCACTTGGGTCTTCTCTGCACATGCCTATATTTTTTGTCAGGCAGCTGAGCACTCAGGAGAATTTATCCAGCCCTTCTGTTACTTTCTTGTTTTCAGAAACTATCCATTGCATGTAAAGTCTGCTGATCACTTAGCCAAGTACGTTGCAACCTGAAAGCCGGCGCTGGAGTTTTCCTTTTTGTTTCCCAATAAGCTTGTCACTCCTATGGAGCACACTTCTGGGTGTGAGATTTCACACTCATTTGTAAGTTCATCTCCAACTTGTCACGAGGAACTTCTTGGTTGGCTGTTATCGATAACCTAGTAAAACTATCTGACTGATAAAGATGGCTTTAACATTTTCATCGTTTCCATCAATTTTGGAAAGATTTTGTTTTACTGTTTTTTTTTTTGTTTTTGTTTTTAATTTTTTTTAATTAATTTTATTTATTTCTGTATGTGTATGAATGTACTGTCTGCATGTAGGTCTGTGCACCCGTGTCGTGCAACGCCGCGGAGTTCAGAAGAGGGTCTCGGATTCCCCTGGAACTGGAGTTCTCCTGGAATTGGAGCTTCAGACGGTTCTCAGCTGCCATGTGGGTGCTGGGGATCGAACCCGGGTCCTCTGTAAGAGCGATCGGCACTCTTAACCGCTAGGCCATCTCTCCAGCCCTGTTTTACTGTTTTTTATTAGTTCTTTTTCTGGTGCTGTAATAGGATACCTCGACAAAAAGTAGCTTGACAGAGAAAAGGGCTTCTTTTGGCTTCTGGCTCCTGAGGAGATAAAGAGCATCATTGTTTAAACTCCAACCCAGTTTCAGGACCATGGTTTTTTTTTTGTTTTGTTTTGTTTTGTTATCTTAGATCATTTATTTTAGAAAAATTGAAAATTTTCTTTTATTTCATCCTTTGGAGTTGTAATCTTATTCAAGCACGGGTATTTCTCAAGGGCCTGGGACCCAAGTCTTTCACATGTATAAAGAATGTAATTAGTGCAGGAACTGGGACTGGAGAGATGGCTCAGCAGTTAAGAGCACTGGCTGTTCTTGCAAAAGGCCCAGGTTTGAATCCCAGCACCCACATGACAACTAACAACCGTCTATAACTCCAGTTCCAGGGGATTTGACACCCCTTCTGACCTCCATGGGCACTGCATGACTCGGTTGTACAAACATGCAGGCATTATACTCATACACAAAATAAAAATAAAATAAAACAATAAGTACAGGATCAATAACAAGGAAAGCTAGAGACCCCATCTTGCAGCATATGTGGGAACATCAGAGTCTAACTTTGGTAGGTTCTAATCAGAAAAGACATCCCCACCCATATTAATCCAAAACTACTCCACCATCTTCCTGGGCATGCTCCTGGGCTCCCCCCCACCCAGGTCTTAAAACCTCTCCAACATTTTGTTTCACAAAAATGGAGTTCAATCTCTCTACCCATTGCAATAGTCTTGAATACTTCTTCATCGCCTCTTTAAACCCATGCAGTGTATTTCTTTTTCTTTAACACGACCAGGCAGTGGGCCTGAATATCCAGAGATAAGAATGATGCAATTCCTCACTTCTCCTTCCTGAAAATACTTAGGAGTCAGTGTTATTGAATTTATTGTTTGTCTCTGGTTAATTTCCAGAGCCCTGAGTGGTGATCTTTGACAGTGTGTCTAATGTTCCCCATATTTGTTAAGAGAGGAGGCATAGTTGACCTTTTC
>VZQC01012652.1:3636279-3682172 GCA_009823505.1 Rhizomys pruinosus
ATATATATATATATATATGAGTACCTATACATTATGTGTATTTTTTAGTAGAACTTTGAAGTAATATATTTATTTCTCTCTGGTTTTCCATATCATCTAAGCATTATTTATTTCTCCTCTTACTTCCTGACTCCCACTCAGGTTAAATACCCCCATTTTCCTCATTTTTCCCTTGGTAGTGCCTCTTCTCCTACTTTTCTCTTCCCTGGAGTTCCTTTTCCCTTTTTCTATTTTCCTGGTTCCTGTGATTACAGCAGGTAATATACTCACATCTACCATATAATCCAGTTATGGCATTTACTAAAAGGACCTGTCCTACTACCAAGATACTTGCACAGACATGTTTGTTGCTGCTCTTTTCACAAATCAAAGAAATGGAAACAATGTAAATGCACCTCAACTAATGAATGGAGCATGAAAATGTGATACATTTATACAATGGAATTCTATTCAGTGGTAAAGAAAAAGGAAATCATGAAGTCTGCAGGTAAACGGGTGGAACTAGAAAGTGTTATACTGTGAAATAACAGATTCAGGAAAAGAAGCGATGTATGCTCTCTTCATTTGTGAATCTTTGTTCTACCTGTTGTTTCTAAGCAGTGTGTCACCTCTCCACCCCTACTCCCTCTGTTTCTTTAATCTGAGGATTTTATCAACCTTTGGATGATAATTGCTGGATGCCTAAAGGGGTTTCATTTATTTTCAAAATTTCACTTTTACTTTTTAGCTTGCTACCTGAATGGTTCTACTTTAAATGATGTGTTTTGTGGTCAGTCAGTAACTTAAGCAGACATAGTAGTCAAGCTCTTAAGGCTTGTACTCCCTGATGAAATATCTATGTTCTGAGTGGCACATTGCAGGTTCAGGAAAACTGCATGTATTCTTCAGCTTTTCATTCAAATAGTGCCCACTTGGGTCTTCTCTGCACATGCCTATATTTTTTGTCAGGCAGCTGAGCACTCAGGAGAATTTATCCAGCCCTTCTGTTACTTTCTTGTTTTCAGAAACTATCCATTGCATGTAAAGTCTGCTGATCACTTAGCCAAGTACGTTGCAACCTGAAAGCCGGCGCTGGAGTTTTCCTTTTTGTTTCCCAATAAGCTTGTCACTCCTATGGAGCACACTTCTGGGTGTGAGATTTCACACTCATTTGTAAGTTCATCTCCAACTTGTCACGAGGAACTTCTTGGTTGGCTGTTATCGATAACCTAGTAAAACTATCTGACTGATAAAGATGGCTTTAACATTTTCATCGTTTCCATCAATTTTGGAAAGATTTTGTTTTACTGTTTTTTTTTTTTTTTTTTTTTTTAATTTTTTTTTATTAATTTTATTTATTTCTGTATGTGTATGAATGTACTGTCTGCATGTAGGTCTGTGCACCCGTGTCGTGCAACGCCGCGGAGTTCAGAAGAGGGTCTTGGATTCCCCTGGAACTGGAGTTCTCCTGGAATTGGAGCTTCAGACGGTTCTCAGCTGCCATGTGGGTGCTGGGGATCGAACCCGGGTCCTCTGTAAGAGCGATCGGCACTCTTAACTGCTAGGCCATCTCTCCAGCCCTGTTTTACTGTTTTTTATTAGTTCTTTTTCTGGTGCTGTAATAGGATACCTCGACAAAAAGTAGCTTGACAGAGAAAAGGGCTTCTTTTGGCTTCTGGCTCCTGAGGAGATAAAGAGCATCATTGTTTAAACTCCAACCCAGTTTCAGGACCATGGTTTTTTTTGTTTTGTTTTGTTTTGTTTTGTTATCTTAGATCATTTATTTTAGAAAAATTGAAAATTTTCTTTTATTTCATCCTTTGGAGTTGTAATCTTATTCAAGCACGGGTATTTCTCAAGGGCCTGGGACCCAAGTCTTTCACATGTATAAAGAATGTAATTAGTGCAGGAACTGGGACTGGAGAGATGGCTCAGCAGTTAAGAGCACTGGCTGTTCTTGCAAAAGGCCCAGGTTTGAATCCCAGCACCCACATGACAACTAACAACCGTCTATAACTCCAGTTCCAGGGGATTTGACACCCCTTCTGACCTCCATGGGCACTGCATGACTCGGTTGTACAAACATGCAGGCATTATACTCATACACAAAATAAAAATAAAATAAAACAATAAGTACAGGATCAATAACAAGGAAAGCTAGAGACCCCATCTTGCAGCATATGTGGGAACATCAGAGTCTAACTTTGGTAGGTTCTAATCAGAAAAGACATCCCCATCCATATTAATCCAAAACTACTCCACCATCTTCCTGGGCATGCTCCTGGGCTCCCCCCCACCCAGGTCTTAAAACCTCTCCAACATTTTGTTTCACAAAAATGGAGTTCAATCTCTCTACCCATTGCAATAGTCTTGAATACTTCTTCATCGCCTCTTTAAACCCATGCAGTGTATTTCTTTTTCTTTAACACGACCAGGCAGTGGGCCTGAATATCCAGAGATAAGAATGATGCAATTCCTCACTTCTCCTTCCTGAAAATACTTAGGAGTCAGTGTTATTGAATTTATTGTTTGTCTCTGGTTAATTTCCAGAGCCCTGAGTGGTGATCTTTGACAGTGTGTCTAATGTTCCCCATATTTGTTAAGAGAGGAGGCATAGTTGACCTTTTCATTTCGCTTTAGCCTTCTAAGATTTTTCACAAGCCTGAATTTCAACATGGTTGGGAGGGATTGTTTATCACCTTTGGGGAAATCACTCTGTACAATCTTTTTCTGAAAACAGATCATCTATTAAAAAGAAAAGGCTGTTCCCATGGCAACACTGATGCTTTGCTGTCATTGACCATGGAGTGGAGCATGCAGGAGACTTTCACCAGTTTATGATGTTTTCTCAGCTCATTCCTTCTAGAATAGGTTCACACTTCATGTTTCTTCTTTCATTATTTATCTCCTGCATTAATTTAGATGAAGACTATTCAATGACCATCTCTTGCATACAAAAATGTTTATACTTCTAAAAGAATTAATCAGGCAAACTATCCAAGTTTGACTTCTTATTTCTAATTTACACCTACTAGGTTAGCTACGCTGATCTTCCAGATGCTAGTAATATCTCCCTGACTATTCAAGAAGAAAAGGATGTTTACCTCAATAATTTTCCTTCTTAAGATTGTTTGACTCTTTATGAATTAAGCCCATTGTCTGTCACTCATCATGGCTGACACTTCTGAAGGTTGATTAAACATATGGGAGGAGAATGGATAAATCTACCTATGTTCCTTTGCAATTCTTCTTAAAAATTATTATTTTTACTTTATGTGTTGAGTATATTGACTGCATGTGTTTAAGTGCACCTATGTCATGCAGTGCCTATGGAAGTCAGAAGATGGTGTCAGTTCCTCTGGAACTGGAGTTACGGACAGTTGTTACCCACCATGTGGGTGCTAAGAATCGAACCCCAGTGTTCTTAACTAGTGAGCTATCCCCCCCCACCCCTCCTTTGGAATTCTTGACTACCACTTAAGCTCAGGGATTCATTTACATTCCAACATTCATTTTCCTGAGTTTACTCTGATCTAACGATGCATATGTTTTTGCTTTAGAATTTTTGTGATATGACTTTCCAAAGTGACTTTTGATCATTTTACTGGTGTCTTTCAAAACCCATATGTGTCCATGTTTTGTGTAGACAGATAACAGATGCAAAGGTAAAAACGCCAATCATTATTTGTGATAGTTAATATATTATCAATTTATTACTTATAAAATAATTATAATAAGGATTATAATTATTTTGTAATTAATTTGACAACCATCAACCTGATGGGATCTGAACTCACCTTGATGACACATCTCTGGCTATGTCTGTGTGGTGTTTCCAGAGAGCCATGACTAGGAACAGGAGACACATCCTGAATGTGGGTTGCACTGTTCTGTGGCTGAATTATGAGACTGAAAAGAAAAGAACAAATGGAAAGGTGAGCTGAGCACTAGTGTTCATCTCTCTGCTTCCTGGCTGGGTGGAACACAACCTGTTACCTCCTGCACCTCCGCTGTACATTCTTCACAGCGATGAACTATACTCTCACACCGTGAGCCCAAACCAACTCTCTGTACTTCTAGAAGTTGCTTTTTTCAGGTCTTCTGTCACAAAAATGGAAAATGTTACTAATATAGAAATTACATAGTTATGGGTGGGCAGGGTTAGATGTAAGGGTTAGTTGATAATCATCTCCATATCCTCAAAGGATGAAATGGAGGCATGAAGAATTTGGGAAAGAAGGTGGTATTAAAACAATGATAATATTTTGTCATATGTAATAAAATATATTATTTATTTAATATTCTATTTAAGTATATGATTATTATAACCATTTATGTTAGTACTTATGTATGATTTACCGTAGACTAAAAAGTGTTCTAAAGACCTTGGTTTAATGATTAATTAGTTTTTGCAGTCATATTCTGAAGCAGAAGAGTATTAGAAAGTCTCAGAGGATGAGTAATAAAAAAATGAACACAAATTATTTCCCATTCGCGGCCTCTTCTAGATGCTGCATGAAGATAATTTTCACATGAAAATAGCACACTTAAGTGATCATGGAAAACCCAGTATCTAGTACAACTGTCATCCTCCTAATGTATGTGAATAAACAAAGGCATGCAGATGTTAAACAGCGTGTTCTTTTGATGTAAGATGTAAGCCCTCAGTCCGGGATTAGAAGCCTTTTCTCTGTATCTTCATGATAGTGGGAGCTGCTGTTTGAATTCCACTCACTTGGCAACAGAGCCTGTGCACAGACACTGCATTCCACTGCCACGCAGACAAAACCCTCATGTGTTTTTGGTTGAGTGATTAAATTTTGTGATTGCAAGAAACTTCAAAAATGACCATTTTAGGAAAAATCTGTTTGCATCTATTTGAAAAGCCCTCCAAAATAGCACCAATTTTCTTGCAAGCTCTGTGGGATAAATCCTAATAGAGGCTATCTCCAAGAAGTGACTTATTCCTTCTTTAGGCAATATTATTAGAAACTACTTTTTTTATCTGTTGTGGTGAAATTTGGATTCTTAGAGATGCAGCTGAAATCCTTTGAGCCTGAGTTGTCTCTCTGAAGTCGCAAGATAGAAGTTTAATTCCTTTCCTTCACTCTATCCCTTTTAACATAGAAAGGAACATTTTTAGGACATCTTCCCTAGCTTTTGGTTCCTTGTCCTATCCCTATAGCATAGCTTAGATGTTCCTGGCAATCGAAGTCTCTGCCCTTGTGTTCAGAGAAATATATTAATGTCTCTCCTCAAACATGAAGCACAACACCTATTATAGATGTGTGCTGAACATTCTGAAACACAGCAGGCTAAAAGTTTGCATTCGATTCCTGGAAATTGTATAATATATTGGGGTGGTGGGGTTTACCTAGACACACCCCTTGGTGTATCAGTGAGAGCTTCCAGATTTACCTGAGAAGGGAAGCCTCACTCTGGATGTGTGTGTGTGTGTGTGTGTGTGTGTGTGTGTGTGTGTGTAGGGAGGGGAGTGTTCACCTTGTATGCTGGGGCACAAGAGTGAATAAAAAGGCAAAAGGCAGAAAAAGAACAGAAGACCAGAATGCATCTCACTCTGCTTCCCAACAGCAGACATCTTGGACCAGTTTGCCTGCCCCACCATGTTGTATCATATCCCTCAAACTGAACCAAGACAAACCTTTCCTCCCTTCATTTAGTTATCTGTTTTGGAAAAGCCAGGAGAAAAGTAATTAATACAACACATTAAAAGGGTAGATGAAGGCTGGGCTGGAGAGATTGCTTAGCAATTAAGAGCACTCACTGGTTTCCAAGAAGATTGGAGTTCAGTTCCCAGAACCCAAGTTGGGTGGCCCACAACCTTCTGTTGCTCCAGCTCTAGGTGCACCAATGCCCCTTCCTAGCCTCCACAGGCACCTGCATTCAGTTGAGAGAGGGAAGGGAGAGAAAAAGAGAGAGAGAGAGAGAGAGAGAGAGAGAGAGAGAGAGAGAGAGAAAATGAAGAATAAATCTTTTGTCAAATTCTTATAAGCAAAGTGGTTTGGACATATTTGCTCAACTCACAGTCTGTTTCCTCCTTAATCAAACATGTCTAACACCTGAAGCTTCCTGTTAAGTTATTGTGAGTACAATGTGTAATCCTGGAGTCAGACATTGAGAAAAATGTCTGGTTTATACTTCTGAGATCAGAAATGATAGGTACTATCAGTTAAGAGTGGAAGGTGTACTGGGCACTGGCATAGATATTCCAGAGAAGAAACATTTATAGTCTATCTTCTCAAGGGACTGCCACTTAAAATTCTATTTTCATGTTTCTTGTGAATTGACCTATGATTGCATTTCATTCTGGAAAACCATAAATCATGTCATGCCATGGACTCGTAATTAGATATCAAGGGACAATCCATGGACTTCTGGGAAACAGAATCTCTTCTATCCTGTTCCCACCCAATTTATGTGATTCAGTCACGTCCTTTGGAATCCTGATGGTGTCTTCTAGGAGACTGGTTTTCTGTCTCTGTATCTTAGGTGCATATGTGAAGAATTCCCTCAGCATCATCAATGGGGTCACTGATAAAATACAGAGTCTAACAAAATCAGAAACAGAGCCTGCAGCAAGGCATGAGAGACATCCCTTTGGGGGGTTATTTGCCCAGTTAGAGATTCACCTAACAATACTCACATACTGAATATTTCTTAATTTTGTTAATAAGGACACTAAGGGGGATATTTTGGGAGGCTTAACTAAATCCAAATGTCTATTATCAATTTATAGCAGTGCCTGCTTGGTAATCCCAAATCTATTTTTGAAAAAGAAGAAATAAGCTTATTTGAGAGCAATTATTCTCAGGGAACCTATGTCGATTCTTAGTAATTATGGCCTTCTTCTATAAGGGCTCTCAAAATCTTTTGAAGAATCACTTATATAATCTAACTAGGCATTAGTGGTAATATGATTTTTGTACTTTGAGATACAGTTATGCTTCTTTTTGAAAGTTGAGATTTCACTTTTTTTCCTGTCACCAACCTCATTTCCATCATCAACTGCCAAGACAGATAATGGTGGTTAGGAAATCTCATTTTACCACTTCTGTTAACAATTCTAATATTTTACAGAGAATGATAGTCAAAATATTGGGTTTATTTTGTTTTGTTTTATAGGGGATCTATTTATAATTTATTATTAGATATCACTTTTTGTGAATAGCCATAATTTGTCTATTAATAATTAGCATCTTTAAACCTAAATATATATATATATTTATCAAATATATATATATATATATATATAATCTCAGATATTTTGCAATTATATTGATATGATTCATTTCTCTTCATAGATTTTAATGTTATGGTTCAGTGTTAAGTATATATTTTCCATTTCATTACATATAAAATGTAACACACTCAATTTTATAGTCTTGTAGTGATGTGATAATAATATCCACATAGACAAAAAAATCCATATATAAATCATTAAGCTTTTATGATATTCAGAGCACAATGATGCATATTATTGTTTCTTTCTCCATAATTTTTGAAATGTTATCTTGAAAAATTTAAAACGAACAAGAAAGCTAAGTTAATGATATGGGAAATTCTAAGGGTTTTTAATTTGTTTTTAATTTGTTTTTATTTTATGTGTATGAGTGTTATGCCTGCAATGCCTGTAAGTGCATTTGCATCATACAGCTACCAAGAAGGACAAAGGAGGACGTTGGATGCCTTGGAACTGGAGTTACACACTGTCGTTAGTTGGCATGTGGGTGCTGGAATTCGAAGCTGAGTTTGTACAAGAAAAGCTAGTGCTCTTAACTGCTATGCCATCTCTACAGGTCAGAATTCAGAATTTTCAAGAGTACAGACCTTTGACTGTAATGTCAGTGTATCTAACTTAGAAACTAGATCACTCTATAAAGCTGCACGAGCTTTTTTGTAATATCCAAGACCACTGTGTAATGTGGTGGGTGTCCTATAAGCATATCATGATTCCTATAGCAAATATGTGTATATTACCTCATCTCTTTGTAACTTACTTTTTTTCACCTTTACTCTACTTCTGAGTCCTCAGAAAATGGGAAGGTGAAAATATCTCTGATAATAATGCAGTGGCTTCCATTGTTGACATGCTATATGTGTTACACCAACCTTAGATATTTCAAAGGATAAAACAGATAAGATACAGGAATGAAAAAGCACCAAAGGACTGCAAGAGGGAAAGCTAATGCGCCTTTTTATTCCTCTACCCAGCATGACTGTTGTCCATTACAGAGTAGAATAAGCACTGTTATTAGAATTTGAGGTTCACGATCCACTTTGCATATATAATTATCCTTTCCTTTCAAACAACGTAATAATTAGATAAGTAAGAGAATGAGAAGAAAAAGTATAGATATATAAGTAATAGTGAATATATGACACAATGTTAGTGTCAGGAAACTATAATATTTCAACCGTAAGGCTTTCATAACATTAGTTGATAAAATTAAAGAAAAAATATTTTCTACTGATATCATTGATCTAAATGGTGAACTTCGGAGTTACGAAAGTTTAATACCGTAGCATGTCAAGTTGCATTCTTCTATCTGTTAGATGACAGCTTCTTGCAATATGTTTGACTAATGCAGCTTAATTGAGATTAATAAATTTCATTGTGATAAAAAAAAAAAAAAAAAAAAGAATATCTCATTTACATAATCTCTCTGCGTTTGGAGATTTAATTTCTCAAGGTCTCAACACTTGAAGCATTTACCGATATCCCCTGCAATCCCCTCATTTACTGTGGTTTCAATTATTCTCTCTGATCCTCATCTAGCCCTCTCCATCAAAAACCCCATTTGGCAGAAGACAGAAACACAAACTGTTATTCCACACACTTCGAGTTGATAACTCCCTTTGTAGTTTTGGCTTAAAAATGGTACACTTCTGGGTTCTTTGAATATTCTTGCATTACTTTCTGACGTTAAATTTTCTAAAATATGTCTCCTAGATCTGCGACATTTTTGTGTTCCTGTCACAGGCCCTTCTTTGGTATTTCTACATTCAATTATATTCATTACACACACCACACACACACACATATTATACACACACCACACAACACACACACAACCACCACCTTTAATCTATATATATTATATTACTATATATTATATATATATGAAAAGGAGATGGGATTGGTCAAGAGAGGGTGGAAGGACGAAAAGGGAGAGAGGTTCAAAGTGCCTATCATTCACCAGGGTCTGTTCTAGGCATTGAACATACAGTAATGAGTGAATAAAACACCCGCCCCTCATAGCCTAGTATCTGGAGCAAGTCTTTATTTATTGAAAGTATCTCCCCCGGCCATGTTTTCCCACCTAAGGACAGTTTTCTTTTATTGTGTTGAGCTTTGAATATCTGAGCACCATCTTGCTTGCACTTTTGAGATGTCTTTTCATGTAGTCTTGGAATCTTGAAAGTATGTTAAGCTTTTCTATGAGAAAACTGAAATAAGGCCTCTGAATATTTATGTCTCTGTCTGACTTCTCCACTTTGTGTTTCTCTCATGTGATGTTTCTAAGATGTTATCGAGTAAGGGAGGAATATGGGGCTCTTTTTGTTGCTTGTGGAGGAAAGGGCTTTCTGGCTTGCTTGCTACCTTCCTTCTTTCCTCCTTCATCCCTCCTTCCTTCCCTCCCTCCTTCCCCCTCTGCCCTTCCTTCCTTCCCCTTCCTTCCTTCCTTCTTTCTTTCATTCTTTCTTTCTTTCTCTCCTCTTTCAACACCATCTCCCTGTAACCCCAGCTGACCTGGAACTCACTTTGTAGAGCAAGCTGGTCTCCAGCCCACAAAGATCTGCCCACCTCTCCCCCTCAGGTCCTGGGGTTAAAGGCATGTGGCACCTTGCCTACTTCCTCATATACCTCGGCCCTCCTGTTCAGATGTGGCACCTCTCACCTCAGGTTCTGGGGTTAAAGGCATGTGGCACCATGCCTACTTCCTCATACAGCTCAGGCCCTCCTGTTCAGATGTGGCACCTCTCATAGTAGGCCAGGCCCTCCTACACAATTAGAAAACAAGGAAAATTCTCACAGACAGGGACACAGGCCCATCTAATGGAGGAAATTCCTCAGCTGAGGTTCCCCCTTCCCAGATGGTTCTGTGTTGTGTCAAGTGGACAGCTGAATCTAAACATCACAGGAGCCAAGTAAGCCTGTCCTCATTTATGTCTACATAGGGAATATTTAGCCAAAATTTATTTTTATACAGCAATAAATTTACATATCAAATAATACTAATAGAATGATTTGGATATAATTTTAACAGAAGGATAAGGCTAGATTTTATAAATAAATTTAATTTTGAAAAAAATCACTTTTTTAAGTAGGCCAATGCAAAATATATATTCAGTGGCTAGTAGACTCTAATTTCTATTGCACTAATGGTCAATGGAATGAAAAAGAAAGGCCAATGTTGAAAATCACTACCCCAAGCAGATAACACGAAGCAGGCTCTTCTGGAATGCAGAAATGGTCCTTGCAAGTCACTATTCAGAAAGCTAACTTGGAGATGCACAAAGGACATAAGAGCATTTTACTGCTGTGCAAGTTAAAATGAGGATTTGCAAGCTTGCACCTACTGTGTAACATTTGCTCAGTTGACATGCATCTTCAGTCAGTTTATATACAAGCATGCGCACCTATTCCATGAATGCATATGATTTAGACCTAAAGATCTCTATGATGAGATGAAACACCAGAAATAGGAAGAGAACAATACCACAGGGGAGCAGCTCGGCCTGGACAGTGAGTGCTCCGTTACCACATCAGCTGTGGTTTCATTGTTCCCTTATGTTTTTTGGATGTGGCCGTGGCATTTC
Source organism: Rhizomys pruinosus (assembly GCA_009823505.1). NCBI lineage: Eukaryota > Metazoa > Chordata > Mammalia > Rodentia > Spalacidae > Rhizomys > Rhizomys pruinosus. The sequence goes on from VZQC01012652.1 coordinate 3,647,101, forward strand.
TAGGCTTGGAGGTAAACTGATGACTGGTGCTGGACAGAGGAGCCTTACTGTTTATTATGGCAGCTTGCTATTTTTGTAACATGATTGGGTTGAACACAATCAAAGTACAGTGGTAACTGATCTCCCCTTCTTCCTGGATGAGAGAGCAAATGATTAGTGTCAGCATCCTTGAGCATATTCAGATGAGCAATGCTTGGCTGCTGCTTCTGTCTGAAATGATGCTGTATTTTGATTGTGGTGGGAAGCATTGAACCTGGGCATCTCCTTCCTTGGAGCTCTCTCCATTCAAACAGGACAGATTTAGTAAAGTGCTAGTGAGACTGAGTCTTGCTTGCCTCTACTCGGTCATCTTTATATGAATCTGATGGTTATGTAGTTTTGTTTTAGGGTAATTTTTTTCCTGGTATCTTCCCCTTGCCCCAATTGTTTTCTTTTTTGTTGTTTTGTTTTGTTTTTTTTTTAATAACGGTTTTTAGCTGATGTTCATGAAGAGAGTGAATACTTAGAACTGTGCCACTAATGAAAGGAAATCCTAAGAGTACATCTATTTACAGAGCTGTGTTATACCATTCTTTGGACCCTCTGCTAGAAAAGTAGAATCAAGTATCAAATAATGCCTTTTAAATTGTATCCTTTAGTATTATAGATGTAGGACAGTACTGTATCATACTTCTGTGAATGTAAAATATCTTGTACCTGCTTTATGATTCAAAGTAGAGACCATGCTTTATCAGAGCTGTTCTTAATGATGTTACTCAGAATGTTTTCTTTCCACATGATGATTGAAAAGCTAATAAAACAGAAGAAAATGGTGCCAGGTACCACTACAGTAATGGAACTGCGCTGTTTTCTGGGATTTTGTTTTTTGCTTTATTTTTTTTAATGCAGTGTACCGGACGTCTCTACGATCTTGTTCAAATGACTGCAGAGCCTGGAGAAGCTGTTGCTGTTATTGATGCATAACATGCTGCTTTATTGGTCTTTTTATATGAATACATATGTACATATATAATTTGAATTTTTGAAAACTTTAGCTGTGCTGTCAACTTTGGAAAAAATGTATCCCAGTTTACTGTGTTGAGTTGGCCTTGTACAGAAATTAACAGCCATATGGGTCTAGAAATGTTAATTTTTTTCCATTTGTACAGGGGTAACGCACTGTATTAAATATGTAAGGTCTTATCTACGTGGGTTTGATTACAGAAACTAATAAAGTATTCTCTAAATAAAAAAAGAAAGCTAACTCCACATATCCACGATTTAAAAAAAAACATGATTTTTAAATAATTACTCTTTTCTCTATTCTAAATATCGTAGATTTATAATATATTTGCACAGGGTTTTGAGTCTCATGTTTCTGTGTGTTTTACCTTTTGCATGGTTCCAATTATAATCATGCTTGGCTATTTTTTTGTGGATTTATTTTATCACAAGATATTTTGCTAATTCACAAATACTTTACTTACAAGCAGTTCATGGACTGAAATGATTTCCCTCTTCTGCACATGGCTGTATGCTTTATTGTTAATTTGCAATGCCATTTCTTCTAGAAATAATCCTGCACTGGTGTCTGGCATCCTCGCTATATGGACTTGGAGTATGCTGCAGTTTCCCCTTGATCTGGCAGGTAAATGTCTTGATATTTGTGCAAAGACACAAAACATAATGACTGTTACGTATACACTGTACTAAGTAACAGAGGTGAAGTGAGCTTTTAACGTTCTAGTGCTGGGTGTAGTTCCACTTAGAAGTAAGGGTTACTGATTCTTTTTTAATATATATTTTATTGATGTTTTGCATATTCCATACATCATTTTTAAGTTCAATGTAGACACATTCACCTTTCCATGCCCCCTACCCCATCCCTGTTCCTGCATTCTGCCATACATGTCTTGCATCTTTCTCTCAGTCTTATTTTTTCACATTTTCCCCTTTAATTTTATATCACCTCAAAATATGCACACATATCCTCCAAACATATACCAATATTACAAAATTTGAACATAAGTGGTAGGTTAATTCTCAAGCTCACTAAGGGATTCATCTTTTAACCATACTGCTGCTTTCATATAAAAAAGAAATATAACATAGACAATGCTCAGTTTGCTTCGCAACTAGGGATTTGTTGCTAGCATCCACAAATGAGGGACACCATTTGTTTGTTTTTCTGGGACTGTGTTACTTCACTTAGCATAATGTCTTCTAGTTCCATCCATTTACCTGCAAAGTTCATGATGTCATCTTTCTTTACCAGAGCAGGCATAGAACTCCATTGTGTATATGTACCACATTTTTGTCATCCACTCATCTGTTGAGGGGCATTTGGGTTGCTTCCAGCTTTTGGCTATTGTGAACAGCGCTGCAATAAGCATAGATGTGCATGTGTCTTTGTGATAGGATGAGTCTTGTGTGTATATACCCAGGAGTGTTATGACTGGGTCAGGTGGGTAGGCTCATTTTCAGTCTACTGATTCTGAACTAAGCAAAGTGGGGTGCACTCTGGTCCCTGGTAAACAGAAGACCCTTGAGTGGAGCAAGGCATGGAAGTGCTCACCTCTGATCCTGGCCCTTTAATCGCAGAGGCAGGAGCACCAGACTTTCAAAGCCATTCTTGGTTACATAGCAAATTTGAAGCCAGCCCTGATCTATATGAGACCCTATCTCAAAAGTCCCCAAAAGAATAAAAAAAAAACAGTTGAGTGGATAATTGAATTGCTTTATATTAATTCCAAACAATGCTTCTAAAAGTTATCTATAATCTCCCCCAAATTAGTTATCTATGCCTCAGATTTTCATCCATGAAATGGGATGATAAGCAGAGTAGTTTGTGGCATGACGCAATAGATGCAGCTTCTGATGTGCATGGTGGCTTGCTGGCATGTGCCCTCTTTTCAGATTTTTAAAGCCATTACTGCCTTCTTTTTAATTTTTTGAATTTAATTCTACACACACACACACACACACACATATTTGGTGAGGCCCATATATTAGGGGAATCACAGTAGTTTCAAAGCCACAAAACCTGCATGCAGACAGTACATTGATACACATACAGAAATAAATAAAATAAAAAAAATTAAAATTTCCATCAGCGGTGGCTCTTGGAATTGCCTGTGATATAGTGTTAACAAAGACATAAGCCCTTAAGAATTGTCAAGAAGTGAACTGTTTGCCAGGCATACCATGCCGTTCATCTTCTGCAGGTGGCTCTTCTAGCCACAAACACCTCTGCAGAACTAAATTCAGTGAAACTACAGAGGAAAGCCATTGGCGGCACTGGCTGTGTGGCCTTTACATCCTCGGTTTCCATGCATGGCTACCACACTGGACGGCACAGACGGAAGACTGAGGGCTCAGCAGGGAAGAGTCCCCCTGGAATCCTATCATAACTTCTTGGAATGTGGGATTTTCTGACCTGGCTGTTCTCAACTTCCCACATTATTTTGGAGAAAGCCTAGACTTTAATAATTACATTTTTCTTAGCCTATTTTATTTTTTGTGACACGCTCCCTGGTGGCTTCAGGTAAGAGTGAGTTCTTAGAATAGATACAGTCCACATTTCAGTGTCTTTTGTGTCTACTTTAATAGGCTCAGAGGTCTTGAAAACATTTTGGATCTCAGCACATACTTTCTTGAATAAAACTGTTACCAGATTAGATGGAAAGAATTGCCTGGCCTTTGTCAAAGTGGCAAAAATCCAAATTAAGATTAATAACCATGAAACTGTACAAATAACACAGAGACTTTGCTAAAGTGTGCCTCAGGACATAAATGGGACTCATTACCCAGGAAGCAGAAGCTGGTCATCTGCTCTTCTGATATAATGTATTAGGGCTCCAACTTTTAAATGTTGAGTAATATCCTTAGGAGTCATTCTAGGAGGGATTTCCTGAGCATGGCTTCTCGGGAAAAACACTTGGTCATCTTATATTTGTCTTTCCTTGGTCAGTCATGCATCCTGTCCTATCTTGTGGTTTACAGACTTGCTAAGAAAGAAATTTATTTAAGAAATTTTGTAAACTTTCAGAGGTGCTAATGTTATGCAGCTGTCTGAAAAACAAAGACCAAATGCCACTTCTTACTAAATCACTATTGTATTTTCTGACAATGTATTGCTTTCACTCATATCAAAGCGGCTTCATAATATTTGCAGGCTCTTGCTAGATGAAGGCAGCCTTTGTTTGAAAACTCCAAATGGAAGGCCCTATTGTTATAAAAGGATTATTTTCTGCCCTTGACCTTGAATTAAATTTACATTTAAAAAATTAAAGCAGAAAGGTTCATCTGTTGATTGGGTCTCCTTTTGTTCAACTGGAAAAAGTCTGTAATTATAGCTGATCTTTCTTATAATTGTGAAACAAAAGAAGAAAGAATTAGGACAACAAAATTACAATGGAATGTATTTGGGATCGCCTCCCCTCCCCCCAACCACCACCATTAGAAAAACATGCTTAGCATGAGTTAAATCCAAAGTTGAGTTATAAACACTTGAATCTTCACAGCAGAGTTTACACATGCAAATGGCTCAACCTGTAAATAGGGGAATTCTAGAGTAAGTGTCTGGATTGATCTGGACCATGAACATTGTCCTTCCTCTTCTACATTTGCCAGGCAAGCAAGTGACTCATTCTCTAGAGGGAAAAAGAAGTTGAAAAACTGGGGAGGAGATAGAGAGAGGGGGTGTTAGTTTAGTAGGAACAAAAGGAGCCGCTGAGCCCACGTCATAGGCTATCTCAGTTTTCAAAGGAAGAAACCAAAGTTCAGGAAGCTTTCAAAACTTAGCCAATATCTCTCTGCTGGACTGTAAGGCAGCTGGGGAACTTACCAGGTTCCCTGACTTGAGGCCCTGAGTTCAGGTCTGTACTGTCTCTCCACTCTGTGGACCCCCAAACACACACAGCGGTTTATTTTATACTATCTGATTTATTTTTTTATTTTCAAAGATTTATTGTTATTAAACTATTTCCATACATCATACATTTCTCAATCAAATTTAGAGTCACTTCCCTTTCCATGCCCCCACCCCACCTGAGTGCCTGCATTCTGCCATACACGTCTTGCATCTTTTTCTGAGTCTTTCCAGAGGTTTTTTTTTTTTTTCCCTCAAAGCAGAGGCTTATTATTTTGGGGAGAACTTCACTAATATACTATCTAATTTAATTGGTCCTTCTCAGCGGGGGGGACTGGACTAGGATCTGAAATCAGTCATCACTGTGGGACACCCAAGGACGAAGGGACCATCTTGTACTCTCTTTTAAGTAAATGGAGCCATGCTGCCAGGACGGAGAGGACTGAGATGGCCAAAGTCTCGCCCAGGGTTAAATTACAAAGTCGTTTTCTATCTTTTGCAACCAGATCACCTGTCAGTGACCTGTCAGAGTTCCTCTTCCATTTTGTAGTTCAGAATGTTAACTAGTATGTCTTGCATTTTCAGTCCAGCTGAAACTGGTGTGTCCTTCCTCTGTGAAAGCCAGGGGCTTCCTCAGGCTCTTCCTGTGCCAGTACAGTGCGGATCTGTGGAGCATCGGCCTCAGCATCTTCATCCAAGACGGTCCCTTCCTCATCGTGCGCCTCATACTGATGACCTATTTCGAAGTCATCAACCATATGCTGGTGTTCTTTGCGGTAAAGAATTCCCTGGTGATGGCGTTGCATCTCTACCGGTTGGTGGCGCTGATCTTAGCTACCCGTGCTTTCTTACAAGAGCAGCCAGAGAGCCCCAAACCACAACGCAGTGGCCCTGACCAAGGCTCTGAGAGTGGGCTCAGGGTAATGGAGTCCCAGGAGCCCCTGGCCCTTCCTCTGCAAGCTTCTCCTGTCACCTCTGAAGAGTCCCACCCCACTACTTAGTTATTCCATCCTGCAGCTCTCTCGAGGTTTCACTTTCTTGTGCTTCTTACAGACAAGTTCCTTTTTACTTTCCTCCCCAATAATTATACAACAATCTCCATGGAACAACGTGAAAAGATATCTCATCAAAGCCGAGGTATCCTCTTTTTTTTTTTTTTTTTTTTTTTTCCATCCTTTGGGAAGGAACACTGATGAATGGCTTGTCTCAGCACCCTCCTACGATGGTGTCAGATACTACAGGTGTGGAACCACCAAGCGATGGGTTACTGTGGAACTATCATAAAGTCATAGACAGGCCTATTATATAGCCTGTTCTCCGAAGAATAAGGGCTAACAAACTCTGCTGAGAGTTACTTGGAAAGGCAGAAGCTTTTAACTGTGGCTGGTTGTCACACTGTCTCATCTGATCATCTTTGCGTCCCTCTGGCATAAAAAAAAATATATATATATACATTGAGTGAATGTAGATGAGGGCAAAGTGCCTTTAAAATTACCTCACCACGGGCTGGAAGCCAGGAGCCAGCTCTGCTCGGGCTCCACAACGCCCGAAGTACCAATGGAGCTGAACACCTTTCCAGGAACATTTTTTTTTTTTGGACTGAAGTGTGATCTTCCCGAAATGTGAGGGCTTTGGGTTTGTGTCACACAAAATACACAGCGAGGCATTGTGGTTACTCATTGCATTACAAGAAATGTGGTGAGACCCTTACGGGATGGAATTCCCACTGTCATGGCTGGCTGGGCCAATGGTTTTGAATACCTTGTTCCTTTTGCTAGGTTGTCAGAGTGTGTCAAGGGATCAGGTGCTAGGAAGCTCTCACGAAGGGATGAAGGTGTTTGCAGCCTTAAACGTTACCCAAAGTGCCACTTTGGATCCACTGCTGGAGCCAGCTTGCTCCCAGAAACAAGCCAATGGGGGATGCAGCCTGGGCGACTGGACTCCATCAATGTTCAAATCACCACTCCCCACACCCTCCTGAAAATCACCACCGCTTCATGTGCCAAGACTGAAATAATCTTTCTCTTTCTTTATACAGTGTCTGTATGTTCTGGGTGAAAACGATGCCTGGTTTTGTAAAGTGACTTTTGCTTTTAAATACATGATGTAAAAGTCTCCTTGGTTGTCTAGCAAACTGCTCCAAACCTGGACTGTTAGGTCCTAGGCATCAGTAGACCCACGCTGATACTCTCAGGGATTCAGAGCACTTCCTAAATTGGATGTGAGCATTAACTAACCACTGGGACATATTTATACATGAAAATCAAGTATGGCATTGCATCAATCCACAAAATTTGATAACAAGTTTTGGAGGCTAAGTCTATTCTGTACTGAATCATGTGTATTAATTCTACTTCTTTTCTCTGGTGCTTCTCACTTCAACAGTCGCATTTGTAAAATGCACTAAAGGAACAGAATGCATTTATAATTTTCTATAATAATGTGCAAGAAATTGTACTTATATGAAGTAAAAACTTGACAACTTTTAAACGTATATTCTTTTAAATGCTCAGCAACAAGGGCTGGAGAGATGACTTTGCAGTTAAGACTTACAGAGAACAGTTCCCATCACGTAGGCAGCTCACAACCGCCTGTAAATCCAACTCTCTGAGATCTGATGCCCTCTTCTGGCCTCTGTTGGCAGGGCATGTGTAGGATAGACTGTATCTTCTTTGAATGGACTTGTCACTGAACAAGCTAAGAACTGTGGTGTCTGGTTGGTGGGAGAACCCAACAGGCAAAGCCCAGCCTGCACAGCGAGTTTCCCCAATGCTGGGGGAAGGCTCAGGGAACTCTGGGATGCCACTGAGGCACATAAAAGTCCACGACCTGGGGCTTGGAGAGTCCTGTCCTTGCATCGCTTAGTAACTGGGGAACAGGAACCAGCAGAGGCAGGGCAGGGCAGGGCAGGACGCTATACGTGTGGGTATGTGTTGTGGGCACAGAGAGGAAAATTCTCTGCCACAGCATTCCGTTCATGTGTACATGTCAGACACACACACACACACACACACACACACACACACACGTACACACTGAAAAACAATAAAGATAAATCTTGTTTAAAAGATAAAATACTCAGCAGTGGGAAATAATAATAATAATAATAATAATAATAATAATGACTGCTATCTGTCAAGCCACTCCTGCAGTCTGCTGTCCGGCTGGCTGTTCTGTGTTGAAAACCTTTCTCCTGGAACATGTATGTGCTGGTTATTACTGTAAATTTGTTCCCAGCATACTTTTCATGTTTTAATTTTTTCCCGGGAAAACAAAAACTGTGCCTGTAAAAATAAAGTCTAAAATAGTACGGCTGTTGCAAGGATATTTTAAAGTGCTTTTAAATCTGAGGCTTGGCTTGGTTTCATGAAGGACTTTCTAGTGTTTAAATAAACTATTTTGTAATTAGCACTCCTCCTAAAGCCTGGGAATGAAACAAGCCTATCCAAAATCTGGCTTAATTTAGAATACCAGGAAGTCAAAGATCACCCAGCACCAGCTTGATAATTAATGGTGGTCAAAAATAGATATACAGTCCTGGAGGTTTTTCCAGGAAAATCTGCTAAAGGCAGCACTTACCCTAACTGTCAGTATTCCCAGTTCCCTATACTGGCTGCTTTGATCATGGGAAAAGCAATGCGTGTCTACTTAGTTTATTTGAAAAAGAGTCTTAAGTCTAGGTTGTATCTCTGATGAAAAGGTAAAAATACCACCAATTAACAAATTGTATGTTGTTAATTATTATTTTGCCCTTGTAAATTGTATGTTTTTAATAGTAGACTGATAAACACCATGATGTTTCTAAACAACCAAGTGCCAGTCATAAAGTGGCAGGAATATCAGTCAACTCTTCTATGTGTCCATCTTGAGACTTATTTATAGTTTATTTGAAATAAGAGAGCTTACATCATCGGAATACCGTGAAGGAGACTGCTGAGTCTGGTCACAGGCACAGCCACAGTGCATGCCAACTCCAACCAGAGAAGAAGGGTCTTTAATTGTGATTGCTAGGGCTGTGGCTGTTACTGCTAGTTAATTGCTTGATTAAGGATCAATCAAATGTCCTTCCTACAAGTGTATTCCACTGGTGAGGCAGCCTGATGGTGTTCTGGTTTTCACAATACTCTGTGGACACGCCTAAGGATCCTCTTGTATATATTAGATGATTCTTAGATGGCACAGCGATGTGGATGGGTTGAGCACACAGCACTGTCTGTAATTATTCTGCTAATTTTTGTTTCAGCTGTAAATGATAGCTTAAGAACATGGAGACCTGAATTGCTCAATAACGTTGTAATCTTCCAGTGAGAAGTCTTAGATAAGTCTGCCCACCAGCATACTCCACTAGTCCTTCAGCAACCATGAAAATAAGACCAGTAAATAAATGGGTTCACTACTGTAGTTTTCTTAACTCATTATTCAGTAAAAAAAAAAAAATCTCCAAAACTCTGAGAAGGGACACCTTAGAGGTGCACAAATGTTAGGATTGCCACCAGGCTTGAAATTTTGTGGTTGTCTCTAATTGTGGGTATTTGATGTTTACAGTAACTCTTTACCTAGTTCTCCAGCCAAAAGAGAAACTTTTGGAAACGTCAGACCTCTCTACCTTCACTCTACACCAAGACTAGTTAAAATACATGGCACAGCCTCACAAACCAAGCCGTCTGGGATTGCAAGATAAAATGAGGCTGTTAGTCACTTTCTCTTTTCTAATTCCTGGTGTCACACTTCACTTAGGGTACACTTTGATCTGTTCTAAGAGATATCTGATTAGGGTTAGACCAGGCAGCTGGAGACTGTTTCCAGCAGGAGGCTCCTCCCCTCCTTCACTCTGATGAGGACAGCTAAACAATGATTGAAGAATGAACTGTCAAAGACTTACATTATATCAGTCTCTATCTTCTGGATCTTTCTTGCTAAAATATTATGTGAGTGTATTTTCTGTGTTTGTATATTTTGCTGTGACTGAGTTTGTTTTATTATGGACATTAAATGCTTGCGTACAACTTTCTATGTCTATTTTCGCCCACTTTTCATGTCTCTTTTCTCGACTGTAGTTCATTTCCTTTATGGTTTTTAAGCCCTGGCTTAAAAATGGAAACTGATCTATTTAGAACATGATTAAAGTGCCATTTCCAACCAGTGAGGAAGAATGACCAATTTTATAAATGATGTTGGGAAATGTTGTAATCCATCTGGAAAAAATAAAGTAAGATTTTTATCTCATGCAATCTATAGAAATAAATTCCAGATGGATTAGAGATCTCATTGTGAAAGAGAACTATAAATATTAGATGGAGATGTGGAATGTGCCCCACACATCTGGGGGATGGGTAAATTCCTCTTAAGTGAGACCTGGGACCTAGAAGCTACAAAGTGTTTGATTGACAGTTTTTTTTCTACATAAATGTTTAACTTTTCTGAATGGCAAAAGTGTCACAAATATATCACTATTTTCATTCCTCGAGAAAAATGATTGCACAATCAAGCAATGTAAATAAGAAGTATAAATATTGAGAAGGAAGGGTCCATGTTATAATTTATTCATATAAGATTGAACATCTAAAGAAACCTCACTCAAACCTAAGTACCAATTTCATAGTTTACCTGAAAGCAGACAAAATCAATAAATTTTCTACAAACCAATAGACTGAAACAAAATTTTGAAGAACAGAATTCCCTTACAGTATGAAGTGAAACACAAAATACATAGATACATATTTCATAAATGTGAAGAAACATTTAAAATGATGCTGCAAGTTATAGTGAATAAACTACTAACTAACATATTTTATCACGGGATTAATAAGAAGCACTGATATTTAAGAAGTAACAATTTCTCCTAAATTATCTATAGATTTATCACCATCTGCATAATGTGTGTGTTGGGGGAGTTATCCATGTATGCAGCATCTACATGTATGTGAAGGGCACATGTTGACGTTGGCCTTCCTCATGTGTGTGAAGGGCACATGTTGACGTTGGCCTTCCTCATGTGTGTGAAGGGCACATGTTGACGTTGGCCTTCCTCATGTGTGTGAAGGGCACATGTTGACGTTGGCCTTCCCCAGTCATGCTCCAATTTTTATTCATGGAGGCAGGTTCTCTCGAACCTGGCTTATTCAGTTAGTCTGGCTAGCTGGTCCTATTTCTGCCTTCTACATGCCGGGATGACAATTTGCCATGTAGGCCAGGTATTCTTGTGGATGCTGAGGATCCAGTCTTAGGTCTCCACACTTGTCTGGCAAGCACTACCTTCTGAAACATCTCCCCACCCCAAGATTCTAATTTCCAGTGATAACTGGCTTTAATAACAGGAATTTAAGTTCTGGTGACTGTATCTGATCCCAAAGATTTCATGATGAATGACGCATGAAAGAAGAGCTGAAAATAGTAAAAGAATGAAGAAAAATGAGGGAGAACATTCAGTACATTTAACTGCATTAAACGGTTATAATTGTCAGGAGAATTTGGTTCTGGCATATGTATAAGCAGGCCAAGAAATTGAATGGAATGAAGTCAATAAATACATTAAACTACATAAAGGATTCTAATACATGATGAATCACAGGTCAGGGGCAGAATATTATGAATAGTTTAGGCTTTGCAAAATATTAAATTGGATCTTTACTTCAACCCTGATGTCCAAAACACTTCCAGATGGATCGAGTGATTAAAGATTTAAAATACAAAAATAGAAAACTTTGCTTTTATAATTACAATGGTGGGGTTGTTCTCTGACTAGGACATGAAACAAAAACTGTGAGAAGATTCATGGATCTGCTCATGGAAAATGTTAGCATCCAAAGAATATCATAAGTAAATAAACAAGTCGAACCACAAACTAGGTAAATGTAATAACAGAACAATAAACAGGGTGAATATGTCCCCAACAACTATTCCTAGGCATTAGTTTTCGTATTGCACAAACGATTCTTATAAGTAGGAAGAAAAAAGTAAAATGACATTGGAATAAATGAAAAGACATAATTATATGATTCACTGAAAAAGGAATAGTTAAAGGAATGCAAATTAAATCACAATGATGTCCCATTTGTCAAATGAAGACTAAACTACCCAGAACCATTTTTTCACTTGTTGGGCAGAAAAAGACCTGAGACTTCTGCTCATGTGCTGTGACAGAGCGGAGCCAGAAGAAGCAGGCTGTATTCTTCATGGCCAGGAAGGATGTATACTGGCACAGCTTCTTAGGAAGACAGTTTGGAAATGCCAATCAGACATAAAAATGTATTATGGGCAACTTAATTTATAAGAAACCACCCTATATGTACATGTGTGCAAAAGTGTTTTCTCCTGTAGCAGCATTGTGTCTGTCCCGTGGTCCTGGCTAAATAATGAGCCTGCTTTGCTGCCTGGCACCAGGTGGATTTTGTGTTTAAAGAACATTTTATTCATTATTTTCATTTTCTGTGCATGCCTGCATTGCCTGCATGTATGTAAGTGCACCCGTGTTGTGCAGTGCCTTCAGAGGACAGAAGAGGGCGTTGGATCCCCTAGAATTGGTGTTATGGATGGTTGTTAGCCATCATGTGGTACTGACAACTGAACCAGGTCCTCTGCAAAAGCAACCAGTTCTCCTAACCCCTGAGCCATCTCTCCAGCCCCAACACCACCACACCATATAGGTTTTTAAAAGCTGGAAAGATGGGCTGGAGAGATGGCTCAGCAGTTAAGAGCACCAACTGCTCTTGCAGAGGATCCATGTTCGATTCCCAGCACCTACATGGTGGCTAAGAACTGTCTTTAAGTCGGGCATGGTGGTGCACGCCTTTGATCCTTGCACTTGGGAGGCAGAGGCAGGCGGATCTCTGTGAGTTCCCCGCCAGCTGGGGCTATAGGGAGACCCCCGTCTCAAAAAAAAAAAAAAAAAAAAAAAAAAAAGCTGGAAAGAGTCAGAAAAAGATGCAAGATATGTATGGCAGAGAACTCAGGTGGGGTGGGGGGCATGGAAAGGAAAGTGACTCTAAATTTGATTAAGAAATGATGTATGATTTATGGAAAAAGTTTAATAACAATAAAAATAAAAGCTTGAAGTAGATCTATTGCTGTTGATAGCTAAAGTTATTGCTAGCTAAAGTTGGAGATGAAAAGCAAGCTATTGTTAGACTTTCCTAAATGTTATCTACACCTTCACTAGTGGCTCATAAACATGAAACAATGCTTATTTTTTATTAATTTATTTTTTCTGTATGTGTATGAATTACTGTCTGCATGCAAGTTTGTGCCCCGTGTCGTGCAACACCACGGAGTCAGAAGAGGGTTCAGATTCCCCTGGACTGGGTTCTCCTGGATGATTGGAGTTTCAGAGTTTCTCGGCGCCATGTGGGTGCTGGGGATTGACCTGGGTCCTCTGTAAGACGGTTGGTGCTCTAACCGCTAGGCCATCTCTCAGCCCCGAAACAATGCTTATTTTTAAAGATTGTGGACAGATCTTACTTTGTTCCCTTTTGCTTTTTTTAGTTTGGATTTTTTTTTTTTTTTTGTATTTTTGAGACAGGGTCTCCCTTTAAGTCCCAGCTGGCCTGAAGCTCACTCTGTAGACCAGGATGGCATTGAACTCATAGAGATCCGCCTGCCTCTGCCTCCCGAGTGCTAGGATCAAAGGCGTGCACCACCACGCCCGGCTTAGTTTGGGTTTTTAAAAATGATTAATTACTTTAATGACTTTAAAGAAATTTAAAATTTTAAAACTTATAAAACATGAAAATTCAAGGGCAACTAGTTGAGAAAAGGAAGGAGAACAGTAGGATTCATAGGGGGATAGGAAATAGACAGTGAATTTATCAAAATACATGTAATAAGATGTCCCAGTTGGCACTGGAGAGATGGCTCAGTGTTTAAGAGCACTGGGTTCTAGCAGAGGACCCAGGTTCCAGTCCCAGCACCCACATAGCAGCTAACAACCTTATGTAACTCCAGTTCTAGGGGATCCGATGCCCTCTTCTGACCTCTGTGGGCACTGCACAACACGGATGCACTTACGCACATGTGAGCATAACACTATACATATAAAAATAAAATAATAATAAACAAAATATTTAAAAAATAAAATGTCATAGTGAATTATTATTATGTACAATCTATGCAAGTAAAGGCTTTAAAAAATTAATGTCTACAGAGAGGGTTCCAGACCAGCTGGGGCTATAGGGAGACCCTGTCTTGAAAAGACCCCCCCCCAAATTAATGTTATATGAATGTTTAATATAATTCCCAATTAAAGAAACAAGTTGAATTTTTCCAAAAGAAATTATCAATAGAAATAAATCTCACTACCTTATAAACTATATGTGAACCTACTTGTATGTATACAAATTTTGATAGCTTTTAAATAAACTAAAAAACATTCTTTTCCACCCAGGAAAGAACCCTTGCCTCACAGCTAAGGAGGATGTGGTGAAATATTATAATCGAGTGTGTAGACCATGTCAAATTGTGCTTGCCTTATGAAATATCAAATATATGGGAAATGAAATTATAAGTAGGTCTAAAACAGCCCAGAAAAATCAAACTGAGTGAAAAGCTTCTCTGAGTCTTGCTTGATGATTTTCATGGAGATTATGTTGAGATTGCCAGTATGAAGAGTCCTGACTGATATTCCTGGAACCACCCAAACCAACCATATAAAACCAACCATACAAGAACTTAGCCAAAAATTTCCTAAGAAGAGACTGAGACTTGAACAGAGCTATAAGAGAAAAAAAAAAAATCTGAAAGAAACTACATGTTTACTCCCTAGACCATATTCATACCCCATCTAATTGGAGTGTGGAGTGTGTAACCACTTTGTCAAATATTTACTCAATGTACAGTGGATTGTGGTGTGTGATCTAATGGGTCATATGCAAATCTCATCAAATGATGGAATAAAACAAAGTTTCCTAAGCCAACCATATGTCAAATACCATATAGACTTTGTATCCAATGAATAATTTTGGCCAAGGAAAATTGGATCTACAAGACAAAATGTGTTTTCTCTGTGGATACCGATGCTCAGCTTCTGCCAATTGCAAAGCTGGAGAATTCAGATGGTTGTGATTCTGGTATCTTGGGGGTTGTTCCTCCCTCTGGCAAAAATTGCTGCTCTCCATTTTTCAAGGGTTTCCATATGACCTGAGTGACAGATAACAGCTGGGTCCAAAGCTATAATTATTTCATCAGCTGTCTTTGTTTCAACTAATTTGGTTGAGTAGTTGGTTTATCTAATTGGAATTTCTTTTTTTCAGATGCTATGTTTGGTTTCTTCCTGGCTATTCTGTATGTATCACAGATCCAATATACAAATTCTATAAGACCAACATATTGGGTGTCCTGCTTAGGAACTCATGGCAAAACCAGATGGATCTGATGCACTTGCTCGTTGACCTTATAGCTTCTTCCTAAACAATCCATCAAATATTTGGGAGGGGGGGTGTGCTGTTTTGTTCTTTTGCTTACACTTCTTTTTAACCTTTATCCTATCATCTAGTGCTAGTTTCTCTACAAGAACAAAACTGAGAGAAGGAATACATATTACAAAGGGGGGTTATTAGATAAGCTAACACATTACAGGCTAGATAGTCCAACATGGACATCTGTACCCTTAGAGAACCTGAGAGTTGCTTAGTACATGATGCTCAGAGCCTCAGCCATCCCAATGTGCTGCTGAAGACCTGGAGGATTCCTGGAGACTCCTGGTCTGCAGTCCATGTTGAAAGGCTGAGAAAGCTATGTTTCAGTGTTGGTGAGAAATGGCTGCAGCAGTAGATGCACTCACCAGCAAGTGGGAGAGTTGGACAGGCAAAAGCAGCTTGAATTTCCCGGAGACATCTTTACCTCTGGTTTGCTACACCCCGAAGGTGTTGCCTATTCTAGGACAGTCTCTTCTCCCCTTAATTAATCCTTTCAGGAAATACCTTTGCAAAGGCATGTCTTAGTTGATTCTAGATCCAATCCAGTTGACAACTAAGATTAACCATCACACATCTCTAGTCCAAATGTTTCTCTCTTAAGAATTTTGAACTTTATTGCCTCAGAGATTTCAATAATTTTCCAGTTAGTCTTCTGTTTTCTGGGTTTCAATCTCCAAATAGGTCTCTAAACTGCACCCATGGCCAAATTCGCATATCTTTTCTATCTAAAACACATTGACGATGCCTGTCACCAATGAAAGCAAACTTGAAGTTTTAACGAAATTATTTAAGACATTATATAAGCTGGTCTTAACCTAATGCCTCCTAATGCTCTCATTTCACACCTATGATACTCTCCTGTCTCCTGACACTACCCAGCCGGCACATTGAGCTTTTCATATTTTCTTGCCTGTGTCATCTTCCCCTATGTCACTTGCTTTCAAGCACTGTTTTCGCAACAGTATTCCCTATGTTCCCTACTCCACTGTTAAATCCTTGTCTGTTTATCCTTCTCCAAGCAGTGGCCCAAGTTCCCTGCTCAAAGCTGGTGGCTAAGAAAAGAAGAATCCCAGCAGCAATTTCTTCCTGCATTTCATGGGGTTGTAGAAACTTCCACCTGGGAGCAGAGACTAGTCCTGACTCTTAATTCCTAGGATTTGCATTAAACCAGCCATGGAAGACAAAATGGATGTGAGGCTAAGAGAGATTGTTTATCAAGATGCCAGGTACACTTGCAGAAGAAGCAGCAGGTCAATGGTCCCCAGACCTTCTCCCCTCTCCTTGAGATTGAGTAAGCTCTGCAGTTTGTCCAATGTTGACTACACCAACAACTTTGATTTAGATTTTCTTGGGGAGGCTCTCCCCAACAATCCATGCAGAGATTCATCCTTCCAACAACACCACTTACTTAAGTGGTGTTAAGACCCTATACAAAAGCACCCGAAGACTGACTTCGAATACCACCTCTTCCTGCTTCTAGCACTCAGTGACTCCGTCTTCACTACGGCTTACAACACTCTGGCTTTTCTTCCGTTTATTCATGTCATGGACTGTGATGGAGAATTTACAGCCCTGACTTTGCCATCATAAACATAGTTGTCTTGAGGACCCAAATCATATATCCTATTATAATAACCACAGAATTCTGTTCTGAGAATTCACTAAAACTTTTCCTGTCTCTGGGATATTGAACTTTCTGCTTCACCCATTCATAGTGCAGTGTGGCTGGGCTCAGTCTCATGTGTGTCACCACAGCTGCTATAATTTTATGGTTCCAGTGGCCATGCTATGTCTAGAAGACATTTCACACCACTCCTCCATATCTGCCAGCTCTTAAATTCTTTCTGTGCCCTGTTATTATGCATTTCCTGAGCCTTGTAGGGAGTTATATATAGATATCTCATTTAGGACTGGGCACTCAGCTCATGTAGTCTCAGAACTTTGACCCACTATGAGTTTCTATGTTTTATTGCAAACAGAAGCTCTCAGATCAAAGCTGAAAGCAGGACCATCTATGGGCACAACACAATATTCAGAAGGTTCTTTGTCTATCTGGCAAAGCAATATTGGCAGATTACCCCTAAAACCTATAACTTCAGCCTTGGGCTTCTGACCAGATTTACAGTAACAGGCATGGATTCTTTCCTGTGAAGGTCTCAGATATACTCAGAAAGCAGTTGGTTGCCCCCATAATAGCCATGCCAGTATTGCATTGGTGGGCACATCTTGCCTGCAAGTTGGTATTGTAGCATGCAGGGCCCAGTGCTAGATAAATCCATTTGGTGGGCTTGCTCCTCCAGGCCCAGTACAGCACCTTCCAGCATGGTGAAAGCTGCTCAGCAGGAAGGCAATTTCCAGGTCAGTTACCACTTGATTTCTCTATGTCCTACAACCAAACCATGTGATGTCTTCAGCAATAGGACCTTACCTTCCAACTGTGGTGGCATCTAGGAACAACGGCCATAGCTCACATTGTTTGGAACCCCTCAGGAACCTCCCTGACGAACAACTTCGAGGGAGATATCTCATACTCAGGACTGGTATTTTTAGTTTAATAATTATATTTATCTCCTTTCTGACATTTTGACAAAAGTCAAAGTTAATTTTTAAAAAGATTTATTTGCTTAGTTTTATGTATATGTGCATTGCCTGAGTGATATGTATATGTGTACCCCATAAATACAAATGACGACAGAGGCCAGAAGAGGGCATTGCTTGTAGCTGGAGTTATAGCCAGTTGTGAGCTGCACAATGTGGATGTTAGGGACCAAACATAGGTTCTATGCCAGAGTAACAAGTGCTTTTAACCACTGAGCCATCTCTCCAGTCCCTGACAAGTCAACACTTCTTATTTGTTATGTCTGAAGAGATGCTTTCTTACATAGAATGAAAATGAAAATCTGTCTTGTTCCTCTCTGCTGGTGAGCATGTAGTAGCTTCTGAGCACATTGTATTTACTGTGGTTAAACTTATAGAATAATTCTTTTGTGATACTAGAATCATACTTCATATACATATTAATAAGTTCATGGACTATTACTGCTTCAGAATTTCCTAATGTTAACTGTTTTTCTTGAGGACGGCATATCTGCTTACTCTTATGTCCTTTTCCTAAAAAGACAAGACAATCACACGAGCACAGACTTTCCCAGCCCTCTTTGGTATCCTGTTTGCATCTTCTTCACTTTCAAGGCAGAGTGAGTCTCATTACCCAGGCCTTCTTGTACCATTATCTGCTCTTTAGGCTTCCCCAAGTCAGAATGGACAGTCCCATCTTGTCCATCTGGAGGAGTCTCTTCTGACACTGTTCATTGCCTCAGTGATGAGACTTTCACCACGATTACCAGTTTTCTCCCATAATTTTCTTCTTATTTCTACACGAAAGCCCTAGCCCATCCCCTCCACTGTCAGATTCAAAACCTCTCCTTTCCCAACTCCATTTCTTCTCTTTCCTTTGTAATTTTGTTGACTGAAGTCCCCTCATTCCACTCATTTTAGCTGAACTTTTCTTAATTTTCCTCATGTACCTCCGAGTCTAAAATCTTGTTTTACAGAGTGAATACAGTTTCATTGTTTTCTCCAGTTATGTAAGTGACATGTAGTCACTATCATGATTTCAAGAATACATAAAGGTAGGAGTAAAATTATATGAAATCCAGTCTTACAATGTTCATCATCAGCAATTTGAAGGTAGTTATTTTGTGAATCTTTTTTTAAAGATAGGTAAGTGACAGATAAAAAGATAAAATGGGATGGTATGCTGTATTATTTTTAAATATAAAATTATGTCACGTGGAAGAATTGGAAAATGTATGGCTTAATTTAAATTTGTATTTTGCACAACCCAGCTTACAATCTTCTGATAACCTCATTGAGAGAAATGAAAAATAGTTTAGGGCTTTGTGAGTTTGAAGTTGAACCAAATGCATCACTGGAGACTGTCATGGTATATAGAGAATAATTTTTTTCTGAATGATCAATTACATCAACAAATATCTTTTAAGGCAGATCATATAGGAGCCATTGGTTACTGTATGAGGAAGACACAAATGAATAAGACATCACATTTGCTTTTGAGAAGACTCATATCAATGGCCTTTAAAACTGTCACTAGAACCCACAAGCTTCGGTCCCCAGATCCCCATCTTCATTCCCAGGATGGACTGAGTCCCTTTGGTCCTCTATGGATTTTGTCTGGAATCTGAAGTCTCTGGCTGCTTCATCATATGCTTTGAACTATGAGAAAAGAGCCAAAAAGGAAGCAGCATGTCAGGGAGCTGTTTTGAAAGAGATGAAAGTTGTTTGTTTTGTAAAACACATTTTTGTTGCTTGATGGCTGTTCATCTCAGTGGGGTGGCCACTGTTGGACCCCCAAACATCGCAGAATCTCATCTTGGACTTGTAATGATTTGGGTTATAATCTGTGGATTCTTTCAAAGATGAAGCTCTTCTGTGGGAACTCAGACATATATGTCCATGCTCAGAGGAGAAAGGCACCATTCATGTGAAAACATTTCTAGGAGCAATTCTCCAGCAGTGTGCTCTTTGGGGGAAGTGGCCATTCAACTGCAAGCTGTTGAACCGGATCTGATAAAACAAATCACAGTGTTCTATTCATTTTCTGTTGAAAAGCAATAGCTGGTGTTTCCAGGTCCACTTTGCTTCTGGTTAAACCACTGAGTCAGACTTGCTGGAACTCACAGACATCTACATCTTTGATGTGTACACAACACCTGCCTCTTCACAGCCTGAACACTTGTGATCTGCAGTTTCACAGTAATTTACAAAATTGTACACCTCCCTCTAAAATCAGCACCCACAAAACTAAACTGACCATGGAATCTTTGTGCTCTATGGTCTTCCACAGAAGCCTGGTTATCCAGGGGCTGATCCATTTATTATACCGTACGAGGCATCTCCTGGGTGACAGCCACATTCATCAAAACTCTGGGTCCTGGAAAGGGATGATGTTCAGGAAACATTTGAGCAGCCATCAGAGAATTCATTCTTGCCTCATGGCTCTTCTAAAACTTAATCAAAATCCTCCTTCCATGAGAGGCTTCCAAAGAATACAGATTTCATGTCTCCGTCTTCTTAGAGAGGCCTCAACACAAACCTCAACTCATAAGTTCCATGTTTTTAGGTACAGAGACCTCAAACTCTTCCTTTCAACATCCTTCCTGACACTCTTCCTTCCTGACAGAGGCTACCTGTGCAAGGATTACGTTTCACCATGGACTTTGGTTTCTGGGTCTATTTTGAGCCATAACTGTTGTCTTTTTGAAATCCAAGAAACACTAGTTAAGGCAGGGATGGTCTAATAGTCCTGTCCTTTGGGGTAATGACCACGAGGGTCTGGCTTCCTTCTGATCCCATTGATCCACAGTGCAGTGAGAACTGGACATGACTGGACATAGATTTCTCTTTTGGATATGTTAAATGAGATTATACTATTATTGTTCTTGGTACTATTTTTTATTTTGCTATAAATTCTCTAATTTTCTAATAAAATTTATAAAAAACAAAGTTTGACCCAGTTGTGATCTAGGAAGTGGTGAATTCAAATAAAAATGGTGCATGCACTAAGGCGAAGTGTAAAAATATACAACCAAAACTTAGGCACTTTTAGTTTTCTGCAGACACATCATATCTATCATTGTCCTTGAAATAATCATATTTGCTGGCACATGAGAGTTTGGACAGTGATTTCACATTTTTTTTGTTTTTAAATTTTATTTTATTTTTGAATGTGTATGAATGTACTGTCTGCATGTAGGCTTGTGCACCCGTGTAGTGCAATGCCGCGGAGGTCAGAAGAGGGTCTCGGATTCCCCTGGAACTGGAGTTCTCCTGGAATTGGAGTTACAGACAGTTCTTAGCCACCATGTGGGTGCTGGGGATCAAACCCGGGTCCTCTGCAAGAGCAGTTGGTGCTCTTAACCGCTAGGCTATCTCTCCAGCCCCTGATTTCACATTTTTATCTAAATGCTTGCAATTACTTTCTAAGCAGTTTTTTTTTTTTTATTTTTAATACAGGGGCTCCCTGTAGCCCCAGATGGCCTGGAACTCTATATGTTGACCAGACTAGCCTTGAACTCACAGAGATCCGCCTGCCTCTACCTCCTGAGTGCTAGGATTAAAGGCATGCACCACCACACCTGGCACAGAAGCAAGTTTTAAAATATGAAGAACTGGACAGAGAGGTCAAGAGGCTTACAGGAGGTCACACCTTTGGGTACAGGTCTCAATGTTTAGCTTTCTGAAGTGACTGTCTTCCACAGGTGAGCAGGAGGGAGCATCGGGCAAGTCAAAATAGATTTACCTTTCCTACTGGTTTGAAACTTTTCAGACTTGGGTTTAAGCAGCAAAGTTGTCCTTCTGTCCTTGAGTTTGGTCCCAAACCCTCACACATGAAAATGGCAAGGTCTGGGACTAAGGAGAGGGTTGTGTTGGAGTGCTGCCCAGGAAGGATGAAGACTGGAATTTGGGTGTCCAGCACTCAGGTAAAAGCAGGATGGGGAGAGAGACTCTGTCACCCCAGAGCTGGGGGCAGGGAGGACTAATGAGGGGCAGGGAGGACTGCTAGGGAGGACTCCTGGGAGCAGGGCAGACTGCTGGGGACAGGGAAGACTTCTGAGGACAGAGGACTGCTGGATCTCTGGAGTTCATTGACAAGCCAGCCTTGCTGAGTGAATTAACTCCAGGTTCAATAAGAGAACTTGACTCAAAAAGAAAAGAATATGCTAGATATTGACCTTCAGCCTTGATATGCATGCTCACATATGTGTATATGTGCTTACATGCACACATGCATACATGCACACAAATGCATACAGCACTTACACACTATCATACTGAGAGTGAGATTATATTATCGTTCTGTTTTCTTGGGCCATGAGCTGTTTTCTGCCCAGAAGCCTCCACCCTCCAGAACAATCTAAAATTCATTAAAAATGGGAAAACTAATTTGACTGCCTCTTTCCAGAGTAAGGTTTATATTGTGCACAGTTGTTCAAAGAATACTATTGCCTTGCCATTGTTTCTGTGGTTCTGGGATTAATTATGTCAGAACATTTTCATTTGCTTGTCTCTTTTTTCTATATTTAATAGAGCCGGAAAAAGAAACAAAGTTAATTTTTCCTTCTTCACTCACTGAAGAAGCCCTTACAGCATTCTGTAAGACAATCCAGGGCAGTAGAAGAACGTGGTGTCAGGAAGCATGTGGCACTATTGTAGATCTTTTGAATTTCCATGACTGAGAAGTCATCCGCTTCCTTCCCAGCCTCCCTCTTCTGCAGGAAGTTGCCTTCCTGTGAGTCTGAGGCAGGGAGGGCAAAAAGAAAGCAGCATATCTTCCTGGTTTAGACCTCATTTGCATGAGTGAAGAGTTCCTTGCAAGTGCCATGTCTGTGTCGCTTTGCCCCGTTCTTCTGTGTTTATACAATGGTCAACCCAGGGGTCTGCTCCTGCTGTCTTTTGTAGCATTCAGTTTTTGTCCCTTAACTTCCCTAGGATCTCTGTCAAAATGGTGTAATTTTTTTCTGAAAAACCTCAATTGGTAACCTTGGAAAGTCTGAATGGCGTCTAAAAGGAATTCATTACTGTGTGGGGGTGACATTGGCTTTTATGAAAATGAATGCTCTGAAACAAACCATCAGCTTTGGAAAATAATTCATTACTTTTTTGGTAAGGAGGGGGATAAAATGTCTCACATAAAAGCACCCCTTGTATGGGTATCGTGCATGACCTACCTCTTATGAAAGGCAATGTTAGGACAGTCAGCTATTTGGAAACACTGTACATGAAGCTTTTATGCTGACTTTCAGGGAGAGCAAGATGAATCATGAATACTTAAAATTATTTCCCCCATGGTTTTGCTTAAATCCTAGTTTAATTGTTTCTGGGTATGCACCTGGGAGACTCTGCCTGCAGCATGGATGCGGGAGTTGGAACTTCCAAGCACTGTCCACTGTGGTGGCCACTGGGAATGGAGGATGTTTTTCCCTCTGCCTTCTCTTCTGTCTTTCTCCAGGTGGGGACTTTCCTGTCTTGCTTTGCATGGTGAAGAATACTTTCCACTGCTCTCAAGAGTCAAAGGTAAACTAAATACCCTCAAAGATTGTTTTCCCCTTAATTTTGAAACGTAACAGAAAAGTTTTTTTATTCAAGTATTTTTATTAAAGTAAAAGATTAATGTGTCTGGAGCCAGAGAGATGGCTCAACAGGTCAAAGCACTTGTCACTAGACTGATGACCTGAGTTTGAGCCCCAAGAACCATGTAGTGGAAAGAGAGAACCAACTCAAATTAGTTACCCTCTGACCACATGCCTGCCATGGCATGCATGGTCTCTCTAAATAAATAAATAAATAAATAAATAAATAAATAAATAAATAAATGTAAATTTTTAAAAGATTCATATGTGTAATATACAAGTTAAAACTTTAATATATTGTCATATTTGCTTCAAGACTTTTTCTTTTTTAAATATTTACTTTTTAAAAAATGGTGGGTTTTCATTTTCATGTGTGTCTATATGTGGGTATACATATATGAGCACAGATGTCTTTAGAAGCCAGAAGAGGGCGTTAGATCGCTTGGAGCTGGACTTGTAGGTAGTTGTGACCTGTCCAATGTGGGTGCTGGGAACTGAACTCAGGTCCTTTAGCAAAGTGCATTGCATGCTCTTAACTGGTGAGTAATCTCTCCAACCCTCTCATTCATATATATATATTTTTTTCAAATATATATTCATATATTCAATATATAGTGTGTGTGTCTGTGTTTGTGCCACAAAGCAGGTGTAGTGGTCAGAGAACAACTTGGTGGAGTCAGGTCTCCTTCTACCTTAACGTAGGTTTCAGGGATCAAACTCAGATCATCAGGCTTGTATTGCAAGTGTTTTTCACAGGTGCATAGAGAGAAGGTAGAAATCTTTGCACATTTCTGCTATGTTTCCCTTTCTCTCTCCCTAGAAGCAAACACTCTCATACATTTGGTATGTGTTCTTCCAGCTCACATTGATTTTTCTTTTTTTTAATATTTTTAAAATTTTATTTATCTTTACGTGTATGAATGTACTGTCTGCATGCAGGTCTGTGCACCCGTGTCATGCAATGCCGCGGAGGCCATAAGAGGGCGTAGGATTCCCCAGGAACTGGAGTTAAAGACGGATCTCAGCCGCCATGTGGGTGCCAGGGATCGAACCCGGGTCCTCTGCAAGAGCAGTCAGCGCTCTCAACTGCTAGGCCATCTCTCCAGCCCCACATTTATTTATCTTTATTTTTCATCTTTAATACTAGTATCTGAAGCACACAATTCTACTTAGCTGTTTAATTGCCATTATTCCATTTACCATCTTAGCAGGATCTTGGTAACATTCCAGCAAGTTCCAGTCATTTCCCTTCCTCAACTCTGCGACCTCCAGTTAAAGCAAGGAAGGACACTGCCTGCTTATAGTCTGGATCTATAAGCAAAAGTATAGAAGATGGGGCTTCTAAAATACTTTTTTGATCCAGATTCATACTTGTCTTTTTCTTTCCTTTTCTTTGGGTCAGCAAGTATTCTGTGTTTAATGCAAGAGTTATTATCTTGTAATCTCCAGGGTGAAAAGCTACCAGAGAAGATGGAGTAAACCGAGCTCTGGGGAAGAGACCCTGGGTGAATATTTGAGACTGTACAAAGAGATGGATGAATCAATGTTCTATTTGCCTTTGAGCCCCAGATAGGGTTAATTATCGCAGCATTTTCTCTCTTCTGTGGAGCATGATTAGGTCCATTTCTAGGCCACCTTCATCTGGGCCACCTTCAGCGGAACCCCAATTTGACTAAACCATTGTCATTACATTCTGTCATTAGATGTAGTCAAATGGTCCTTCTTAAAGAACAATTATTCCTTATTACTATGCTATATTTGTTCTTAAGAAATTCTATTATTCTAACAAGTTGTTCTGTAACTTTTTCCACTAAATACAATCATCTTACTACCATGATAAATACATAGTTTGTGTGTGTGTTTGTGTATACGTGTGTGTGTGTGTGCGCATGCGCGCACATGCGTGTGTGGTACCGATGATGCCCCACAGCACTTCAGACATGCTTGGAAAGTGCTCTACCATTGAGCTGAATCCCTAGTCCTCTTTTCACTATTTGAGACAAGATCCCACTCAATTCCCCAGGCTGACATTGAAATCTCTTTGCTTCTCTGGATTGTCCTCAACTTGTGGTCCTTCTGTCTCAGTGTCCCGAGGAGCCAGGATTCCAACCTGCATCACCAGACCTGGCAAAACCACATACTATATATTTCATTTTTATGGGTGTTCAGTTTGCATTGTATACCTAACTTTTCACAGTTATCAATAATATTGATGTCCAGTACATTGTGCATTTACATAGACAAACATTTCAACACACACACACACACACACACACACACACACACACACACACACACTTGATATGGGCTCTGACAAAGTGTTTTAAGATTCCTAACTTGGTTCCAAGTGGCTTTTTATTGATAATGATTGTGGATCTTTATGGAGTGTGACGTGATGTTTTAGTACATTTCTACGTTGTGTAATGATTAACTTGGGATACTTAGGTCATCATTTATCTTAAACATGCATCATTTCTTTGCAATGAGAACATCCAAGATCCTGTCTTCTAGCTATTTTGAACAATAAAACATGATACTGTTGACTGAATCACCCTTCTTTTAAACAGAACAACAGATCTTATTTCGACTGTCTGCCTGTGATGTTGTTCCCATTGATCAATCTTTACCCAAATGGATTTACTTGTGAATAATTGTCTTTACTTATGTGTGAGTATTTGTAGAGGCACAATGGTTGTTTCTGGAAGTCTTTAAACTATATCAGGCCCTGGTTCTCTGCTTTTCTTACGTCATCTGTTAAGTTTTCAGAGAAATAAACTTGAATGGTAAGTACCTAACTGAGATAGGCTTATTCTCACAGCTTTTCCCCTCCGGTGATCCCTTGAAGGTAAAAACTTCAACCTTGACAATTTTTAGATTTGAGAACCAGGTCCCCCTCACTGCTGGGCTATCCTGTGTTTGTAGGCTGCACAGCGGTCACTTGGATGTCTACTGACTGGAAATGAACAGAAGGAGACTGCTAGGGTGGGAATATCAAAAGTGGATCCCAAATGGACTGACAATGTTCCCATGGGGAGTGGCAGACCACAAAATAACCTCTGGTTCATATTACAGTTCAGTAAACTAAAGACTAAGAAACACCTTGGCTTTCTGGCCAAGGTTGGGTAGAGATCAGGAAATGCAAGAAGATGCCATAGTATTAGATTGGGAGACAATATTAATATGAATTTACATGGATCCATCTATGAACAAATTAAGAATGACATGTATTTATCAAGGCTATTTTGCATTAGGGTTGATTAAATTCCTTAAGCAGAATGTAATTATCTTTTTAAAAATAAGTATGGGAGAATTAGATTATATAATTTCTTGTAGAAAATTATGTTTACATCTGAGCTTACAAATTTCCATTTTTTCTTCCTCCTTCTTTCCCACCCTCCACATTCTTTACAGGAACAACTTAAGTAAGGCAGCTGAGCACATGTATGAAGCTAACCAAACGTAATAAAACTTGGTGTTGAAACATAAAGGGGATTCAGGAGTGATGAGAAAAACATTCACTAAAGGACCCAGACTCTGCTGCATGAAGGCTGTAAATTAGAATGGTGTCTTTTCACAGCCAGTATGAGAAAGGAAAGCTGGTCGGTTCTAGTTCCCAGGGACCATCTGTCAAAAGCAGTGCTGCTGGGCCCCAGACCCAGGTCCAACAAGAAGTCATCCCATGGGGCCTGACAACAACTTCACACTGTGTCCTGAGCATCAATCAGCATCCTCAACAAACCCGGTGATGAGCTGCACCGGCACAGAGGAGGTTGTAATTGCCTTTAAAAATACTGATTGTAATTTACAACTCTCATGGGTGGTTCCAAAGTTGCCAAAACATTGGATGATTAAGAATTTTCTACATTATACTTTTTAAATAATTCTTTAGAGCAGCTATTAGACACTCTATAAATCTTTCTACAAATTTACTTATTTTTGACTCCACTTTTCTAGGCTTTTAAAATTCTCGGATTTGTGCACTGACTCCCAAAACTATTCTATGAACCACCACTGTAGGGTCACCTCGATTTGTGTTACTAACTCAGTAGCGATTTATGTAACTTTATTTCCCCT
Organism: Rhizomys pruinosus; assembly: GCA_009823505.1. Lineage (NCBI taxonomy): Eukaryota > Metazoa > Chordata > Mammalia > Rodentia > Spalacidae > Rhizomys > Rhizomys pruinosus. The sequence continues at coordinate 3,674,586 of VZQC01012652.1, forward strand.
GCCTGCTCAGTTGCTTATATTCTGTAAGGCTCAGGGCACTTTATAAATTAATAATTTTTAAAAAGCGTACAATAATACCTGCAAAACCAGGAAAACCCACACTGGGCAGATTTCACTGTCTGTTCCAAATTGCTTGCATAGTTCTATTAGCAGCGACCAGAACAGTAGTGAAATTATAATGGCTTCTCTTAAACTACATCCTTAAAAGATTTGGCAGAGTAAGTCCAGGTGAAAATAGCTAAAAATTTGAGTTCCTGTTATAATTCAGAAAGTACTGATATTTATCATTATTATTATTATTACCGTTACCATTACAAATAGCAAAAGTAAGGTTGCATAAATAAAGTCTGCCCCAGGGGCAGCCCGGAGCTATATTCCAGCGAGTTACTGTGCTGCCGTATTATGAGAATTTTTATCCATCATCAATAAAAAATGAGCATAGCCGTTATTATGGCAGTTTCCACAGTCAAGACTGTTTCTGCTATTACATCTCTTAGTAAAAGGGTGATACTCTCCCTATTATGGGATGTCAACTTATCCACCTCTCTGACACTAAAGCATAATGCACAGTCTTTACATGGACTCTTCTCCAGTGAAGTCGCACTGCCATGAAGTTGGCAAAGACACAATGGGGCTAAATTAACCACAGATAGAAAGCAAAATAAATTACATTTTTTATAAACCAATAACAACATTGAGAAGCCGGCACTTCTTTTTTTCAGGAAGGAATGAAGTTGAAATAAATTTGATAAAATAAATATCTTAGACAGTGAGCCTGTATTCACCAGTTTCAGGAATTTGCCAGACTGATGCCCTTGATGCTGTGGGCGGCTTCGCTCTCTGGAAGCCCGCAACAGGCACAGCTGCCCCGTGTACCGCTCCCTCCAGAACCAGAGCTGGGAATAGATGTCCCCTCGCTACATCCAGCTTTGCTTTTCCTTCCCCTAAACTTCCAGTACTTCATTTCTTCACTGTTTTGAACCTGACCATCCCTGTTCATGGTCATTAAAAGTATCAAGCAGACTTATGGGTAACTCTCTAAAGACTATGTGTGGATAAAATCTGGGAAACCTCGATTCAGAACAGAATTCCCAAGGACTGCCCCCACCCCATCTTAGCCCCTTCTGCTTTGCCTTGGGCAATTGTCTTCCCCTCTTTGTACCAGATAACCATTAGGTATTTGACAAGGTCAGACCATCTCCTTTCTCTAAAATGCACTGCTTGTCTTGTTTCTAGGCTCTGTAGCTAATTGGACCTTGCGAATCAGGTTCTCTCCCCTCAGTTGGGTTAGCAAAAGGTATGTTGTAAAAAGCTTCATTCTTCTAGATTGGCAAAGGATCAAAAAGGTGAACCAGCAGAGAAAAGAAGGGTAGAAGTGAAGCAAAGAAGCAAATTCAAGAACTGGAGGGCTAGCAAGAGGACTCAGAGGTTGGAGTTGATCTCTGGGACCCACAGGGAAAAGGAGAAAACTGACACCCGGAAGTTGACCTCTAAACGCTACCTGCATCATGCACGCAGTAGCATGCAGCTACCCACACACACACACAGATATAAATAAATGAATGTAACAAAATTTTCAAATAGAAGCTGAGCCTTTGTATTTCCATAGGCCACTCTGAGTGAAGAGGAATAAACCTCCCTGGTGGGTCCCCGCCCCAAGGGCCCCATGATGGGACACCTGAGGCTTGCCTGCACATCTGCATTCAGACAACATGAGATTACAGCCTTGGTGCTGGAGTTTTATTATTGTTCTAGATTTCCATGGGGTTTAATAGCTACAACCATGAGAGTTCTAAGACAGTCTTTAAAATCCTGAATTTCCAAGGTTAGCCGTTTATAGTCCCCAACCTTCTTGAGGGTATTCCATAAGGGAGAATGAACTGATGACTAGCGTAGATTTTTGTCACTGAAAAAATGCCTGCGAAAATCATCTTAAAGGAGGAAGTGTTCATTTGGTTCCTGGTCTCACAGGTGGCAGTGTGTGATCAATGGAGTCCGCTGCTTTTCTCCCATGGACGGGCAGAGCATCACTGAGGAGAATGTGGGCCATGTAGTTCATGTCATGACAGGCAGGAGGCAGCGAGCACAGAGCAAGGGTCCAGAGACACAAAGGCACAGTGCCTCATCACTTCCCTCTTCCAGCCAGACCCCAGCTCCTAAGGTTTCTACTGCCTCCTTTGACTGACAAGATCTTGGGACAAAGCCTTCAACCTGTGAGCCTCGGGACACCATATACCAAACTACACTGATGTCAGTCTTGTGCTTTGATGTTATTCATGTACAAGCTCATTCATGTGGTCAACAAATGTTCACTAGGCATGTATCATGTGCCTGGCAGAGACCTAGATTGAGAATAGAGAACAGAAGTCATTGTCAACAAGAACTCATATTCTAGGAATAGGAAACAGCAAACTCTTTTTGTTATACTCAGTGCAAGAAAGGAAATGTAGAGAGGACAGGGATGAAGATGAGAAGAGGCTGTGTTCTATGCAGAGTGGTTTGAGTATCAACAATGCAGAGCTTTAGCAATTGAGATGGAAGGACAGGAGGACTCTGGGAGCTTGATGGGGGACCAAGGAGGCCTGATGGGATGCTGCTTCATGCATACACAGAAATATATGCTGGAGATTCTGTGCTAAGAATGGACAGCAAGGATAAAGGGTGCAGGAACATCATATGTGGTTTGAAGGAGAATGCTGGCTCCTGGGGGACAAAATGTCCTGATTCTCCTGTGAGTCAGAGGTGGAGTGATAGCATTTGTCAGTGGTTTAGAGATGAGTTTGAGTGAAGATGGAAATCAAGGAAGATGAATGGCTCTGACCAAGGACAAGCACAAAGATGAACCTGTCATTGGAGAAACAGGAAAGTAGCAGGTGTACAACCTGGTGAGTGGAATCACGGAGAGTTGTAAGTTAGATGTGGTGGTCCACACCTACTATCTGGGGAGGCTGAGGCAGAAAGATTCGAGGCCAGGCTGTGCTGTATAGTGAGTTCCAAGTCAACCTGACCTATGGTGTGAGATGCTGTCAAAAAGTAAAAGAGAGAGAGCAGGGCTGGAGAGATGGCTCAGTAGTCAAGACCACAGGCTGCTCTTGCAGAGGACCTGGTTCAGTTCCCAGAACCCACATGGTGACCACCAACCATCCTACCCTAATTCCAAGGAATCTGATATGTTCTTCAGACCTCTGTAAGTATTATGTAACACAAGAGCACTTACATACATGAAGGGAAAACATTTGTATACATAAAATATTTAAAAAATAAATAGTGGGGGCTGGAGAGATGGCCTAGCAGTTAAGAACGCCAACTGCTCTTGCAGAGGACCCAGATTTGATCCCCAGCACCCACATGGTGACTGAGAACCATCTTTAACTCCAGTTCCAGGAGAATCCTACTCCCTCTTCTGACCTCTGGGGCATCGCATGACACGGGTGCACAGATCTACATGCAGAAAGTACACTCATACACATAAAAACATAAATAAATAAAAATTTTAAAAATTTAAAAGAAACTGTTAAAAAATAAAATAGTGTTTACTTGGGACATGGTATATTTCCAATACTAGTAGATGTAGAAAAAAAGTCTAAGAAATTCTGTTAGAGAGGTCTGGGGTCAGAAGAGATGGAAGACTGGAGATCTGGTGCAGGCTCTGACCCCCCCCTACCCCAGACCCCCTGCCTCTCCAGAAGAACTCACTCTGGGGTGTTTGAGAAGAATGATTTTTCTTAATCACTGGGATTAATAATGAAGAAGATTAGGGCCACCAAGACCAAGACCTGAGTTCCATCCCTGGAACCCACAGGATGAAAGCAGAGAAGCGATATGCACAGGTGGTTCTCATACTCCATTTGTGTGCATGAGTGTGCACACATACACACACGTGTGTACATACACACACACATGCACAGGCACACATACACACATGCATATGCATACACACATATACACACATACACACACGTGCATGCGCACATACACACATACATATACATAAACATGCGCCCATACACACACATTAAATAAAAATAAATAAATAAATGTAAGAAATACAACTAGGAAAATGAATTCGAGACATCACAGGTGGTACAGGACTTTACCATCAGAGATTTGGCAGAGAAACAAGGGAATTCTTGATAGTCCTGACAGACTTTCTTGGGTTTCTGTAATTAGTTTGAGTCAACATGTCTTTTATCTTTAAGAAAATATAGTCAGCAGCAGAACTCCTCATAGTATATCTGTAAATAAATTCATAGGAAACACTTGGGATTTTGAGTCAGAAAGTGAAAGTAGGGATCAGAGTGATAACAGTTAAGAAATTACTGTTTGATGTATGAATTGTTGGTTCAGCCCATCATGGATAAACAGTTATTAAACACTTTTTTTTGTGTGTGCTATAGCACAAAGTCTAATAAAGGCTAAGGTTAATAAAAATAAATCCTGCTGGGGGTGGTGGTGCATGCCTTTAATCCTAGCACTTAGGAGTCAGAGGCAGGTGGATCTTTGTGACCCTCGCTTCAAGAAGTTTACTGGAGAGAGCCTTGAATCTGGCATATCTCCAAGGTCAGTTTACAAAGTAAATTTGCAAAAATCTATATTTGGTCTTTGTTACTAATAATTCCAGGGTCTACGGTCCATCCAGTTCTTTAAAACAACTCACAAGCCACAGAGCATGTGTCGCAGGACATACTTTGATGCATGCAAAGTGCAGATCCTCCTTGTAGCAGCTGAGACCGTGAGCACCACAAGGCTTGAGCACGGAACACCAGGACAGAGCAGACTCCTTCATTCCAGTATCAGGCCATGGACAGGCCACCTTACATTGATCAGTGCACTGACCATCGGCACTCAAATGGCCCTCTGAGACAGGAGGTCCCAAAATAATCCTCTAGCAACAATTGCAAACATCTCCCTCTCCAATCTGTTAAACTCGTTTTGATGCTTCCCAACAGTTCTGTCCTTTAATCTGTATTTTGCTGGAGATTATATAGTTGCTGACTGATGCACAGTTATCAAAGATGACACTCAGGAGCCCGACCTTCATACTGTCTTGCCTACCAGGTACTGTACTATGCAGTCATGATCCAGAGAACAAAAATGGCCCCTAGCTTCAAGCAAGAAGAAACCACATGACTAGGATATACTAGGGAAACTTCTAAATAGTGTCTTTGCTTGTGGGTCTGTGAAGGCTCCCTTGAAAGACATATATCAGTGCAGAAAAGCTGGCAAGGACTTTCTGGGTAAATCTTTGAATATAGTTAGGCTTATTAAGGTAAAGAAAATTTTTATTAATTTGGATGTACTCTTTCTTTCTTGTGGTTATCAGGGCTATGGGTCTGTCTATCTTTCTTAGCTTTTCAAAAGAACCAGCTCTCAGATTCATAGATTTTTTTTTGTATTATTTACCTTGCTTCTATTTCATTAGTTTCTCTTCTGATTTTTGTTATTTCTTCTCATCTACTAAGTTTGGATTTGGTTTCTTCTTCTCTTGCCAGTATCTTGAGTTTTACTGTTAAGTCATGTATGTGCTTTTTCCACTTGTTGTTGTTTTAACATTGGTATTTACAGCTATAAACTTCCCTCTTAGAACTGCTCCTAAAGTGTGTCAGAGATTTTGTTGTGTTGTATTATCATTTTTATTTAGTTCCAGGAATACTTTTATTTCTTTCTTAATTTTTCTTTGATCCATTCAGCATTCACAAAGACAGTGCTTAATCTCCATGAGTTTATGTGGTTGCTAGACCTTCCTTTGTTGCTGATTATAAACTTAATAGCACTGTAGTCTGATAGAGTGGATGTAATTATATAAATTTTCTGTATTTCTTGAGGTTTGTCTTGTGTCTCAGTATGTGGTCACTTTTGGAGAAACTTACTGATGAATAGAAAGTATATTTGGCACTTGGGCAGAATATTCTTTAGAAGGCTGTTAGGTCCATTTGATGTAATATGTCATTTAATTCAGATGTCTCTCTGTTTATCTTTGTACAGTTGACCTGTCTATTGGAAATAGCGAGGCATTGAAATCAACTACTCTTACTGTGGTTGGGTAAATAGGTCCTTTATATTCCTGTAGTACCGTGTTTATGTAATCAAGTGCACCAGAGTTTGGTGCATATAGGTTCATGATTGCAATATCTTCTTGGTCAATTTTTTTTATTAGAATGAAGTGACCCTCTTTATCTCTTCTGATTAGTTTTAATTTGAAGTCTATTTTGTTGGATTTTAGAATTGTAACATCTGTTACAATTCTTAATGCCATTTTCTTGGATTATTTTTTCCATCTTTTCACCCTAAGGTAGTGTCTATCCTTGAAAGTAGGTTGAGTTTCTTAAAGACAACAAAAAGATAGATTTTTCTTTCTTTTTTAATTTATTTTTTCTTTTCACAGGCAAACAGAAACAATACAAATGACAACAACAAAACAAACCAACAAGAACTTTTTTTTGTTAAAAGGGGAACAGGGAATTTTCATTTCTTATTCTGGTGAAATAAAGAATCAATCTGCAGGGCTTGGTATGTACTTCTCTTTTTTCCCTTCTCTCTGTCTTTTCATTCTTCATTCATGCTCTTTCAGGGCAGCAGAAGGATATGTGTTTACTGGCTGGTCCAGGAAGCCTTGAGTTCTCAGCTGAGAAAGGGTCTGGTTAAGCTCCCCAGTCAATTTCTAGGTCCTGTTTAGTTATGTTACCCTCTGAAAAGGCTCACTCCAATCACCAGAAGGGAATCGGAATGCTGACCACTCTGACTTCTTCCATGCTGAGAAGGGACGTTGGCTGTGACAACTGGGGTATCCCCCATTCAGAGGGTCAATCTAACAGACCCCCAAGCATAACTATGGAGAGAAAAAAATCCCTGACTATTGCCACTGAATGTGAAATGAAGGCAGGGGTGGTTAGGTCATGATCTAGGCAGGGGACCAGGAGAAGTAAGAACAGGGTGAACTCCAATGTCCAACTTAAAAGTCCACTAAAATTTCTTTACCGGGTGTTTCAAAGCATCTGTTTGTTAGGTTTCTCCTTCTGTTCATTTGGCCATGATGTCTGGACTTAGGATCTCTTTTTCAGGCTTTTTAATAGTCAGGATATGAGTTTCCATTTTGATAGTTGCTAGAAAGAGGAAATTTTATTATTGAGCATTAATTAACAATAATAGTGGACTTGTCCTTTGACTGCAAGTGACCCTATTCTGTTAATCAAGGCCAAGATCTAAGGTTTTTATGCCAGTTTAACATTGTTTCATGAGAGGGTCCGGAGAGTCTGGCGGCCAGGGCGGCTGCGCCTATGAGCAGGATACCCAGAAGCCACCTGGGCGAGTAGCTTGGGAGCTGGGGCCTTGAGGGCGGGACCCGGGCACTGGGCCAGAGGGTCCGGAGAGTCCAGCAGCCAGGGCAGCTGCGCCTTTGAGCAGGCTGCCGGGGCGCGGGCTAGATCAGGCATAACCCACCCCCCCCCGCCATCAGTGAGAATCCAAGTGGACTCCTTTTTTTGGAGAACCTTCAGAACAAGAAGAGAAGAGTGCTTTGGCTTCCAATATCTAATATAGCAACAAAATTGAAAAGCAGACAAGTCCATACTCCATAAACAAGGAGGA
>VZQC01012652.1:3709940-3727144 GCA_009823505.1 Rhizomys pruinosus
AAAAATGTAATTCATGGATTAACATTTCATCCAAACATATGTGTCTATGCCAAAGTAACCTACCATAACTATTAGTGCTGTTTAAATACCTATATATCTAATTGCTTGTGCTTCATTAGTAGGATCAAAAGGTTATTCCTGGACAAACTGTCAGCCCATGAAAGGAAACAGCCAGAATTCCAGAGTCCAAGACAACAGCTCCAGAGAGAGTGGACTGTTTTGCTTCTCATCCACCTGTGCCCCTCTTCTAAGCCTAGGGAAAAATCTGCGGAAGAGGGGGCATGGGAGAATGTAAGGGATGCGATTGGGGTGAATGATGAAACTACAGCAATGTAGTCTGGACACTCATTTGATCAACTTGATTGAAAAACAACCCGTCACCCCCCACTGGATGGTGGGGCTGTGGGGGTTTGGGCACAACAGCCTGCAGACTGGTTTTGCACGAAGGATGCTTGTATTCATGGATTATCACTTATAGCTAAAAAATGAAAAAAACTGAGAGAAAGATGCAGGACAGTTATGGCAGAATGCATGATCTGGGATGGGGTGGGGGTGGGAAGGAAGGGAAAGGGAAATGTGCCTGAACTGAATTGGAAAATAATGTATGAAATGCACAAAGCATCAATAAAAATTTAAAAAAAAAGAAAGTGGAAAGGCGGAGAGTCTTCTGGGAGGGGAGGACAGAGAACAAGAGAGGGTAAGTAGGATAGCTGTGTGCTCATTATAGGTATCAAAATATCCCAAGGAAACTCAATATTTCATACAAATACTATACATGAATAAAAATTGATCCTCTTAATAATGTAAATGCATTATTGAGTGATAATTATACCCCACTACTGTTGTATGACTTTTCCCAGGGATACTATGTCTGTTCATCCCAGCTAGAGATGGTAACCACAGGACAAATTGTTCCACCACTTCCATCTTGGATTTAATAGTATTAACTACAGGACCACTGGCAAGGCACCATCAAGCAGAAAATGGGTCACTTGGGCAGCTACATCATAAAAAAGCACACCTCAGCCTGGGTGATGACTCACCGAAGCTGATCATTGACATTCCCAGCACAGCCTGCAGACAGCTCTCAGAAGATTCTCCTGCAGGAGCTGCTTGCTTCTTACATAATTTCAGGGAGGTTCCTCCTTAGTCCAGAAGATTCCCTAACTCTGTATTATCAATTTCTTGTGACTTTATGAACCATATGAACTACCCCCCCAATCCCTCTAAGAGGAAATGTTTCTATGTAGAGGAAGCAACTATACAACAAAGATCCCTGTGAGAAGCAACTTAGCTGCTACCATTCAAGATCCACGGCCCATGACTTTACCTTCTCACCCTCACAGCTCTTCCTTTAATGTGTCCACATTCATCATCAGACAGCTCTTCCAGGACTCACAGAATTGAGCATCCATACAGCACTTAGGGAATCATTTGCATATGGAATCAAAACGTGCATTTGATTTTGCATTTTAGTCCTTAAGAAAAAAAAATTCCAAAGGAATGCTCAGCTTTAAAATATAAAAGAAATATATGGCACATTATTGACAGGAGATAAGTTGGAAAAAATAAAGCGTTTACAAAGGAAAATAGTCACCTTCAACTTTGTAAAAAGAAAAAGCATTCAAAGTTGCCTGTGAAAATCATGAAGGGCTTTATCTTAAGGAATGACTTTTTCTCGAGTAATCAAAAATTAGTCATGAGCTCTCACAATTCTCTGCAGGAAAACAGACCCAGAGCCGTTTTCCAAATCACAGGCAATCTTTTTTATTCTTAAGTTCTTTATTCCTCCAAACACAGAGGTAGAAAAAAAAGTATGCAAGTGTTTTTGAAAATTCATTTCCCAAAGGAATAGTGACCACTTTAGGGAGTAGATTTTAGTTGTCATCCAATTCTGAAAAGTATCATTCAATACAATTTTAATTAGTGCACAGTCATAGATGGTGATCAATCAATTCTCAAGTGCTGCTACCTTTATTCCTCCCTCATTTCTTTCTTCCTCTTTCTTTGGTAACAAAGAAGTATTCCATCTCAGAGGTCAATAATGCCAAGGTAGATAAACTCGCCTTTAAAACAACACTGACAGTTGTAGTAGCTAAGTATCATCTCCCCAAAATATATTAACTAAATCTATTTCTATTTTGTTACATTCTATCACTGGCTCTGTGTCATCTTATTAGTATATAATGCAAAAGTAATTACTATAGTACTTTACTTATGGTCTTGTGACAGTGTTCCCAAGAGATACAAACTGATCCCTTTATTGATTTCCCATGATTCTAGAGCTCTGAGAACTTTACAGCATCCTATTGCATGTGGACAAATCAAAAGCGAAATTTTCTGCTTGTCAGTAGCTACAGCATTTGCATTAGATATATGAAATCTAAGGTGTTGAGTTAGCTGGGTCATTTTTCAAGAGAGAAATCCCATAAGTATAAAGTGAACAGTAGAAAAGTGTCTATTTAAGGCTGGACATGGTGGCGCACACCTTTAATCCTAGCACTTGGGAGACAGAGGCAGGCGGATCTTTGTGAGTTCAAGGCCAGCCTGTCTACAGAGTGAGTTCCAGGACAGCTGGGGCTACAGAGAGACCCTGTCTCGAAAAGAAAAAAAAAAGAAAAAAAAGAAAAATGTCTATTTAAAATGAACATTACAGACAAATTCAACTCAGGTACCAACACTAATAGGGAACTTTCTTGATTTGGGCAGGAGCAGGGATGACATGGGCAGTTAATTAATATAATTAATACCCATGGAAGAAGACATTCCCATGCGATTATTTTTCCCTTACAGAGACTGAAGATAAAGGTATATGTAATTGAGACTATGATAAAGTTAAATTCTGTAAGTGTAAGAACTCATAGCAAGTGGCCTCTGTTTAGTAAATTATTTTGGTAGATCATGGAAGAGGTTCCATTAGACAGACCATACTGCTCATGATTCTTTAGAGAAACAGAACCAGCAAGAGTCACAGAGAGACAGAGACAGAGAAGAAAAAGAGAGGCAGAAATTATAAGGAACTGGCTCATGGGATTGCAATCCAGGCAAAGAGGCAGGGAGACAGCTCAGCTGTGAAAGTGCCTTCCATACAGCACAAAAGCTTAAGTTTTAGATCCCCAGTACCCAGGTGAAAAACCAGGTGCTGCAGTGTGCGCCCATGATCCCAGCACTAGAGAGTCAGAGGCACGAGGATCCCTGGGGTTTGGGGGCTAGCTAGCTACTCTAATTAGTGAGCTCCAGGGTCAGTGAGAAACCCTGTCTCAATAATAAACAAACAAACAAATAGATAAATAAATAAGCAATTAAGAAAGATACCCAAGACATCCAAGTCAACATCTGGCCTCCCTATGCAAGGATACACATGTGCATGCACATGCCCCTGGCATGCCCCTGCACACGGACACTCACCCACACAGAGATTCCAAGGCAGAACCAATACAATGGAAGTCCACTAACTAAGCACAGTAGCACAGGCATTTATTTCTAAAATTCTTGAGCCTCCAAGTCCAAAATGTCTGGAAACACCCTGCTTCATAAGTAGCATTTTTGTTGCTGAATTCTCACTTGGTGGGTAGAAGGAATGGGACCCTGGGGATTCCAACCAAGTCATTAAGTCTGTTCAAGATAAATCTAGATTTATTACACAACATGATCCTGATATGTTTCCACAGACCTTTCCTCTTACACCATGATATTAGGGGGTAAAGACTTAATATATGAGTTCTCATGGACACAATAATCCATCTCATAACAAATCCAAGAGAGACCATCTGGAAAGATCTCTCTCACTGAGAGAAGGATAGAACTAATTGTTCATTCAGAACTTCAGTGGATTGTGTGAAATTCACTCATATTATACAGGGAAATCTGTATACATAAATATGTGTTCAGTAATTGAATGTTAAAAAAACAAAATTGCATATTTTGCTTGTATGTGGAATCTAAATTTAAATGTGTAGATGTGTGTTCATGTATGCGGTATATATTCTGTACGTGTGAGTGTGGGGGGGTGTTAAAATAGAGGGGGGAATATTTGGGGAGAAAGATGAGACTATCAAGAGGGCAAGTGAAGGAAGAGAGGTGGAACTGAATATGAGGAGACAAGGTACAATGATACATATATGAAAAGTCATATTGGAACCCAGCACTACATATGCTAGCTAAAAGATTAATAAGTTAAATTGAAAGAAAAAACTTGTTTATGCATTAATCTCATTAAAATATGACCTAAAAGAAACATGTAGAATAATAATTGTTTAATGATGTAGGCATTTCACGACCACATCAGGTTGACACATAAAATAACCATTATTAGACTGTTCCTGAAAAGTAGAAAAGTGAGGCTTATTCTCCAAGGAAAAAGTCAAATTTTGCAGTCAACTGAGGCTGAAAAGTTTATGCAGGGGACTGTAGGGGAAGAAGGGCTTGTGTCCAGACAAGAGACTAGGAAAAGTTTGGTCAGAAAGCAGAATGGTGGAAAAAAAAAAAGAAAAAAAGAAAAAAAAAGAAGAAGCTAGACGACCTTCAAAAGAGCAAGAGACAAAATGCCATTTTAGCACAGTAGCTGTGCATATGATATTTGGAGGATGAAGGGAAGAGGCTGCCTTTTATGTCTGAGCAGGAAACAGAGAAAGAGAAGAGAAGTTGGAGGTGGGGGAGAAGCAGGAGTGTAAAAAGCAGAAAATGAGGAGTTGAGACACAGTGGTAGAGTGATTACCTAACATATGTGAGGCCCCGGGTTCCATCCCCAACAGGTAAAGCAAAACAATGTTGAAAGAAAATGCTTAATTTCACTGTCTGGAGACAGCAAGGACATGTTATGCTGAATTAGTGACTTTTCTGTTGCTGTGAAAAAATACTTTGACCAAAAGCAACTTAAGGAATAAAGAGTTTATTTTAGCTTATGGTTCCAGAGGGATAAAGTCCATCCTGGTGAAGGAAGTCCTGAATGGGAGCAGGAGCAGGAAGCTGAGAGATCGCATCTTAGTCACAGACATGGAAAGAGGGACTGAAGGTGGAGAAAGTCTTAAACTCTCACATCTGGCCCTCAGTAAAGCCCTTTCCTCCAGCAAAGTGCCATCTCCTAAAGGTTCCAGAACCTCCACAAACAGCACCACCAACTTGGGTCCACATGTTCAGACAAAGGGGGAAGATTTCTCCTTCACAAAACTACATAAGAGAGACAGGATGGAGCTGGAGAGATGGCTCAGTGGTTAAGAGCACTGATTGCTCTTGCAGAGAACCCAAGTTCAATTCCCAACACATGGCACTAACAACTGTCCATAACTCCAGTTCCAAAGGATCTGGAGGATCCCTCTTTTCACCTCCTCTGGTATTGCATGACATGGGTGTACTGTGCACTTAAGCACATGCAGGCAATTCACTTATACATGTAAAATAAAAATAATAAAAATATAATAAATAAAAAAGAGAAGTAGGATGATTTTCATTACAGATACTGACTATGATAATAACAATTCTCACCAATTGATGAGCTGAAGAAAATGAGTTTGGCACTTTAATATCATTTCACTCTGTAAAGACAGAGGAGATTCTTCCAATTAAATTATTTCACTCTTAAGACAAAATTTGTAAAACTCATTTACATGATATTTACTTTGATTCTACAAATGGATATCCACAAAGTTTGGAATGACTTTAAAGTGAACCTTGATGTCGTGCATCATTTTGTCATTGGTCTGTAGAATTCATTTAAAAATAAATATTGGAAAATTACAGTGAAAAAATAAAGAATGGTTGAAAGCTCTATTGTCAAAGTCTAGGAGTTTGCAGTTGGTGCTAAGATTTAACTATAAAATATATGGATTCATTTACTTCTTTTAAATACACTGTCTAAAGTCAGACAGATTCTCTTTAGAATATATTCAAATATTCCTTTATCTTCAAATCTCTTTAAAAGCTGCTCTTCTATAGTGCCTACTGCAAGGTGTGATAATAATTTAATTAATTAAAATTCAGAGTGCCTATTAATCCCTAAAATTCAACGCAGCACACAAAAGTTGCTTATGTATGCATGTGTATGCAGTCACATACAGAGGGATCATTCTGTCCTAGCACAAGAAGAAAATAAGTAAATCATATCACAGCATCCTATGATCTTATTATTGAGTTATTTTTAAATACATCAGCCTAATTGACAATGGTTCACATACATATGTTATATGTAAGTATAAAAAATTCGATTTACCCATATGTAAATCAATAAATATCATAAAACACATAAAAGGACTGAAAGACAAAAACCACACAATCATTTCAATTGATGCAGAGAAAGCCTTTGACAAAATACAGTATCCCTTCATGTTTAAAGTTTTAGAGGGAACTGGATTGAAGGGAACATTCCTAAATATAATCAAAGCCATATACAACAAACCCACAGCCAACGCCATCCTAAACGGAGAAAAATTAGAACCATTCCCCTTAAAGGCAGGAACCCAGCAAGGCTGCCCTCATCACCACTCCTCTTCAATATAGTGCTTGAAATGCTTGCTAGGGCAATAAGGCAAGAAAAGGAAATTAAAGGAGTACTAATTGGAAAAGAGGCAGTCAAATTATTCCTGTTTGCAGATGATATGATAGTTTTCCTGAGGGCTGCTAAAAATTCCACCAGAAAACACCTAGAAACAATTAAGAGTTCCAGTAAAGTGGCAAGATACAAAATTAACCTAGAAAAATCAGTAGCATTTCTTTACACCAACAACAAGCAATTGAAGAAGGAATATAAGGAGACCTTCCCACTCACAATAGCCTCAGAAAAAGACCTAGGAACAAACTTAACCAAAGACACCAGAGATCTCTACAACAAAAATTTTAAACCCCTGAAGAAAGAGATTGAACAAGGCATCAGAAGATGGAAAGAAGCATGGGAGCATGTTCATGGATTGGATGGCAAGCCCTTTACCTACAGAACCATCTCCCAGCTCTGTATATTTCAATTTTCAATAGTAAAAGCATCCAAGATAATCATTCACACAGTGTAGTTTTGGAGCTGGTCATGTGAATTATAAACCTGGCCTTTCCTCTTGCTTCACATTTACCCCACTCACGAACTGTAAACTACACTGGGAAGGACTGCCAGCCTTTGGAAGTACTGCATGGCACATGAATGAACCTAAATGAATCTGTGATGCTCTTGCTGTGATTTAATATTGGGTGATGCAAATAAAACTCATTTCAAGTCCCCTTGAAACATATCCCATGTGGTCACCAAGTAGCATTTGTTTTGTGCTAATACTGGGAATCGTAACTGATACTCAATGATATCTGATGTGATAAGAGATCAAGGATAAATTTACATCACTACCTCATGGTAAGCTCTTAATTTAGACAACATTGTTATGTGAAATATCAGCAAACATACTGTGGTCATTTAAAGCAGCACAAGAGAAGACTGCAGACGCAGCAATCTTTCAGCTTTGTGTGTTCTGAGAATGCTCCTGCGTTTTCAACATTCCCTGGAAAAATAATCCTGAATTCTGTGAGTCTGAGGTTCTGGTAGGTACTTAGAAGAGTGTCTTTTGCATGAATGTCATAATGTCATAATATCATGTAAGTTTGGGGGATGTGATTGAATCTTTAGAAAATCAGTCTTACAAATAGGAGAAGTTTGGTCACAGTCATTTTCTGGAATCTCGATTATTTTATTTACAAGTGTGTCCATGGGTCTTTATTTGAACAAAACGGGCAGCTAATTGGGCACAAATAGTAAATTAATAGATGTTATGATACATTTAACCAGCAAGATAATAGTCAGCAATTTAAGAAATCGATGAGGGGACTAGAGAGATGGCTCAGCAGTTAAGAGTACTTGGTGCTCTTTCAGAGGACCCGAGTTGGGCTCCCACCATCCATATTGATTGGTTTACAACTACCTATAATTCCAGCTCCAGGGGATCTGAAAACCTCTTCTAGCTTCCACAGGCATGCACATGTATGTGAACAAACACACATATAGGTGCATGCACATATATGTAAATAATAAAATATATTTTTAAATTTTATTTTATGTGTATGCATGTAAGTGCAATCAGGTCATACAATGCCCACAGAGGACATCAGATCCCCTGGAACTAGAATTAAGGACAATTGTTACCCAGCATGTTGGTGTTAAGAACTAAACCCAGCCCAGCCCACTGGAAGAACAACCAGGGCTCTTAACTACTAAGCCACCTTTCCAGCCCCAAAGTAAATCTTGAAAAAGAACATGAGGTTGCTCTATGCCTATGAGTAAGAGACATACAAGGGAAAGTGTATCTGTGAGTCTGTACTGATAGAAATTATTGACCGAGTGACTGAATGGTGGGAAGTTTGAATGAATAAACACACAGAGGAAGAGAACCCTCAGTGACAAAGATAGCAGTCCTTATAGACTGAGTATGGGCAGAACATGTTGATTCCTTTCCAATGAATACAGTACAAAAAAAAAAGAATAAAATGAAAACTGTACAACAGAAAGATGTGACCAGTACTGCCCCAGACCGGATATAGGCCAACATCAACTTTGACCAGCCACTTATCACAGTGCATCCTTGATACAGTGTGATAAGGATATCAGTGTACCTCTTCAACTCCAAACCCAACCCCAGTGTGTGCATGAGGAAAAGCTCACATGAATCTGAATGGATAGGCATTTTATCATACAGCAGAGCAGTGTACCTCAAAATTCCCAAGGCTATCAAAAACATGGAAGGTTATGGATGGAAGTCTTCAACAGACAAAGCACACCACGTAAGGAAGTAGGAATAAAATAGGACATTAGCCACCAGCACAACACTAAGAATAAGGTATTATTAATCATGACAAATGGATTATACTACTGTAAAGGGTGAGTAATAGACTAAGTTGTGCTTGGAATCTATAGCAAACTCCATGGTCATGACATTGTATGCAAATCTAAAACCTTTCTAAGATAAAGATTCTATAAAGATTCATGAAGCTCCAGTAAATCCACCATCAAAGACTCTTTTCTCTAAGATTTGACTTTTGATCCCCAACAGTGAGTGAATGTCAGATCCAAGATTCTTAACTCCCCATAACTAAGAACATAGATAAAGCCCTCTTTTCTGGTGGCAAAGTGCACATCAAAACAATACAGACTATTTAATAATTTGGAGAACTTGAAATGCCCAGATAATTTCTCAACATTAGTTAAACTCAAACATTCAAAGTATGATAGATAAACTATTCTTCTAAGATATTTGATTCCTATAAATATATACAGAGTGAAAAGAAAGGTTAATGACTAAACAAACTAATAAATCACACTAATACAGTATGGTCTAAATCTTAATACTTTAATTACATCATATCACTAAGTAATTTTAGGACTGAATAATTTTAAGTGGACCATTGGTAATATGTTTTAAAATAAAACTACAAATATTATATATTTTGTGGGAACACGAGCCAACGAAGTAAAGGAAAGCTAGAGCATAAGTAACATGATCAAGTCAGCATTCAGTATTACTGATATGTGAGCAAGCAGACTGAGCCCTGTCACAAATCTAGGATGGTGGGGACAGACTCCATGTTGCAAGTGTTTGTCAAGATCCTCTCCCCTGCAAACTCACCTTCTCAGCTCAGCTCCAGTCACCTAGGAGCTTCTTCTGGCACGTCCCACAATGCCTCTCTTCTACAGACTGTTCTACTGGCTCCTTCTCCATTGCTCAGGACTGTTTGAGGGCTTGCAATAATCCTTTCCTCTTTTTTTTTTTTTCCTGCTCATTCTGTACCAAGAATGACTTCCAAACTGATATCATTACCTCTCAACCTCAGTCTGCCACATGGATAAGCCCTTGTTATAATTTTCCTTGAAAGCTTACTACCTGCCCAAGCTTTAATAAACTCTATTGAGGCTGATTTTAAAAAAATAAACACATTGATTAAAAATTCAGTCTGAATCCTTTCAGAATTCCACATCCTAATACAGGTGTTCCCAGCCTCCTGTTGTTCAATCCAACAATCAGAAGTCACAACTCTCCCTCCCAAACCCTGTATGTCATTTATGAATAAGCAGGCTTTGTCTCCATTTGTCCACAGAAGAAGTTCAGGGATCTCTAACTCAGCAAGGCTGGCCAGCCTCTTCCTAGAATACCTCCCACCAGTGAAGGACAGTCAGTTGCTGTTTTCCTCCTTCCTGACTGGCCTGCCAACCACTGCTGCCTCCTGCTCTCCAAGATGTGCATTTATTTTCATATTTAACAGGTCTGAAATCAGAATGTATCTGACAATCAGTTGATGGTACTTTACAATTGTGCCATTTCTTCTCCGTTTCCTCTTTTCCTTTCAAATTCTAACATAGCAAAAATAAGAGTGGAAATTGCAATCAATAGTTTAACTTTGATGAACGTGGTACTGTATATTCTCCACACGATTGTGAAGAAGAAAAATTGTGCAACTCCCATCTCATCATGCAACTCTCCTGCCAAACTGTCCGAATGTTGTTTCCCACGGCCCTGAGAAATATTATTTTTTATTTTATATGTATGATTATATTACCTGCATGTATGTAAGTGTATCCGTGTCATGAAATGCTCATGCAGGTCAGAAGAAGACATCAGATCCCCTGTAACTGGAGTAATTAAGATGGCTGTTAGTTGTCATGTGGGTTTGCGAACCAAACCCAGGTCTTCTGCAAAAGCAGCCAGTGTACTTAATGGCTGAACCACCTCTCCAGTCCCATAAATCCTCTATATCAACCTTACAAACTGCTTTATCACAGAGCCTTTGCTCAACAACTTGACTAGATCTTCCCTACTTGACCAATTTTCTGCAGTTTAGTCACATGGGTGTTTATTACATTTCATGGAACACGCCAAGGCCATTCTTGGGATGGACACTTTCCTGGTGTTCTGTTTCTATAATTCTACGTATGGTGTCTTCTCCATATATGCTCTGTCCTAAGGCAAACAGACCTCTTCAGACATATACCTAATGTAGCTACTTTTCATCACTCAAGTCTTGGCAAATGTTACTTTCTGTATAGTACTGAATATTCTAGCAAATGGCTGGCTTCTTCTTCTGTTGTTATTGACTTCCTTCTCTGCATGGATATAAACTCCATAATTACTGAGAACTTTTTAATGTGATCACCTGATTCCTACTGCCCAGAGCAATGTCTGAGCCAACTCGTTTTGTTGACTGTTCAAAAACTACCAGAACTTTTCATTTCATATTTGGAAGCAAGTCTTTCTAGAAAGGAAATCGAGAATCTTCCATGCTATCACAAGGAGCCTGGAAACTGTCCTTATAAATCCCTCTTGCTGCTCACGTGACATGGGCAGGCCATACCATCTTTTAAGTACCGTTCTCTTTCATAATGTGGGACATCCTGTGACTTAATATATCTCCTAATTGTGCCAGTAAGATAATGAATGAGAAGATATACAGATGAATTCACTGTTCTTTTGCAATGCCCATTCTGTGCTACGATACCATAATTTCCTGCTAACAATTAATCACACCTCTAGTTTTATAAAACTGTCTTCATTATTTCAGTACTCAGCTGACATTTATAAAACTCCATGGGCACCTGGTTCTCAGATCTTGGGTTTTATTACTGTCCACAAATAAAAAGAACTAAAGCTCCTGCGGAAATGGCTGGTTCAAAGGCTGAGGTAAGGAAAGTTCAAGGTGAGCCAATGGCTTCTTGTAAACAGAGAAAATTCTTAAAATAAAGACAGGATAGAAGCATACCAAAAGTCAAAAGGGCCAACTGAAAGAGTTTTTAATATCTAAAGCTGGAACAGTCTGAGAAATAGATTTAGCATTGATTATAAACAAATGTACAAAATAAAAATATTCAGTTCCATGCTAATATAAATAAATGGTTACACAAAAGATGAAGGGAAAAAAGACATCATCATCATGAGAATTCTTGATGCTGTGTGTTCTAAGTTCTTTTTTACTGCTGTGACAAACACCTGACCAACAGCGACATAGACAAGGAAGGGTTTCTTTGGTGAATAATTTTAGCTCATACTCTACTATTATTACAGGGAAGTCATTGAAAGAATTTAAAGTATCACATCAACAGTTAATATCAGAGAAAATAGATACATGGATACTGTTCAGGACCCAAGGAATGGTGCTGTCTATAATGAACTGGCCTTTCTGCCTTAATTCCTCTTTAAGGTCCCTTCCAGGTGATTCTAGGTTGTTAAAGGTAACAGTTAACACTCATCAGCACACTACATGTATCTAGCTTCCCCATAGGAAATGGATCTAAATCCTTTCCCCTGCCAGAGACATTTTGAGTTTGATCTGAACTGAGCGACCTACATCTAAATAATAATGTATTCATTTGGTGGGAGAAGTAACTAGAAATCAGCAAACACACCTGACCAGGGCTGAGGTCAAGGTGAGCATCTCAACATGGTCTACAGAAGTCACACACCCTCTAGGATGATGAGATAAAGAGGGCTTTGCCAGCCTGCCGCATCCTTGCTCAAAATGTGAACCATGAGACACTGAAAAATCAAAATTGAAAAATGACTGAGTGGTAAACTCTCCAAACCGTCAAAGTCTTAACACCACAACAGTCTGAGAAAGTGTCCCAGTGTGGTGTAAGGACACATGATGAGTAATACAAGGTGGGAATCAGGGACAGAAAGAGGACATTGACAGAAAAGTAGATGGACTTCAGTACAGTGAGCTTGGACCCCCGAACCTGTCAGCTTCTTAGGTTTGTTTATTAGCTAGTTTGTTTGTTTTTTCTTTTGTCTTTTCAAGACAGGGTCTTCCTGTAGTCCCAGCTGTCCTAGAACTCACTCTGTAGACCAGGCTGACCCTGAACTCACAAAGATCCTCCTGCCCCTGCCTCCCAAGTGCTAGTATTAAAGGCATGCTTCTTAGTTTTGAACACAGAATCCTGACCCTGTAGGACAGTAATGATATAAATGAAGTGATGTACACACAAACTTGCTGCACTGTCTCTACCTTCTTTTTTTGTCTTTTTGATGTAGAAATCTTCTAAAAGTTTATTTGAAAACTTTCAGTGTATTTTTATATAAACTGCATTCCTAGAAAAATCTCCAGACACAGGATGTTTAACACCCAAGTATGAACTTCCTCAGGAAATTAAGAGTTACTACTGTTAATACAAGGCTTAGCAACAGGTCTACATTGCCCACCCTCCCTGTAGCCTATTGGCTTTAAAAACTCATGCTCACTGGATGAGATCTAAGCCAACATTATTGGAGGAAGCTTATTTAAATGAAGAGCATCAGCTAGGGAAGTAAACATTTGAGATTTTCCTTGCTCTTCTGAGATGCCTAGGATATTGATAAAACAGCAAACAATTCAGGGAGTATCAGAAATTCTCTGACACCTTGAATAGGTGTGGGAGCAGCCCTGACTCTCCAGCCCCTGTAGGGTTACTGTGACTTGTGTGCAGTGACGAATGGCTTCACGGTTTGATCTCTGCTGGCCGTGTCTCAGCCTTTTCCATCCGGTTTCTGGAAACCCTGAATATCCATGCTGACAGAAGTCTGTCCTTCTACCTTTACCACAGGCAAGAGGATCAAATCATGCTAGCACCCACTTTCACACTGACCCCAACCCCATGAAGGCAAGAGAATCCCAGAGCAGTTGCCTTTGTTTCTATCAAGCTCTTTTCCAGCCTGCTTCATAAGACTGACTAGGGATCTCTTTCTGTTAGTAATATGCTTTTCCATTTTTTCCATTTTTTTTTGGTCTTTTTGAGACAAAGTCTCCCTTTAGCCCCACCTAACCTGAAGCTCACTCTGTATACCAGGCCAGCCTTGAACTCACAATGATCTGCTGCCTCTGCCTCCTGAGTGCTGAGTGGGATTTAAGGTGTGCTCCACCACACCCAGCATTTTTCTATTTTCTATATGTAATGAGGGACTATTGACAAAGAAGACACCCATTTAAAATGAACAGTACAATGGTTTGATACATGCTATGAAGTTGTTACCACAACCAAAATAAGTAACATATACATCACTATGTATTTACATTATTTTGTGCTAAGAATACTTAAGATCAAAGGTCTTAGCAAACTTCAAGTATACAAGACAGTTTTATCAACAGTGGTCACCAGCGATACAGTGACCTTAAGGATTGCTTTCATCCCCATGACTGAACCTTGTGCTCTTCAATTAGCAGCTTCTAATTCTGTCACCCTTGGCCCATTACTTCCATCCACCTCCAGTCCACACTCCGCTTCTGAGTTCAACACCTTAAAATCCTATGCGTACGTGGTATATACATTTTCCTCTGGATACGGCTTATTTCACTTAACATAGACTCAGAGAGCCTTGGTGCTGACATGACACCATTTGAGAGATGGTGACATTGAAACCAATTAAAGTATCTGAAATGTCCATACAGGTGCTGTTGAGATGTCAAAGTGTTTGAATTTCAATTTAGTGATGCTGTATATCAAAGTCCAAAGTTCCCTTCACTGTGATTTTCCACTTTTGTGATTTCCATGTCAGGGGCCACTGAGACTTTCTGGAAAATCAACCAACTCTCTCCTTGTATTATCCAAGGTACTTACTCTGCGAGGTCCTTGATATTTACTGAATTCAACACATAGTTTTAGAAATATTGAACTCTGGTGACAAGCAAGCTGGTTTTCGCTGACCCAAAAGCCTTGTTCATCTTCTCAGAACCCTTCTGAAAAGTTTTCTGATACCGATTTACTAAGGTTAAGCACTTTTTAATCTGTTCTTAGCGTAGGCGGGTGCTTTCTGCGCAAAATTAGACTATGACAAGAGATTTCTACAAAGCTTTTCATTTCATCTTAGCTCCGTTGCCTGACTGCACAATTTGAAATTAGAAGTCCTCCCTTTGTGTGTACCCAAGGCTGTCATTTTCATGACGATTATCCGCTCTTTCAGTTTTTTAAGATCCATCCACTCTGTATGATGAGGATCTGATTCTATTTCCATTTTAATCCTCCTGGGTAACATCATTTAGAAATAACCACAAATTTGAATACTCGAGGTAGACAAGGAAACGTCCCCATTCTATATTTTGCCTCTTCTTGTTAAATGAACACAATGTGGATTCAAAGAAAAAAATGAAGCCATGGAGGGATTTTCTTCTGTGAATGATTCAGATAAACACATTTTCATGCCTTGGTTTTATAAAATAGCAAGTAGGCTACCACAATTCTCTTTTATATCTTTGCATTCCACTTATAACCTACCTTGCTCTGAAATTTACAGTGTTACTATAAAAATCAAGTAAAAATTTAGCTTGATATATTTCCTAAATTAGCTAGGAGTTCCAGGAGGCCAGGAACACCCACCCATCCCTTGGTCCATTCATCTTCATATCCTGCATACATAGGAACACGTCTTCCACAATATAGCTAAGTCACTGAATCCATATGTATCTACTCTTCCTTTAATAACTTCTACTTCTGTTTAAATCTAATATTACTTTCATTTTTGAGTCTTTTCAGATACCAAATATGTCCAATATCATGTAATTTTTGTTTCATGTTAGTTCGTTAATGGAGGGATTCATTCATCAAAGAAGAGATGCAATGTTGGAAAGACTGATAGATAAGGAGACTAATGGAAGGATGAATAGAAGAATGGATGGTAGATGGGTGAACAGAAGAATGGATGGTGAATAGGTGGAATAATGGATGAATGGGGGTAGATGAATGCATGGATGAACAGATGAGTAGCTGGACTAATGAATGGATAGATGGATGGGTAGATTGATGGATGGATGGATGAATGAATGGATGGATGGATAGGTGGATGGGTATATGGATGGGTAGGCAGACGGATGGGTGGGTAGATACATGGATAAGTAGATAAACTGATGGATAGATGGGTAGATGAGTGGATGGTTAGATGAATAAATGGAGAGAAGGATGGATGAATGAATGAAGAAAATTGATGGATGAAGAAAAGATGGATAAATATATGGCTGGGTGGGTAGGTGAATTAATGGATGAATAGGTGGTAGAAAAGTGGATGGATGGATGGATGATGGACTGATGGATGGGTAGGTGAACTGATGGATTGATGAGTAGATGGTAGGATGAGTGTATGAGTATATACATCAGTGTAGCTGATTCTGCCCTTTGAACATAAATTCCTTGAGAACAGTGACTCTTTGCCTGAGGTACAATTGACATCACCTGGTTCACCATAGATATATAAAAAACATCTTTAAATAGAACAGAATTTGTTTTGCTTAAAAGTCAGAATTCTGGAAAGAGTGACTCAACTGTGTCATTGGTTAAGTTTTAAGCAAAGAAGTTCAGCTATTTCATTCTGAATGAATATACATGTAATAACCCCTATCTTTTAGATTCAAACCACAGTCATGTTAGAAGGATCATATTTGTGGAACAAACACCGGGTATCCATCTGTTTCCACCAAATGTGATAGCAGGGGTAGAAAAGGAAAGAAATGCCGTCTCATAGTGCTACAAGAAACCTACCGAGGGTGCTGACTTTGCCTACATTGGTGATGAAGAAGGCAGAGGCCAGAGGAGTTCCATCAGGTGCTCAGGTTCTCACAACCACCTGGTTAGATATCAGTGCTGGCAAGATTTGAGACCCATCAAGCTTCTTCAACTCCCAGGGCTTACCATAAGACTGTCACCATAAAGAGACAGCACATGGGAAAATGTCAGTTCATGAAGTGAACTGCATGGATTAAAAAATATGAATCCTGTGGAAGGGATTACTCTCTGTTCAGAACCAAATATAATACTAAAGTCCTAGGGCTATGCACTCAGGCAAAATATATTAATACAGGAGCTCTGACATCAGCAATGGATTGTTCTACCAGGTGGATGTTGGCCAGGGGATCCAAGGCCCCACAAAAGGTAAGGGCTCCTTGCCTCTAAGTTGGGATACCTACAGGAGGAGAGGCAATAAGACCCTGCTGCCGAAGACCTGACGTTAACATGGGAGGGATGTATTGAGACCACACATGCAAGTGTACAGATGGCCTCTGGAATGCCAGAGAGTGTTACCAAAGGCCACTAAACCAATAAAGCAAATATGGGTCTCCCTGAGTCAAGCAAGACTCCACCGTCAGCACCAGCTACACCTCACCTGCCTGGAAATACTGTGCAGCAGAGGCAGCCATGTGCCTGTATATCCCAAATCTAATTGGCTATTGGCTCTCCCCTTGGAGAAATAACCCATGGCTGATGCCACAAGCTTACATCCTCTACAGGTTAG
>VZQC01012652.1:3728567-3770036 GCA_009823505.1 Rhizomys pruinosus
CACACACACACACACACACACACACATAAACACACACAAACACACACACACCTTCACATACACACACAAACACACACACACACAACTTCACATACACATACACATGAACACAAATGCAAACACACAAAAATTGTTTTCACAAGGGAAGAATTCTAGCATTTCTGGGCCCTGATGTTTAGACTTCCTCTCATGCCTGCGGCGGCTTCCTTTCCAACAAGCAGGCATGACAGTTACCATCTTATGTCAGAAACTAGCCTCGGTCAGCTTCATCCAATGCTTATGTCAAAAAGGAAAAAAGTAATAAATTATTGTCTATGACAAATTTTAAATATAAAGTATAGGGTTTGATTGAGTTCTGAAATCAGATTCCCAGGATAAACTCTTTTACCTTAGGTAAGTCATTTGATCTAAAACTTGCTTTATTTTGATTCATAGAAAAGCAGCCGTTTCTATACCAAAACACCATTATGAGGGTTGATCAAATACCTAGATACATCAGAAGTGTTCAGCAGAGGGCCAGTCTCACAGAAGGAACTGATCACCATGAATTGTATATTTTTAAGTCCAATGACCTCACTGATAGGATTTGTGTGGTGTTCCATTTCATTTCTCTTGGAAACTATTTGCATAAAGTGATGCATTTGTCAGCAACATCCATTTGCAAAGCATGTTGGCTACAGATGAAAGAAGAGAGAGTTAGACAATTACCTGTACAAGTGAGTACGTCTGTTGACAGAGCCTCAGATTTACTGCTCATCGCAGGCCATGTGTGCCCTGGAACCCGTCTCCTCGCCAATGCCGTGCACCCAGAATTAAAGCAGTGAACATGATAAACAGGCACTTGGCTTGTTTGTGTAATGACAAAAAGATCCAAATGAGCCTTTGTCTCTTATTAAAACCAGCAGATTTTGCCCCAGAGTATTAAAAGTTTTAATCCAACATTCTGTTTGCCTGCAGGCAAGGCATTCTGCTAGGTAAAATAAAAACACGTTTTAAGTTCTGCTCCCAGAATGTGATAAATCAAGATTTTAAACAAAAATGACAAATGTTGTTCCTTTGCATAAATGGGATGCTAAAGCCCAGCTTTGTAATCGCCTCTGGATATCTTTTTTTCTTCAAGTTCCTTTCCAATGAAACTTTAGTTCACTTTATTCGTTGCTGGTAAGTTCTAGGGCTGAGCTCATTTATCCTTTAAAGCCGAAAGTTGTCTTTCTTGGGTGAATGGGACTTATGAACATTATTATTTCTTTTAAAAGTATCTTATTTGTTATTTTTATTTTATGTGTGTGAGTATATTGCCTCTCTCTCTCTCTCTCTCTCTCTCTCTCTCTCTCTCTCTCTCTCTCTCTGTCTCTGTGTAAGTACACATGTGTCCTGAAAAGTCAGAAGAAGGAGTTCTCCTGGAATTGGAGTTATGGGCAGTTGTTAGCCTCCATGTGGGTGCTGGGAATTGAACCCAGGTCCTCTGCAAGAGCAGCCAGTGTTCTTAACTGCTGAGCCATCTCTCTAGCCCAGAGCTTTATGATTACTTACCCACTGACCAGTTGAATAAATAGAATGTGTTTGCTCTCAATTGAAATTAGAATGATGCATCCTCAGATTCTCAGTTCAAATTCTTCCTTCAGGGTCTCCCAGATGGCTGGCTACTTGAGGAATCTTAAGACAGCACTGAGAAAAGACCCATGGTTTTCAAATGCCAAGCTAGTAACCCAGAGAGTTTCTGCATCATTAGAATCCATCATACATTCATCTTTGATGATGGACATCTCTGAAGCTTGGGGACTTGATTCATGAAAATAAGAAAAATAATAGATTGCCTGGTGAGTTTCTGATGAGTGAAAATGGGGATAATGTCAAGTCTCCCCACTTTTAAAACAGCTCTGAGTGCTCAATTCCCTTTGTCTCTACTCCAGGCTAATCATATTTAACCTTCCCAGTAGTAAATCACGTTCGTTTTTGTTTTGTTTTGTTTTGTTTTGTTTTTGTCTTTTCAAGACAGGGTCTCCCTGTAGCCCCAGCTGTCCTGGAACTCACTCTGTAGACCAGGCTGGCCTTGAACTCACAAAGATCCGCCTGCCTCTGCCTCCTGAGTGCTAGGATTAAAGGCATGTGCCACCACGCACATTCTTAACTTAGTATCTGGTTAACTCGTTTTCTCCTGTGTTTGCATTGCTCAGAATAATTTCCATGTCGACATTAAGAGACCAACATAAAATCTATGGTATATAAAACAAGTATCAACAGCAGAAAGATAAGCAACATCTCTTCTATTTCAGAGCAGGACTTGGTACTGTGCATGCTGTTCTAGTATATAATTGCTTCAGAAAAACATAACTCATCAATAATTTCTAACTTCAGTTGCTATTAGTAGGACTCTTCCATCCCATACAGTGACATGGTGGGATCAACAGTGAGCAACAAAACCTTATAGACCATGCCCATTAAAAACACTTAAGAGAGGGGCTGGAGGGATGGCCTAGAGGTGAAGAGTGCCAACCTCTCTTGCAGAGGACCCGGGTTCAATCCCCAGCACCCACATGGCGGCTGAGAACTGTCTGTAACTCCAGTTCCAGGGGATATCTGATACCCTCTTCTGACCTCCGCGGCATTGCATGACACGGGTGCACAGACCTACATGCAGACAGTACATTCATATACATAAAAAATAAATAAATAAAATTTTAAAAAAAAAGAACACTTAAGAGGTACCAGGTCTTCATGAATTCTAGTTGGATATCTGTATTCGTAACAGATCACTAGTGTTTCGTGGGACATAGACTAATTAAAGCTATAGGAAAATATATCCTGTTAAGTATTTCCTTAGTATTTTATAATTTTTACTTTTCCCTAAGCAAATTATTCAAATTGGGAAAATAAAAATAATCAAATTAACATGAAGAAAATATGGGAAAAACTCATAATCCAAGGGAAAGAGAGAACGCAGCCTCACTTTTACTGCACAGAGATAACCACTACT
Organism: Rhizomys pruinosus; assembly: GCA_009823505.1. Taxonomy (NCBI): domain Eukaryota; kingdom Metazoa; phylum Chordata; class Mammalia; order Rodentia; family Spalacidae; genus Rhizomys; species Rhizomys pruinosus. The sequence goes on from VZQC01012652.1 coordinate 3,731,545, forward strand.
GACTCCTCTCTTCCTCTGGTTCCTACCTATTTTGTACCTTCCCACCCTTCTTTCTTCCCACCTTAAACATTTATTTCAGTTTCCTAGAGTTAGAGCTTACAAATCGTGAATTGGTGCAATACATTCCTGTATACTGAAAGCACACTTCAGAGTTATTGTGGGTATTAAGCAAATTACCATAAATAAATAAATTTAGGATAGTGCTAAGCAAATGGAAAACACCTAGTATATGCTGCTTATTATATGCTAGCACGCATTACAACAAATCATACCATGCCTGGTTATATAATTCCCTTAAAAGGAATTTTGCCAATAATTTCCAACTCTAATTAATATATTTCTGCAACATTTTAAATATGTGAATGACATTCCATAATACAAACAACCCCTTCCCAAATCTACTCGCAAAACTCCTTATTTGGGAATAGTTTGTTGATCTCAGTTTTTCCATATTGAGTCTATCGCTCTCTCATCAGAAACCATAAAAGGTCTAGTTAATCTGTGCTTTTGTTTTTCTTTCTCTCATTCCATTCTAACTCTTTGCTATGAAAGAACTCATGTGAGCAGAAACTAGCAGGGTCAACTATAAAAAGAACGATGCAAGCTTAACTGTTGACAGGTCACCAAGAGCAGGAAGAAATCTGTGAGAAATTATATGAATTTGGGACTAGATCGATTACAAAGGTTCTCCTTCAATCTGGGGCATGATATCTTGGTCAAATCACTTAATATAAACTTCCACAAAGTTTAATAAAGAAAACAAAGATTTAAATTAACACTATTTGTGGGGCTGGAGAGGTGGCCTAGTGGTTGAGAGCACCGACTTTTCTTGCAGAGGACCCGGGTTCTATCCCCAGCACCCACATGGCAGCTGAAAACCATCTGTAACTCCAATTCCAGGAGAACCCCAGTTCCTGGGGAATCCAACACCCTCTTCTGACCTCCTGTGGCATTGCAGGACACGGGTGCACAGACCCGCATCCAGACAGTACATTCATACACATAAATATTAATTAATTAATTAATTAATTAATTTTTAATTAATTAATTAATTTTTAATTAATTACTTAATTAATGTTTGTAAGAATAAAGGCACACGAAGGCATATGCAAACAAATACTTTATAAACTACAAAAGGTTGTTCCCTAGGCAAGCAAAATATTGCTCTGTGGTAGAAAACATTGAGATAAAGGTTTTCCTTTAATATTTTTGTTTCTTTGTCTTTAAAGTGCTATTTATTAAAGAAAAGATGTCGGGGGCTGGAGAGATGGCCTAGCAGTTAAGAGCGCCGACAGCTCTTACAGAGGACCCAAGTTCGATCCCCAGCACCCACATGGCAGCCGAGAACCGTCTGAAACTCCAATTCCAGAAGAACTCCAGTTCCAGGGGAATCTGACACCCTCTTCTGACCTCCACCGCATTGCACGACACGGGTGCACAGACTTGCATGCAGACAGTACATTCATACACATACAGAAATAAATAAAATTTTTAAAAAAAGAAAAGATGTCAGCTTTTTAGAACTTGGAAGTGTCTGTTTTAACTATATAAAGAGCTACCATAACCAATTTGAAAGCCATCAATCCACAGAAAATTGAGGCATATGAGACTATCAGGTCATATCAGGAAATAAAGTTCAAGAGCTACTAACATTGACTTTCCTTTATTACTCAGGAACAAATGCAAGATAAAGCTTTCTTGATCTATCATTTTCATTGATTAAATTGGTATTTATATACATTTTGTTGATGGTGTTGGTTTTTGAGACAAAGTCTCCCTACAGTCCCAGCTGGCCTGGAACTTGATATGAAGACCAGCCTAGCCTTGATCTCACAGAGATCCACCTACTTCTGCCTCCTAGGCAGTATAATTAAATGTGCATGTCACCATGTCTGCAATTGTATCTGTATTCATTTTTAAAGATCTATTTCTATGTTTGCTTGGAAATAAGTGTACCACTCACATGCGGTGGTAGAAGAGGCCAGAACAGGTTGTGGGATCCCCTGGAACTGGAGTTACAGGTGGCTGTAAGCCTCCATTATGGGTGCTGGGAACAGAAACCAGGTCCACTGCAAGAGCAGCCAGTGCTCTGAACTACCGAGCCATCTCTCCAGCCCTTGGTTTATATTTTTAGATACTAATAAGCAATACAGTCTGTATGTGAGGATAGGAATGCTCATTCATCCAAAACAAATGTATTCATGGGCACATGCTCTTTAGAAAGTGATAAATACCAGAGTTTTAAGAAAATTGTCTTTTGGAGTAGCGTTTCAAGTTCCCGGCTTTATCACAGTGCATGTACAAGGAGCAAATTATCTGGAAGGAAGGAAATATTGAAAACAGCCTCATGACATATCAATAGATGATTGTTTAATAAAACCAGGGAGCATTCTTACTTGGAAAACTCCACAGTGGTGAGAAGAATGAGGCGATAGAAATGCAATGAAAATACAAACAGCAATGGAATCCTGTGACACATTCCAGAAGAGAGTAAATCTAAGCTGTCTCTCTGAAACCAACCTGCTGGGTGCTGGCAGCCTTGTGAAACTCCCAAACCCTGCTGTGAAGTGTGGGATTTACAGCACCATTTTGGAAAACTGCTTGGCGGTATCGGTGTGTTTACTCTATCCCCTGGTGTATGCCAAAGGGAACAAGTATCTAAGTCCACAAAAGAGTACACAGCAGCTATGTTCAGAAAACTTTAAAACCAGAAACAAGCCACATAACCATAAACATTGAATAGTCAAAGCATGCCATATCCTTACAATGAAGCCACTGAAATAAAATGAAAAGCTGACATGTGAGATGGTGAATGATTCCCACATATGGTGATGATTGAATTAATCAATGAAGCCAGGCAGGTCCACAATGACGCTTGGTTGTTATTAAGTTCAAAGATAGGCAATCAGGTAGTCTATTGGTGTGTACACTTTTCATATGATTCCAAAATCACAGAAAAAGGGAAATAAAAACAAATTTGATTACAGGAAAGCCTCTACCAGAATAGGAAATAATCAATGAAGAAACAGCTTGTGGAATGGAAAAAATATATCTGATAAAAGGCTAATATCCCAAATGTATTAGGAGCTCAACACAGTAGCAAGAAAACAAAAACCAATTTAAAATGTGCCAAGGAATCTCTGTGTCTCAAAAGAAGACATACAAACCATCAACAGGCAATGAAAAATGAAAATTAAAAAGCTCAACGTGATCAGAGAAAGGCAGATTTAAACAATGAAATATGTCATCTCATAGCCATTAAAATGACCACTATAGAAAGATAAAATAGGGGGTGGAGAGGTGACTCAGCAGGTAAGATTAGCGGCTGCTCTTGCAGAAGACCAGAGTTCAGTTCTAAGCATCCACATGCTGGCTAACAACCATACATAACTCCAGTTCCAAGGCATCCGATACCACCTTCTGGCTTTCCTTAGCACACTCTATTTTGACCTCTGAACATGGGTGTACTTACATGCAGGCAAAACACTAATATACATAATAAATAAATTAATTAATTAATAAACAAATAAATACAAAATATAGCATATGCTTGAAAAGGAGTGGATAAAGGCACTTCCTATACACTGCTGGTGGGAAAGTCAATGGAGAGCAATATAAAAATTCTTCAAAATATTTTAAAACTAAAATAATTCTATGATCTGGCCATCCCTCTGTTGTGTGACGCTATTCATGGAAAGACGTGAATGAATGTCTACTCACCCCACACAGGGAACCAATGACAGACCGAAGTCAGCAAAATTAACTTCCTGCTAATGAGTTTCATTCGGGTTCCTTATCAGAGTACGCAGGCAGGGCTGCTTACAGAAGCAAGCATGACTATAGGCAGGAGCATCCCCCAAAGCCCACCCCAGCACAGGTGATAGCACATAAAGCTGTACTCCTAGGGCTCCAGGCACCACTTGCAGGAAGCTCAACAGGATATGGGTGTCTCTTTCAGGCAGCTTGGCTTGTCAGAGAGTCTTCTAGTCAGCCTGGATTATCAGAGTGTCCCTTAGCAGTCCTTGTGACATATATGTCTAGGAAGGGAGGAGCCTAGTGATTCTGGTCGATTTCAAGGACTTTCTTAATCCTTTGAGTTGTTAATAACTGAACTTAAAAAACATCCTGCCTAGCGTGGTGGCGCCAGCCTTTAATCCCAGCACTCAGGAGGCAGAGGCAGGCAGATTTCTATGAGTTCAAGGCCAGCCGGATCTACATAGCGAGCTCCAGGCCAGCTGGAACTAAAGGGAGAACCTGTCTCAAAATGAGAAAAACAAAATCCTGTAGGATAGAATGCTTCACCTCTGATTAAAACATTCTTTGTCTTAATGAGCTCCACTCCAAGACAAGGGTTCATGTCTGAGGAAACTGCCATATAGCAGATGTATGCGATGAAATGCAATCAGTATACTGAACTGTTTACCTGAACCGTAAGCACAAGTACCAAGAAAGGGTATCAACCCAAGTGACCATCAATGGATGAACAGATAAACAAAACATGGTACATACTCACGGTTGAGTACTATTTGGCCTTGTGACCACGCAGATAAACTGGAGAATACATTAAATGAAAGAAACCAGGCACAGACAAATACTGTCTAATACCATGTACATGGGGAATCTTAAATCATTGAACATAGAAGCAGAGAGTACAGGTATGGTACCTAGAGCTTGGTATAGAGACTGGAGAAGTGCTGGTTAGAAGATACATTTTCTCTTAATGTTGTAAGGAAATACTATAGTTGATACCAATGTGTTACCTTTTCCAAAATGACTAAGAGATCTGCCTTCAAGTATTTCCATCACACACACACAGAATCCATATATGAAATTATAGATATGGCAACCATCCTCACTGATCCACTCTCTAGTGCCTAGATTTTTCAAAATAACATGTTGTAAGTAAAAAATATTTGCAAGTTTTAACTTTCAATTAAGATAATTTAAAATGAGTTGTATAATGAAAGCAAAAAAAAAACCATTCATCATGTATTCAGTGATAAAAATCATGACCATGAAGAGTTAATAACATCAGAGATGGTGTGTTGAATCCTTGTGAAGAATCCTTGTGAAGCAGAGAACATGGAACTAGAACAAGATAACCCAGGTGTCCACTGCAGAGAGTATCAGATGAGTTTCACTGTCTGGGGATGATGAAGAAATAAATAAATAAATAATGGAGGACAAAGTCTGTTAAATGAGAATGGATGTGAGCAAACCAAACTCTGGAGAATTAGATATAACAAATTAGATGTTTAGACGTAGAAGCACAGTGGAATCTCTGTGGAAATCCCTAAAAATGTACACTTCTGGATCAGACAATGTATCCACTAAACAAAATCGTTCTGAGTTGAAACTGAAGTCCAATATAAGGTGAGCAGGTATGCTCGTGGCTCTGACTGACTTTGTTCTCCACTCTAAGACCCTGGTAGCTCTTATGGGGCCAAGGGAACATTGGCATTCTTGCATTGTGATTTTTCCCTTCATGTCTATGACATGTGAGCACACTCACAGCAGGAAACAACCCCATGAGTCAAAATCAAGCCTGTCTCCATACCATTCAGTATTTCTTATAGCATTGGAAAACAAAATACACTTGTCACCTCAGAGGGTTTCAGCAGCAGATTGGAGCCATGGTAGTGATAGATCCCTGAAGTAAGGTCAAAGCTTAATCCCTGACCTATCCGTAGGCTGTGGTGTTGCACACCTTTAATTCCAGCATTTGGAGACAGAGGCAGATAGAACTCTGTGAGAGCAAGGGTAGTCTGGTCTAGATAGTGAGTTCCCAGCCACCTGGAACTAAAGGAATACCCATTCTTTTTTTTTTTTTTCAGTCTTTTTGAGACAAGGTCTCCCTTTAGTCCCATCTATCCTGGAGCTTGCTCTGTAGACCAGGCTGGCCTTGAACTCACAGAGATCCCCCTGCCTCTACCTCCCAAGTGCTGGGATTAAAGGTGTACACCACCATGCCCAGCCTAGGGATACCCATTCTTAATTCCTCACCCTGTTACAAAATAACAGACCCATCAACCATTAGTTACAGATCCTAAGTAAGTCAGTTTGGACTGAAGTGCCATTCCTAAAGCTGTCGTCGCAGTAGAAGATTCACTGGCATATTGTTTTATCTTCCCACGAGCTTCCCGAAGATTCTCAGGAGTTTTTAATCAGATAATTTCAGAGAGAAGTGGCTGTCCAAAGGTTTCAGATAGGGATTTTCACGTGAGAAGTGCATGTTATTTGTCCTGTCATTTTCTGTCTAGTCCTTGATACAACCTGATGTTTATTCTTGCCAAAGCTTACGTTAGAAACTTATTCCCTAAATTCAGGACAATGGGGCTTGAAGGTGTGAGCCTCTGAGAATTAAACAGCATTCATTCAAGGAGATGGGGAAGGCAATGCCCCTGGGGGATTCAGAGGCTTCATAAGAAATGATCATTGAGATATTGGACCTGTTGTACTCTACCAGGTGATGTTCTTGCCAGATGTTGGAGCCATTCACTTCCTGAATTTTCTAGCCTTCAGAATGTGACCTAACTGACCTTTATGAATTAGCCTGTCTATGATCCTGCTATGGAGGGACTGAGACAGTCTTCAAGTCTTCGTTTCACTATGAGTACGCCTCCCCAAGGCAAGCTTCAAAGGGACATTTCATGACAGGCTGAGCAATTTCTCTAACGAAATATCTCCCTCATGGCTTGGGTTCAATCCAACACAGTCTGGCCCAGTTACACAATTAAACAAAAGGATCTAGTCATTCATTTCCAAAGCAAGTATTGAGCCTGGAGAGATGGCTTAGCAGTTAAAAGCACTTGATGTGCTCTTGCAGAGGACCTGGGTTCAGTTCCTAAAAACTATGTGAAAGCTAACAAACACCTGTAACTCCATTTCCAAGAGCCCTAACCTGTTCTTTTGGCCTCTTTTGGTTCCTGAATCCACGTGATATATACATATATAATTTAAAATTAATCTTTAAAAATAAAGTAACAAAAGCAAATATTATTAATTAATAGGATGTGTGGTCACTTTGTTTTCCTTGAGAAATTTAATAACATAAATAAGACAACAAATTTTCAAGGGCAGGGAAGAAGCCAAGGTTTGTTAGTGTGAAAGTACAGGGTAGCTCAGCAAGCCTTGCCTGGGGTTTTGCCTCATTACAGAACTTTGTTTTATGAACACTCTTTCACGTTTTGCTTCTTGTCACAAAAGAAGGACGATGTAAAATAGAGCTGATTTGAAACTCTGTCATAAGATTTATTAGTGACAAAACTGAAGATAAAAAACCACAGCAAAAGCATGTAATAAATATTCCATAAACAGAATGCACATGGTCAAATTAAATATTTAGTAGCATCTGTTATCAGGGAAAAAATATCTTTGAAGACAGGAAATTTGAGCAAGTGGCTACAATTTAAGATCTGCTTGTCAGTGGGAGGAGCTCAGTTACACACAAAACCAAGCTATCCACAAAAGACACTGTTTATATTGCAAGCTCTGATTTCATGCAATTAGCACACCTTCCTTCATGAAGGTATGTGAGGAGCCCGGACAGGTAAGGCAACACTTGACAGATGAAAGATTTATGCACAGCTATGGTGGGATTGTGTATGTTTCCTGATACCTACCTTTCTTTCATATCTGCACACACTTTCTTTAAAGCCATATTATTTTTGTGCTCGGGCTCAATTATCCACAATTTAAATGATGAACAAGGTATTTGAAATATAGAGGCTTAGCCAAACCTATACCTTTCACATCTTCCTGCCTAACTATTGGAAGCTTAGCCCTCACTATAATTAATACCCAGAAAGCTTCTGTGATGGCTCATTTGATTTGTCAACTTGATGAGATCTACAATCACTGGAGAGACAGTCCTCTGGGTATGCCTGTAAGGGACTATCTAGGTTAACATAACGGGAAGACTAAGCTCACTGTGGGTGACTCCACTCCCTGTACTGGCATCCTGGTCTGTTTAAGAAAGACCAAGTGAGCTGAGCAGTAGCAAGCATCACTCTCTGCTTCCCGACTGTGGGTGTGATGTGACCAGTTGCTTCAAATCCCCACTGCCTTGACTTCCCACCATTATGGACAGTACCCAAAGATGATTTTATCAAGGTATTTTGTCACAGCAGCAGAAAAGTAATTAAAAGAGTTTCCAAAATAAGTGAGGTAACCAACTGGGAAACTGATTTCCCAAGATGCCATTTACACTGTACTACCATCCTCCCTGACACACGTACATACTCCCTGGAACTGCAGGGCAGTTCTGACTGTGTTCAGGGGACAAACATTACTGTGTTCAGGGGACAAACATTACTGCTTTTGGCTGCCTCAATGACAGTTCACTCTGCCAGCACCCACTGGGAACTGTGTTTAGTTAAGCTCTTCAGATCCAAGTGAGAAGAGAAATCAGCAGACAATTCTGTGCTTTAATTCATCTGAACACATGCCAGGAGCTTAGCCCCACTTTCATTTCAGTTGAGAAAAATATTCTGTGTCAGACACGTGTACATTATAGTGGAAACTTGGACAGGTAGTGGGCAGTGCACACTGAAGATTCAAGTTAGTTGGGACTGAGCTTTATGGGGTACAGCAGATTTTACACATGAAACCTGAAGTGAGGACACTGCCATGTTAAAAATATGACTGAGCCAATAGGCTAAGTGAACACATGGAAGACGGTGCCATAGTAACAGGAAACAGAGAGACTGAAGACATTATAAGTTGAACCACAGTTGTCATGAAAGATCAGCAATCTTTCTGTGTAAATGGTTAGAGATAAGCATTTTTCTCTTTTCATGCCATAAAGATCTCCATTGTACCAACTTAATTTAGTCGTCATATTTCAATAGCAGCTATAGGGAGCATGTAAATAAAGGATTTGGGCTATGTTCTAATGCTCAATGATATTTTATTCAGAAAAACAGCCCTGTGCTGGTTAGTTTTAACTGGCAACATGACACAACTTAGAATCACCTTACATTCTCTAGTAGTAATGAGATGTTACCTAGATGTCATTGTCTTGTGGGAATATCAGAGGGAATGCATTGATTTGAGAATTGATCAGGGAGACTCCACCCCATATGGGCAGCACCATCCGTAGGCAGGAGATCCTGAACTATATAAGACCAGAGGAATCTAACTGAGGGGTCCAAACAAACATCCATTCATTAATTTGCTCTTTGTTCTTGACTGGATATCTGACCTGCTTCTTTAAGTTCCTGTCTTGATGTCCCCAATTATTAGACTGCAACTTGGACTTCTAAGCCAAATAATCTTTTCTGTTTTATTTTTGGGGGAGACAGGGTTATTTTATCACAGCAATAGAAATGAATATATATATATATATATATATATATATATATATATGTATATATATGACTATGTTTTGCCAAAACTTGCCTTATTCCTAATACAGTACATGTTAACCAGGTGTAGTGTCACACACCTTTAATCCCAGTACTCCAGAGGTAGAGGCAGGTGAATCTCTGTGAGACCTAGGCCAGCTGGGTCAAGTTCCAGACCAGCTGGGGCTACTGGGAAACCCCTTCTCAAAAAGCCAAAGAAAAAAAAATTAAAATAATACTTCTCTCCTCAACCAAAAAATAAAAAGTCTTCAATCCTGCAAACACTCCTTAACAATTTATTGAGGCCCCAACTCCTACATTTCTGAAGTCCACTGACACATCCATTTTAACTCCGTCTTATTTTAGTGCCTCCCCACCGACAGCAGGAAGTTAGATTTTTATATCATGCATTAATAGTGAAAACTATTTTTATTTATATGCAAAATACCATCATCCATGGATAATTAATATCCAATAAGTTATAGCCACTGGGCTGCGCCATGCATTATGAAACAGAGATGTTATAGCTCAGAAGAAAGCAAGAAGAAAAAGCCACATGGCTACAGTTTTCTAAATGATAATTCTGCCTTTTATAGGCAACCCTGCATCCCACTTTAATTGTTCAATAAATCAGTCTATTTCCTTTCTTGACTCCCTCTCATAGGGAGATAAGAATAGTAAAAATGAAAAATAGAATTCCAACCCCTCAGCACACACATTATAATAATTATTCACAATATTGGCTGTCTGTCTGAAAGATAGAAAATCTCATTCATTCTAAAATTGACCTGGATTTGAAAAGTTGTATGCATAGTTACTATTATCTTTCTTGGATAGAAATGCCAAATGGAACAGTGTCATGGTTCATACATGGTTTATTTTCCATCTTAGTCCATAAATACCTTAAAAGCAGAGAATTCTCCTATTCATTCTGGCGTGTGCCACCGACTACATGAGAATAAAACCTACTCACAGTTTTGTAAGCATTTGTTGCATTTAATTGTTTACCAGTAGAAAACCAGAATCCTTACAGTGGCATTAGATGCAAATGGGAAGCAGGGGAGGCTCTGCCAGCAGGTGGCTGATGGGAATTGGGAACAATTGCTGAGCTCTATGTGCCCGAGTGTGTGATCTTAAGAGGAGGTCTCTGCCCAAATAGCTTCAGAGATGCACACATACAATCAGAACCTATGTGCATGAGCTAGTTCATTCTCTCTCTCTCTCTCTCTCTCTCTCTCTCTCTCTCTCTCTCTCTCTCTTGTTATATGCACATGTATGCAGGTGGTACCCAGACATTCAGGGAAACTAGAAAAGGACATCAAGTGTCCCATTCTGTCATTCCTGTCACTCCTCACCTTATTCCCTTGACACAGGTTCTCTCACTGAACCTTGCTAAGCTGCTGATCAGCAAGGACCAACCTGTCTTCATGCCCTCCACCCATAGTGCTGCAGTTAGAAGCTCATGGCACAATCATTCTTGGCTTTTTACATAAGTCCCTGGACATTAAATTCAGGTCCTCATGCTTGCATAGCAAGTGCTCTTAAGGATCCAACAATGTCTCCACCCCCCGTGTATTAATTCTTTAGCTCAAGTTGTGAAACAGAAGCTGAGGAGATAGCTTGGAGGGGACAGTGGAAGTTTGTCACAAATCTAATGGCCTGATTTAGAACCCCAGCACATTAAAGACAGAGGGGCAGATCCCTGAAGCTCACTGGCCAGTCAGTTGGGCTGAATCAGGAGATCCAGATTCAATGAAAGACTGTCTCAAAAAATAAAATGGAGAGTGACTGTGGAGAACACATAAAATGTAACTCTGCCCTGCACAGGTATGCCCCCATGTATGCACACATGTATAAAATGGACACACACACACACACACACACACACACACACATCCACAGTTACAAAAGCAATTCCTTGACCTGAAATAACCACTGAAGAAACTTCCTTTGGACCTTGAGTGTTCCAGATGAGACTATTATTGTATTCAGCAGCATACAAACCACTTTTACATTTCCTGACATGTTTACTTTTCATGCACCCAGCAAGGTAAATGCTTGCATTAAAGCGTCAGTATTTCAGTTGACTTTTATCCATAGTTATTTCCAGAGGCTTTACTTTCTAATTGGGGGACGTCTTTTTAAAAGTCACCATTTTGGAATATTGGTTGCATTAAGTCAACAGTAATGTTCAGTATTAAGTTATATCATAAGTTATTGATTCATGTTTCCAACACTTAGCAGCTGCATGTAGCTAACAGCTCCTGTATCAGGCAGTTCAAATGTAGACTCCTTCCATCATTGCCAAGAGTTCTACTGGGCAGTGCCATAGTAAATCCTGTTTTAAGATAACTAGGAAAAAACTATTCAGTGTTAAAACTATAAAAGCAAGAAGTGTTACAAGCATTTCAGATAGCAATCAGATCTAGAGAGGCTGATGCTGTGCAAGACACACAACACATGCGCGACATTGTGTCTGTCCTGAGCATCGGCAGCAGAGCTTGTGGTGGCACGATTACTGCTGGGTTAGCTCCTATTGGCTCTCATCTCATGAAAGAAGCTCTGCTGGACAGCTTTAGTGTCAACTTGACACACCTGCATTGAGGGGGCCTCAATTGGGGAATTTCCTCCACTGGACTGGCCTGTGGTCATGTCTGTGGGTTATCGTCTTGATTGTTGAGTGATATAGGAGAGCCCAGCCCCCTGTGGACAGTGCCAACCTTGGGCAGTTTGCTCTGCATTGTATAAGAAAGCAGGCGGAGCATGGGCCAGGAGAGCAAGCAGCGTTCCTCCACGGCCTGTGCTGCAGCTCCTGCCTCCAGGTTCCTGCCCTGAGTTCCTATGTTGGGCTTCCTCAGTGATGACCTGTGACCTGGGAGATGTGAGCCAAATAAACCCTTTCCTCCCCTTTGTTTTTTTTCACAGCAATGGAGAAGCAAAGGAGAACAGAAAGTATGTATAAGATGTAAACAGTGGGTGTAGTGGTTGTCTAGTATACCTATTCATAGCAATAAGAAACTCAGATTAAGCTGGAAGACAGGAGACCTATAGTCTAGATTTTATTTTCGTTTTTTTTTTTTCTCAAATATGAGTACTGTTCCATTTGCAGTGTTAACTCATTTAGATAACTGGTTTTAAATTCTTGCTAAGCAATTTTTATTTTTTATTTATTTTTTTTCAAAGCCAATATTTATTGAAGCTCTGTGCCTTTCATTCAATATTTCAAATCAAATCTAGACCCATGCTCCCTCCCTGCCCCAAACCCCACCAGAGTTCAGGCATTCTGCCAAACAGTTTTTTCATCTTTTTCTCAGTCTCTCTCAAAATTCTTTTTATATAATGCTTTTATTGATGTTTTCTGTATTTCAGACATCATTTCTCAGTTCAGTTTACACATATTCCCCTTTCCCTTCCTCCTACCCCACACCAAATCATGCATTCTGCCGTAACTATCCTGCATCTTTCTCTCAGTTATTTGTTATGTTTAGGAATTCACATTTTCTTCCTTTAATTTTATGTTACTCTAAAATATACATGCATACTTTCCACTCATATACAGTAATTACAGAGTCTGAAAGTAAGTGGCGGATTGATTCTAGAGCCCATTAAGAGATTTACATTATAACAACATAATTGCTTTTGGATAAACAGAAATATAACAATAATGTTGTTTAGCTTGCCTTTCATTTGGGGATTTGGTGTTAGCATCCACAAGTGGTGATCCAGTATTGCCAACGCCACTTGCTGAAGATGCTCTCTTTCCTCCATTGTGTCTTCTTGACCCCCTTTTCAAATATGTGGTGGTTGGAGATCTCCTGAGGCCAGCGGAAGGTACAGGGGCGCAGGCTGAAGAGCCCCCCCCCCGCCAACTGGGATTATGAAGAGGCATCTGAAGGAGGCAAGCAAAGCAAGCCTTCAACAGAGTGAAGAGGCATTTAGGACTCACATTGGAATACATGCAAAGAGAAGCCCATATGCCAGGATCACGAAGAAGAGACAACACTGGAAAGGGGCAGGATAATCCCGCGCCAAGCTTTACCAACCCTATGGAAGACTCCTGCAGTGGGATCCCTGTAGGGATGCCCCAGGACACAGACATCAGAAACACAATTGGGAACATATTTAAAGAACTACAAGATTATAAAGAACAAATCAAAGAACTAAGAAAAGAGAATGAGGAACTCAAGAAGGACCTAGAGAGAGGGAATGACAAGCTCCAGAAGGAAGTAGAAAAACTGAAAAGATCCCATGCTGAAAAAGATAAAGAAACCAACCAGTGAACAAAAGAGCTACAAGAAGAGATTGAGAAGCTCCAAAAAGAAGTAGAAATACTAAAGAAATCAGAAAGAGGAAATGAAAGGGGCAAATTCAAAAACCCCCACAGCATCCATTCAAGAGGAATGACCTGGAAAAAAGCCTCAGAGCAGAATGGAGAAAGCAAAACAACGGAATATCACGACTGGAAGATAACACAGAAAAACTAAAAGGCCTCAAGGAAAGCTTATGAAAAAATTTAAAAATACACCAAGTGGAACAACCCAGGAGGCTGTGGGACACTATGAAACAGATCAAACCTCCGCATCATATGATAGAGGAAGGAGAAGGAATCCCAAGAGAATGGTATCGATCAGATCTTCAACCAAGAATAATAGATGAACACTTTCCCCAAACTAAAAGTGGACAAACCACTGCCAATACACGAAGCACAGAGAACTCCAAACAGATAAAAAGATCAGAAAAAAAATTCTCCACGCCACATCATAGTTAAAAATGCTATACACTCAAAACAAAGACAAAAATCCTTAAAGCACAAGAGAAAAAAAAGTGACCTATAGGGGAAACCTATAGATTTACAACTGACTTCTCAACGCAAAAACTATGAAAGCCAAGAAGAACCTGTGCGCAACGCCTTTCCCAGTGGATAAGGGGACAATAGGATGCCCAAACCCAGTTACTATACCCAGCACAAATGTCAGTTCTAGTTGAAGGAAAAAGAAAAAAAAAAAAAAAAAAAAAAAAAAAAAAAAAAAAAAAAAAAAAAAAAAACCAACCCTTCAGAGAATTACTTGAAGCAATACAACGCAGAAGAAAGGAGCAAACAACCCTAGGCACCTAGAAAAGAGAAATCAAAAAAGCATAACAGAAAGTAGAAACGTAAACCCAAACTGCAAATGGCTAATAAGGCAAAAAGAAGCAAAACCATACCTATCAGTCATAACTTTACATATTAATGGACTAAATTCCCCAACTCAAAAGACATAAATGGGATATTTGATTAGGAAACAGAATCCACGATATGCTGTCTACAAGCACACATCTCTTAACTTCAAGGGACCGGCACCACCCTTAAGGTGAAAGGATGCGAAAAAAATATTCCACGGCAAATGGTACCAAAAGAAAGGCAGGTGTTGTTATTTTAATTTCAGACAAAATAGACTTCACTGTAAAAGAAATCAGACGAGAAAAAGAAGGCCTTTACATTTTATCAAAGGAACAATTCACCAAGAAGATTTTCACAATTATGGAATATATATTCCCCAAATTCTTGTGAACCAAACTTTATAAAGACAATTCACCACGACAACAGTCACAGGCACTAACCCCAGTTAACACTCATAGTAGGAGATTTCAATACCCCCTGAGTCCTTTGGACAGGTCAACAGGAAAAGAATAACAGAGAGATATCCTGAACTGAACGATATGATACCACAAATGGAGCCTAATAGGACCTCTACCGAATATTCCATCCTAATAACAGGAATACCCTTCTACTCAGCACTGCCACGGAACATTCTCCAAAATAACTCACATACTGGGACACAGAGAAACCTCACAAATACAAAAATATTGAAATAATTCTGCATTCTATCAGACCACAGTGCAATAAAAGCTCAAAACATCAACACCAGGACCAACCCGCCTGCCTACAAAGAACACATGGGAGACTAAACACACACACTGCTTGAATAATGATGGTCAAGGAAAGATAAAGAAAGAAATAAAATGGAAAAAAAAAAAAAGAATACAATGACAATACAACACAACAAAAACCTATGGGTACCTTAAAACAGTACCTAAGAGGGAAAGTTTATAGCCCTGTGGTGCCTACATTAGAAAAACAGAAGAGCCACAGTGAATGATCTAACCACTACAGCTAAAAAGCACTTGAGAGGCAACAAACAGTGAACCCCTAAAATGCAACAGACAGGAAGAAGTACAAAAATCAGAGGCAGAAAATTAATGAAATAGAAACAAAGAAAACAATCAAAAATCACAATGAAGCCAAAAGTTGGTTTTTGAAGAATAAACAAGATATGACGATGATGAATGTCATTTTCTCCAACTGTAGATTGTGGGACAACTATTATAGTAGTAATCTCTTATAAACAAACCGGTAAAAATGCCTTCTTAATTGACTAATGAGACATAAGAACTGTAAAAGGATTATACTCTTTCAGAACCAAATATAAAGCTAAGTCACTTTGGCTATGCACTCGGCAAGGTATATTCTGCCCGGAGCTCTGACCATCAGCAATGGATTGTTCTAACCAGGGGGATGTTGGCCAGGGGATCCAAAGACCCCACAAAAGGTCAAGGGCTCCTTGCCCCTAAGTTGGGATACCTGGGAGGAGAGGCCATAAGACCCTGCTGCCGACAGACCTGAGTTAACATGGGAGGGATGTATTGAGACCACACATAAGAGGTACAGATGGCCCCCTGGAATGGCCAGAGGTTTTCACCAAAGGCCACTAAACCAAACAAAATACGGGTCCCTGAGTCAGAGCAAGACCCCACCAGCACCACTCAGCACACTTCACCTGCCTGGAAATACTGTGTGACGCAGAGGCAAGCCATGCTGCCTGTACATCCCAAATCGTAAATTGGCTGTTTTGGCTCTCTCCTTGGAGGAATAAACCCATGGCTGATGCACAAGCTTTTTTTTTTACCTCTCTACAGGTTTGAGGAGATGTCATAAGCCATTGTAGACTCTGTTTATTTCAGAAAAAAAAAAAAAAAGGTAAAAAATCAGAAAATAACAATCAACATATGTGTCTATGCCAAAGTAACACCTACCATACTATTAGTGCTGCTTAAATACCTATATATCTACTTGCTTGTGCTTCATTAGTAGGATCGAAGGTACTCCCTGAGACAAACTGTTCCAGCCATGAAAGGAAAACAGCCAGAATTGACCAAATCCAAGTCAACAGCTCCAGAGAAGAGTGACCAGGTTTTACTTCTCATCCACCTGTGCCCCTTTTTCTAAGCAGGGAAAACAACTCTGCGGAAAGGGGCGTGGTAGAATGTCAAAGGCGTGCGATTGTGGGTGTAACGTGAAACTAAGCGATGTAGTCTGGACTCTCATTTGACAACTTGATGAACAAACAACCTGCCAACCTCACTGAATGGTGGGACTGTGGGTGGTTTGGGCACAACACGTCTGCAGATTGTTTTGTTATTGGTTTTGGCACGAAGGATGCTATTATACTCATTGATATCACTTAGAGCTTAAAAATGAAACAAAATAAAACCTGAAGATGCAGGACAGTTATGCAGAATACATGATCTGGATGGGGGTGGGGTAGTGGGGGGAAGGGAAAGGAAAATATGCCTATCTGAATTGGCTAAAATGATGTATAAACATGCACAACCATCCTACGACAATTAAAAAAAAATCAATAATATACAGAAAATACAAAAAACTAAAAAAACAATAATTAAAACCAACCAAACGAACTACAAAACGATCTCAGAACACGCTCGCCACTTCAAACAGCAAGAAGCGAACAACCTCCAAATCAATCCCTCCCTCTGTGACTGAACCCAGGGAACCTATCACAACACCAAGGACCAGAAGATCCCGAACAGTCTATAGGAACTATACACTAGAACTCTAATCGTTCCAATTTAACCCTCAGACGAAATGGATGCATATCTGAATCCATCCGGAGCCTGACCCAAGCTCGGCCAAGCGAGATCAGCCGCTCAAACCCCATAACTATGAAGAAATAGAGGATGTTAAGTACGAAGCCTCCCACTACACAAAGCCCGGCCCAGATGGATTTCATGGGCAGAATTCTATAATACACACATTTGGCAAACAAGACCTCACAACCATTATCTGAAAACTGTTTATAGGTATACAGAGGGTATTCTCCCAAATTCCTTCTATGAAGTGCCAGTCATCAAATATGTGGTGGCTTAAAACTTGTTGTGCTCAGGTTTAGGATCTAGTTTTGTTCCACTTGGTCAAATGGTCGTTTTTGTGCCAGTATCAAGCTGTTTTATGACTATAAGCCCTGTAGTATAGTTACGAAGTCGGTAAGAGATCCCCCCTGATACTCTTTGTGTCAAGGTTGCTTTGGCCTATTCGGGGTCTTTTGTATTTCCATATGAATTAAGGAACTTTTTTCAAGCCTGTGAAGAAAAAAAAACTCTGGGGATTTAATTGAGATTGCACTTGAATCTGTGATATTAATTTGGGTAAATGGACTTTTCCATTTAATTTTTCAATCCATGAGTCATGGGAGGTCTATCCATCTTCTGATCTTGTCTTCTGCAATTATCCTTGTTCAGTGGGTTTGAAAAATTTTTTTGTAGAGATTCTTTGGTGTCTTGGTTAGGTGTTGTTCCTAGTATTTTATTGTTTTTTAGGGTATTGTGAATGGGGGGGTCTCCATGTTTTCCTTCTTCGTTTGCTTTTGTTGCGTGTAACGAAAGGCTACATGATTTTTCCTAGGTTGGTTTTTTTATCCTGCCCAACTTGGAACTAAACTTTAATTGTTCTAGGAGTTTTTCTGGTGAAGTTTTTAACACCCTTAGGTAAACAATCATATCATCAGCAAAAAAGGATACTTGACTTCTTTTCCAATTAGAATTCTTTAAGTTTCCTGTCCTTGTCCTTGATATTGCCCTAGCAAGTTGTCAAGCACCTTATTGAGAGGGAGTGTGTGACAGGGGGCTGCCTTGCCAGTTCTACCTTAAGGGGAATGCTTCTTTTTTTCTCCATTAAGATGATGTTGGCTGTGGGTTTCCTGTTATATGCTTTTGATTACTTGAGAATGATGCGCCTCTATATCCCAATTCCTTCTAGGACTTTAAGCATAGGGATGCTGGATTTATCAAAGGCTTTTATGGCATACAATTGGAGATGATGGTGTGGTTTTTTGTCTTTCAGATCCATTATATTGTTTTATGATATTCATATTTTCATATGTTGGAAAATACGCCCTGCTCTCTGGTATGAACCAACTTGTACACTGATGATGAGTTTTGTGTGGGTCCTTGTATGCAGTTTGCAAGATATGTTGAGAATTTCTGCAGTCTGTGTTCAGTTAATGAGATGGGTTGAAGTATAGTGGCCTTTTTGGTTGTACATTTGCCCTGGTTTGGGTATTAGAGGATTGTGGTATAGAAGGAATTTGGGAGATTTCCTTCTGCTTGTATCCTTCTGAACAATTTGAGCAATAATGGATGTGACGCTTTTTTGAAATGTTTATAGAATATTCTCCATGAAACCATCTGGGCCTGGGTTATTTTAGTTGGAGATTCTTATTAAATTTCAATTTCTTCATATGTTATGGGTCTGTTTAAGCTGTCAACTCTTCTTGGTTAGAGCTTTGATGATCACCAGGATTTCAGATATTCATTCCATTTTCTCCTATGTTTTTCAAACTTAGTTAGTATAATGTTATTGAACTATTCCAATATGGATGTTGGCTTGGATTTCTGGATCTTTCATTGCTTGTTGTGATATTGGTCCCTTTCACACAGATTGCTATTGGTGGAGTTGTGGGGCCGTTCTTCTTTTGGTGAAAGGGTAGGGTGCTAGAGGTCTGTCTATTTGTTGTTTAATTCTCCATAAAGAACCAACTTTGATCATTATGTTTTTGCATTGTGTTCTTTGGGTTCGATTGTCATTGATTTCTGCTCTGATTTTTGTTATTTACTTCATTGTCAGCGGGTATGAGGGGTAATTATTGTGGGTCTCTAAGTGTTTTTGAGCTGGAGTGTTAGATGTGCACTTGTGGCTCTTATTGTCGGTAAATTTTGTGTAGGACAACAGGGGCTGGTACAAATGATTCCCTCTTTAGGATTTATCTTTTTTAAAGTTATTCATATTAGGTTTGTTTGTAGTATCATGTTGTCAGTTCAGTTCCATGGTAATGCCCCTCTCCGCAACTCCCCCAAAAAAGCTTACCACCCATTCCCTCCAGCTCCACACTACTCACTTATTATTTCTTTTTGACCCATTCATCATTTTTCATGAGTTTGTCTGTTTAGTCTCCATTGTTCCTGTAGATAGTAGGGCTTATCCTGGTGTGATATGTATGTTTTATTGCACATGTGAGTATGATAGTACATGCATTGTAAATTATTCATCTTTTTGTTATTTGTGAAGGTTTTTGTTCTTGTGTCCCAGAATGTGGTGAAATTTGTAGGAATGTTCCTTGGTTGCTGAGTAGCAAAGTGTATTCTCTGTGTACTTAGGTGGAATATTTGGTTGATAGTCTTGTAGGTGCTGTTTTGGTGTATCGTATCATCATTCACTGATGTCTCTCTTTTAATATTTGCCCCAGTTGACCTTGTCAAAGGGCTGCAGTGGGGTATTGAAGTACCCCTACTATGACTGTGCTGGGGTAATTGTGCACTTGAGGTCCTGAGAATTGTTTTATAAAGTTTGGTGCATATATATTCCATGATTGTGAAAATTTCGTTGGTCAATTGTTCTTTGAGAAAGGATGTAATGGCCCTCTTTGTTTTCTTTTTTATTTTGGTCTTACTTTTTTTTTTTTGTCTGATATTAAAATACAACTCCTTGCTTTTTTTGGTAAACCATTTGCTTTGGCGAATAATTTTTTCCATCCCTTTACCTTAAGTTGGTACCTACCTTGAGAGTGAGATGGGTTTTCTTGTAGGACAGCAATAGATGGTTCTGTTCCCTAACCCTTTCTCCCAGTCTGTCTCTTTTGATTGGGAGTTTAGTACATTAAGAATTTAAGGGTATATTGAAAGATGTGTGTTGCCTCTCCTTTCCCACCTATTATCCATTTTGCATTTGGTGTAAGGTTTTCTACTTCTGCAGTTATGCTTTTAATTACATTTCTCTTTCTGGTGCCTGTTCGTTGTTGTTCTTTTCTTCTGTCCCTTGAATTGCTTCAAGTAGTTCTCTGACGGGTTGGTGTTATAGACATGTATTCTTCTCAGCTATTTATTCATGGGAATAAGACTTTTCTCTCCCTTCAACTACATTGACATTTTGCTGGGAGAAATAGTAACCTGGGGTTGATCTATATACTTTAACAATGGAATGCTTTGCTCCATGTCCTTCTTGCTTAATAGTTTGCTACAAGAAGTAGTTGTAATGTCTGATGGGTTCCTTTTATATTTGTATTGTTTTTCTCTTGTTTGAATTTAAGTTTTTGTTTTGATTTTTTTTTTTCTTGTCTGTTTATGTATGTTTCTATGTGCCTGGCTTCAATTCTTTATTTCTGACTGGTTTGGGTTTAGGTCTTTTTTTTTTTTTTTTGGGTTTTTTTTAGTTGGTGGGGGAAAGCGAAAATTTTCATCTATTATTCTGGTGAAGATCTGATCAATACCTTCTCTTGGGATTCTTCTCTTCCTCTATTCCTATGATTACAGAAGTTTGTCTTCTTTTCTATGTCACCACCCCAATTCCTGGTTGTTACCACTTTTGCTGTATTCTTTTTAATTTTTGTTAATAATCTTTTACTTGAGGTTTTTAGTCGTTTCTGTGTTATCCTTCCAGTCTTGAATATTCTTTTTTTGCTTTTTTTCATGCTTTTTTTTTTTTTTTTTTTTTTTTTTTTTTTTTTTTTTCCTTTTTTAACTTCATCGAGGCTTTTTCTAGATTTCGCTTCCTTGATGTGTTTATTCCTTTTTTCATCCGGATTCTTAATTCTCTCTTTGACATCTCTCTCCTAGGTAGCTCCTTGCTTTCCTGTTTTGTCCTGTTTTTTTCAGAATGGGATCTTTTCATGGTATGTTACACTTCCTTCTGGAGTTGTTGTCAGTTCTCTCCCGCTAGGTCTGTGTCTTGGTTTTTTATCTCTCTGCCTTAGTTCTCTGGAACTTGTTCTTTTATCGTTCTTGATTCTTTGATATGTCCTGTTAATTTGTTCTTAAGCTTCTGTGTCTTGGGACCTCCCCCAGGGAGACTCCCACTGTAGGAATCTCCCACAGGTTTGGTAAGAAACTTGATATGGGATTTTCCCCTGTACCTTTCCATGTTACCCTCCCTTGTGGCCCCTGGCATGTGGGATTTCCCTTTGCCTGTTTCTTGACTGCGAATCCCAATGCCTCTTCACCGTGTTGAACAGTTTGCTTGTCTTGGGCTCCTTCAGATGCCTTTTTCTTTTTTTTTGTTTTTTTGGGTTTGAATTGTCTAGCTTTCAAGCTTCAATTTTGTTTATATATTGGAGGTCAACTCTAACTCTGCTCTTCCCTTTCTGTTTCGAAGGTTCTCCAAGAATTGGGTAGGGAACAACCCAGTTGGTACCCTGATGAGCATTGTTACCACTCTGCTTCCTGCCAGCCAGTTTCTCTAGGTTATTTCTAGGGGCTTGGTGATGAGGAACTAGAGGAGTCTCAGGTTCACTGTTGCATTTATTGCCTTGCCTTGCACCCCAGAACCACTATTGTGGTTGCACTTGGACACTCCCTCAGCAATAATTCCAGTTGGGAGTGGGAGGAATGCCTTGCTTAGCCTGGGCCTGGGTACTCTGTGCTTCAAGCTTCAGGTGGTCCTGAGAAGTCCCCAATCTAAGCTCTGTGCACTCAGGTCTCACAGTGGTAACAGGCCCACATTTCATACCAGCTAGCAGGGTGACTCCACCCCCACAGCCACACAAGACAATGACACAATTATCCAACAATCCAATGACACAATTATCCAACAATTCAATGACACAATTATCCAACAATCCAATGACACAATTATCCAACAATCCTCTTGGGAGAAGTTCCTGGCTCCTACCTGTGCTTCAGGTGGTCCTGGGAATTCCCCAATCTAAGCTCTGTGCACTCTGCTGAGCAATTTTTAAACCTACTTAAAATACAAGAATTTCACATGCTTTTGAGTCTTTGAGTGAGATTAGCATTTTTCCCAGATGCTTTGTTTAGCAGGGCTCCTTCTTTTGAATACCTCCTGTATTTTGATGCTTTTTATCTGTGTGATTGTATTACCCTTTGCATTTTTATGTGTTCTTGCAGTATCTACTTGCCTGTGCCTTTTGATATAATGAGACTTTGAAAACATTTTAGCATGCTACTTAAAATTTTCTAAAAATATGTTTGTCAATGAAGACATTTATGTTGGTGTTTGTATTTACTGATAATTGATATTTTTATGAGTTGCTTTTAATGAAATTTTACTGTAAAATATCAAGCTCAATAAATTATCATGTTCTAGTTCAGTTACTCTTAAATTTTCAATTACACTTGAAAATTCTAACTAATGTAACATAAATAAGGACATATGGGTATATTCTGTTTTTTTCTTAATACAGAAAAAGGAAGTTTTCTGATTTTTCTAGTTGGTAAGTAGAATTTCCACTGTTTGATATGCAAATGTTTATACAAAACTAATGTAAAGTTCTGTGTTTGGGATTCTCACTGAGAAATTCAGGAACCATTCAGAATGAGATTCTACTTCTGGTTGATGTTGTGAGGCTGACGATGTGGATTACAAAACATAATCTCCACCAATCTATTGGAATGGAGGAGTGGATGCATAAACCACAGAGTCAATAGATATTTTTGTCCCAGTGATTATAAAGTTTAGAAATTATTCTAGTATTGAGCAATTTTTCTTGATTGGTTCTATTTTCTCTTGTAAAAGGATATTCATCTGTCAGTGATGGTAACTTAATGTGTTAAGAAATGGAGTTCATTTTAGCCAGGCGTGGTGGTGCACACCTTTAATCCTAGCATTTGGGAGGCAGAGGCAAGCAGATCTCTGTGAGTTCAAGGCCAGCCTGGTCTACATAGAAAGCTCCAGGCCAGCTGGGACTAAAGGGAGACCCTGTCTCAAAAAAATACAAAAGAAAAAGAAATGGAGTTCCTAAACCTGACATGGCGGTGCATGCCTGTAATCCCAGCACTCAGGGGGCAGAGGCAGGTGGATCTCTGTAAGTTCAAGGCCAGCTTGGTCTAATGAGTGAGCTCCAAGCCAGCTGGAACTAAAAGTGAGACCTTGTCTCAAAATGATCAAAAAAATAAAATAAAAGAAAATAAAGAAAAGAAAGAAATGGAGTTTATTCTAATTTTCTATGAATAAGGATAATGACTTATTATAGATTAAATGGTTTTGCCTAGGAATGTTTCAATGAGTATCAAGAAGTAAGATCTCAACTCTGATGGCTGAATATGAGGTAATATCTCACAACCATTCCTCTTTCTATGTAATACACATCTGGCCTTTGGGAAGTGATGGAAACTTTTGGGAATACTGAATCTATTATGTTGGTTAAAAATGAATGTATATAGGTTATGTGTACATTCCTAAAAATGAATGTATATGGGTTACGTGTAAATTCCTAAAAATGAATGTATATGGTTATGCATACATTCCTAAAAATGAGTGTATACGCTTATGCATGCATTCTTAAAAATGAATGTATACGGTTATGCGTACATTCCTAAAAATGAATGTATACGGTTATGCGTACAGTCCTAAGAATGAATGTATATGGGTTATGCGTACATTCCTAACAATGAATGTATATGGTTAGGCGTACATTCCTAACAATGAATGTATACAGTTATGCGTACAGTCCTAACAATGAATGTATATGATTATGCATACAGTCCTAACAATGAATGTATATGGTTATGCGTACATTCCTAACAATGAATGTATATGGTTATGTGTACAGTCCTAACAATGAAAGTATATGGTTATGCATACAGTCCTAAAAATGAATGTATATGGTTATTTGAACATTCCTAAAAATGAATGTGTATGGTTATGCGTACAGTCCTAACAATGAATGTATATGGTTATACATACAATCCTAACAATGAATGTATATGGTTATGCGTACAGTCCTAACAATGAATGTATATGGTTATGCGTACAATCCTAACAATGAATGTATATGGTTATGCGTACAGTCCTAACAATGAGTGTATATGGTTATGCGTACATTCCTATTTTGACCTTGCTCATTGCACAGAAATAGTTTGGATATTTATGAAGCACAAATTCCAAAAATATAGTCTGTAGTTCTTAAACTTGAACTGGATTTAGAGGTAGTGTTTGTTTATAAAATGGTCCTATTTTCTATGGCAAATACTTTCACACTTGAAAAATAGAAGCAATATTTGATTTATTTTTGTAAGTATCTAGAACATGACTTTAAATAAACAATTGCGAAATGTTTTAAGTAAATAAACTTCCAATTCTGTATAAAAAATCCACCAGTATTCAGTGGTAATGTCAATAATTTGCCTGTTATTCAATTACGATTACTACACCTATGCAATTCAGTAGTTTTTCCTAAGATCAGAGCTATTTTGTAGAGAGACCAGGACTTCAAATCAAACAGCAGAATATTGACTTGAGAAATCACTACTAAAGGCTGAATCATCCATGAAAAATAATGAAACGTATGATTGCTAAATGCTTTCCATTTCTTCTCACCCATTCTTTTAGTCGCCTTTGTCTTTCTTCTTTTGTAATTCTAGGGGAACAACACTCATGCCTTCGTCAAATTAGCACTGCTACTTATTACGAAAAAGATACAAAGCTAGGTAAGCAATATATAAAGATAATTAAAACATTAACATCTTAATATCATAAAGATTAGCATAGTTAGTTTCTTTTATTTTTTTTTGTTTTAAGTAGATTTTACTTTTATTACACTTATTTTTACTTCTTAAAATAGCATGTGATGTTTTAGATATCATTGTGGCATTTTTCAGAGTCCTATTTAGCAGATTCTCCTCCTCCCTCATCTCCTCACCCCATTCTCGCCAACCCTTCGCTTGCAACCTGTCCCATCTTTCCATTTTCACATCACATGTGTCCTTCTCCCTCCTCGCAACTCTTCTGTTTGCCAACTTACCCTCATATCTCTTGTCTAGTTTTTCCAGCTTTACACACATCTATATGTACATGTATTTGTTATAAGCTAGGATCAGTGTATAAGACAGAATGCATGATTTTTGTCTTTCTGGTTTGGTCACCTTGCTTTAATATCATACTTTCTAGATTGGTGTGGCATATTGTTAGTTGGAATTGAAATGTCAGATATTATATATATATATATATATATTAATATATATAATATTATTTCAATCTGTTGGTTTCTTTAATCTGTGGGCCACAATCCATTATGATTGTTCTTCTCGCTTAGAACCAGGCTAGCAGCTTCACAAGGATTATAGCCCAGAGCATGTTCCTGCCAGCAGGCTAACAGTTCCTAGGCTGAGCTTCTTGCAAGAAGAGGGGAGTTACCTGACAGGAAATAAAAGAAAGACACGGACTCAGAGAAAGTCCAGGAAATAGACTCAGTTTTATTCATGCCGGCAGTGTGTTTATATACTAAAAGCTACTGTGCTCTGGACAAGGAAGTGGGAGACAGGCTGATGGGAAAGGCTAGCCACCTTGGCTCCCACAGGGTGGGGGGAGGCACTGCAGAGCAGAACTCCTGTTTGTGCAACCAGTAAGCTAGAGGTGTGACATTTTGCTCAATACCTCAAGGGAACAGGCCATCAGTTCTGGAATTTTGCAGAGATAGGCGAAGCAGGAAAAACACTGCAAATCCTGACCTCACTGAGCTACAGATAACTCACAGAGCCTATAGAGATATCAGATAACTCTCCAGCATTCCTAAGGACAGGTCTTACAGGTCCTTGCCTTGAGCCAGACAAAGTTTTCATTCCTACATAGAAATATTCTACATATTTTTGTTACAGGTCCTTCTTACTCTCTTAGGAAAATTTCAGTCTTCTTTTTCTATGCTAGGGAAGCCACTAACTTTTTTTCTTTTTTTGAGACGGTTCTTCCTGTAGTCCCCAGCTGTCCTGAGACTCACTAAGACTCTGTCTAACACACAAGATCCCACCTCGCTTTTGCTCCCAAGTGCTAGGATTAAAGGCATGTGCCACCACACCCCCAGCTAGAAGCCACTAATTTTTTTTTTTTATTTCGGTATGTGTATGAATGTACTATCTGCATAAGGTTGTGCACCCTGTCGTGCGATGTCCGCGGAGGTCAGAAGAGGGCCTCGGATTCCCTGGGACTTGGAGGTATCAGATTGTTCTTCGGCCGCCATGTCAGCGTGTGCGGGGATTGAACCCGGGTCCCTCTCGTAAGGCTTGGTCATGCGCTTTCTTAACCGCTTAGTCATCTCTTCCAGCACCGAAAGCCACTAATTTTAAGTGGTGATATGTGTAAGCACACTACATAATAATAATTATTATTATTAATAAAAGTTCTACTTTCACCAAAACTTCTATGAGGGTGGAAAAAGTTCTAAATAAATGAGATGTAGGGCAATTAAATAGCTCTTTTCAACCCTTATAAAGACTCAAAATGAGCTTGCCATTGACTCATCATACCACTCCTGGATATATACCACAAAGACTCATCATACCTGCAGGATGGATTCATGCACACCCATTCGGTTTTGTAGCTCTCTTCACAATAGGGAAGAGCTGGAATCCCTAGACCCAAAGGTTCTTTTGAATGAGTGGATAGAGAAAATGTAGGTACATTTGGAGTTCTTGTAGTTCTTTTTATAGTGAAGATGACATCATGAGCTTTGTAGGAAATGGATGGGAATGAGAAGATTTATAAGCTGAAGTAATCCAGTTAAGTACCAGTAAACATATGATTAATGGTTTCCCTCACTCGTGGATGCTAGCACCAAGTATCTAGCTGTAGTTAAGTCAAACTAAGCAACGTTAGTGTTATATGCCTCGTGGTCTGAAAACCACAACTGCTTGCTCTTTTATATTGTAGAATGCCCTTACACGCGGTTCTAGAATTAAAACTGGTCTTACATTTTATTTTCTTTTATTTATTGATGATTTGCTGGCATGTATCATACATCTATCTTCCAAATTCAGTTCAGGACACAATTTCCCTTTCCTTTCCCCCTACCCCCACCCGCATCCCAGATCATGCATTTTGCCATAACATTTCTCTTCATCTTTCTCTCCTGTTTTTTTTTTCATTTATTTTAGCTATAGTGATGATCCATGAGTACAAAAAAATTCCTGTTCATCATGAAAACAATTTGCAGGCCTGTCCTTCGCCATGTACCCAAACCCCCACAGTCCCCCACCATCCAGCGGGGGGTGAGGCGTTGTATGTTCAATCAAGTTGGATCAAATGTCGTCCAGACTACATTGCTATAGATTCACCATTCACCCCAATTGTAGACCTTACATTCTATCACACCCCCCATT
Organism: Rhizomys pruinosus; assembly: GCA_009823505.1. Classification (NCBI taxonomy): domain Eukaryota; kingdom Metazoa; phylum Chordata; class Mammalia; order Rodentia; family Spalacidae; genus Rhizomys; species Rhizomys pruinosus. The sequence continues at coordinate 3,759,327 of VZQC01012652.1, forward strand.
ACCGGCAGATTGATTTCCCTAGGCTTTAGAAAAGGGGGCACAATTGGGTGAGAGGCAAAACAGTCCACTCTCTCCGGAGCTGCTTCGTTTTGGACTCTGTCCAGTTCTGGCTGTTTCCTTTCTGGGCTGACAGTTTGTCCAAAAATAACCTTTCAATCCTACAAACGAAGCACAAGCAATTATATACACAGTTATTTAAACAAGCACTCAATACGTTAATGGCGATTGGTTACTTTGGATATAGACAATATGCTTTGATGTATCGTTAATATCCATATGAATTACCATTATTTTTTCCCTGTATTAACATCTTTATCGGCAGGGTTTACTGTGGCTGTATATAACATACTCCTAACCTGGTAGAGGATGTAAGCTTTTGTGGCATCAGCCATGGGTGCTATCTCCAAGGAGAGAGCATAGCGCCAATTAGGGTTTGATATACAGCAAGGTACATGTTATTTTCAAGACTTTTATGGAACGTTGTGATATAATGATTGAGGAGTAATGTATGCTCACAAATCAAAAGAATGAGGGAAAAAACCCTAGTTCGTCATGACATTGTGTCTAACCACAGGATATATCTTATCTTATAGGTACTTATTGTTATTTCTTTTTTTTTTTAATTTTCTTTAATTTTACTTTATTTTGTTGAATGTAGTATGAATGTACTGTCGCATGTAAGTCTGTGCACCGCGTGATCGTGGCATTATGCGCGGGGGTCAGAAGAGTGGTACTCGGATCCCTGGAATGGAGTTCTTCCTGGAATCTTGGAGCTTCACAGGTACGGTTCTTAGCCAGCCATTGTGTGTTGCTTGTGGGATTCGAACTGGCGTCGTCTGCAAGTAGCTTAGTACGGTGTGCTCTTAACGCTAGGCTATCTCTCCAAGCCCCATATTATTGTAATTTCTTATACAAGACTTGCTTGACGTCTTGTTTGTCCAAGCCTTTTTCTAAAATGTTATACAGTACTTAAAAGTATCAAGCTGTTATAACTTAGACTTTCTGGATGCTTAACGACCATACTTAATGCCCATACCAATTTGGCCAAGAGATTTAAGGGATAACTTTGTTCCTTGCCCTCAGAGATCAACTAAGTCCCAGGGGACTATGCATGGGGGTATCATGTGAAATGTCCTGCAAATGTGAGTCACCAGTCTTCCTGTGCAAGGAGGTCTTGGAGATCCACTAATGGGACTTCAGCCAGTGTCCAGACTATAAAGAAGAAAGTCTTCTCATTCTTCAAAAAGGGAAGCCTGATCTAGCAAGAACTGACTTTGTCCTCAAGTAGATGGAACTGGTAAATGAAAAGCTGAAAGGAGCCAGGGGCTCCCCCGCCCCCCAAATACCTGAGTGACCCTTGAGGACCAGATCATCAACTGACCTTGAGAAAACAAAAACCTTGGTAAATCTGGGCTAACAGTGTGGACTTAAGCATCCAAAAGGAAAGCATAACCAGAAATAAATAATTAGTAAAGCCTGAGAAATTGTACTTCAGGTATAAAACTTGAGATCTTAGTTAAAAAAAAAAAAAGAGCACAGTTGTTTTGTCTGTCTTACTGGCAAGTGCAGCTACCCTAAGGCTGCCACTGCTTTTGCCATCCTTCAAAGACCTGAGACACAGCTTTGCAACCTTCCAATATGGACTAAAGACTCATCTCTCCAAGAATCTTCCAAACCTTCAGTGCCAGATGGGGACCACTAAGACATCCAGCTTGTGAACAGAGTTACTACTGGGGGCTTCAGCCTTTTTCAGAGTATTGATCGTCATTGTTGGACTAACCAGGCTGTATTATATATATAACCAGGAGACCAGCATAGGAGGATCAAGACAGGATGTGGTGCTTACTGGACCTCATTTGGTGACCATGGAAGGGAAGACCCCAGTGTGGAGCACAAAGGCAGGACTAATGGTTGTTTGGGCTTACCAAGGAGGAGCCTTCAAACATGACATCTTTCAGCCTAATTAAAAAAAAAAAGAAATCATAAGCTGAAGATGCTAAAAGATATATGTGGCATGCATATATGCATATTTTGGAGTGATAAAAATTGGAAGGAAAAACAGAAAAAAGACTGGGTCAAAGAACTGACTGAAGCAGTGAACTTCTGCTTGAAACAGTAAACTTCTGCATCAGAAGTTTTAAAAGAGACTGAGAAAAAGATGAAAAACATGTTTGGCAGAATGTATGAGCTCTGGTGGGGTGGGAGGGAGGAAAGGGGATAAGTCTAGATTTGATTATAAATTTTGTATGAAATGCAGAAAGCTTCACTAAAAAAAATAAATCAAAATTAAAAAATAAATAAATACTTTTCACTTTTCTCTATTATTTTGCTACAAGGAATGTAGAGAAATCCATGTTTCACTAACCATACCTTTGTATCACAGAGATAAGAACCTCCCCCCAAACTAATAAAAACCTAAGACCAAGTTCCCAAGCTTTCAAGAAACAAGCAAGACACTAACCTTCATTGTCTCTTGGCTGTTATGTGAGAAAAGAGAACTTCCGTTTTCTGAAATCCATGGCTACTTTGAGTCTCCTTTATCTATGTCCCAAACTTTTGCTACGTGCTATAAATACCTGACAAGTTTTCACTTATCATTTCTTAACTGAAGCTTTTTACTTGTGAGGTGGTATTTAGGAGAGAATTAGAAAATACACAAAAAGGTTCATCTGTATGAAATCCATTAAACAGACACACATATGCACAGATAATGGTAAAAAATGTATACATTTTAAAACTGATATTATGACCTCATGTTGAGTGATTAAAGTTGTAAAATTCAATTAGAACTTTCAAGATGAATGGTCTCCAGGCTTAATTTTCCTTTGATACTAGATACAGTTTATTACTACAATGATAAAATTCAAGGATATTTGAAAATACGAATCCATAGAAACATAAAAAGAGGCCATAGATGTAGCTTAGTTTTTAGAATACTTGCTTAGCACACATGAAGCCCTCGGTCTGNTCTAACCTGTAGAGGATGTAAGCTTGTGGCATCAGCCATGGGTTATTTCTCCAAGGGGAGAGCCAATAGCCAATTAGATTTGGGATATACAGGCACATGGCTGCCTCTGCTGCACAGTATTTCCAGGCAGGTGAGGTGTATCTGGTGCTGACGGTGGAGTCTTGCTTGACTCAGGGAGAAAAAATGTATACATTTTAAAACTGATATTATGACCTCATGTTGAGTGATTAAAGTTGTAAAATTCAATTAGAACTTTCAAGATGAATGGTCTCCAGGCTTAATTTTCCTTTGATACTAGATACAGTTTATTACTACAATGATAAAATTCAAGGATATTTGAAAATACGAATCCATAGAAACATAAAAAGAGGCCATAGATGTAGCTTAGTTTTTAGAATACTTGCTTAGCACACATGAAGCCCTCGGTCTGATCTGAGTACTTCATAAACCTGGCATGGTAGTTTAGCTCTAATCTCAGAATTGGTAGAAAGAGATAAGAAATCAAAAGTTGCTCTCCATTAGATGATAAATCAAGGTCAGTCTAGAAGAAAAGAGAAGAAGGATAAAAGGAAGAAAGGAAGGAAGGAAGGAAGGAAGGAAGGAAGGAAGGAAGGAAGGAAGGAAGGAAGGAAGGAAGGAAGGGAAGGGACGGAGGGAGGGAGGGAAGGAGGGAGGGAGGGAGGAAATGAGGGAGGGAAGAAAAACTCAAATTGTTGCACAATGCATTACTGTCTTGTCTTAGATCAGAGAGAAAAATGAGCAGACTTCAAATCAAAGCTATCACAGTTCTGTTTAAGGACAACACTCAAGTTATCTGTGGCTTAAAACCACATCGAGAAGATTTGATAAAATCCTGTTGGTATCTTCTGTGAGCCTCTGCCAGTGATGGTTCAGTACCTGACTGTGGCTTAAAGCCTAAAGGTTCTCGCTGACAAAGGCTCTTTGTTGGTGGTAGGATCAGTCGGAGGACCAGCAAGATGCCAAAGATGCTACTTGCCCTCCTGGTCGTCTCCCATTTCCGTTTCCCTTTGTCACTGTACTCCAGCCTCAGTGGGCTCTGCTCAGACATCTGCTGGATCCTGCTCTCCGTCCCTGTCATGGGTGAGTCTCTTTACTTGAGTCATTCTTTACCAGATATCTGCTGGATCCTGCTCTCCGTCTCTGTCATGGGTGAGTCTCTTTACTTGAGTCATTCTTTACCAGATATCTGCTGGATCCTGCTCTCCGTCCCTGTCATGGGTGAGTCTCTTTGTTTGAGTCATTCTTTACCAGATATTGGCAGGACTGCTTCCTTCTGGCCGCTCAGGACACCAATAACCATTTCTCAAGAATGGACTTCCTACAGTATTACCTTTCTATGTTTTCTATCACTTTCTGGGCAATTGCTTACCGTGTGTGTGTGTGTGTGTGTGTGTGTGTGTGTGTGTGTGTATGAGCATGTGTACACATGTCCATGTGTGGGGGGTGTACATTATACATATGCATGAGACAGCCAAGGAGCAACCTAGAGTGTCAGAGGGACACCCACGGGGACACTGTCCACTTCTTTTGAGACAGAGGCTCTTGGGAACCAAGAGCTTGTCAAGGAGGCTCTGGCTGTCCACTGAGCCCCAGAGGTCCTCCTTTCTCCACTTCTATGGTGCTGGAACCACAGGCATGGGCCACCATAGTCAGTACTTTTACCTGGGTTCTGGAAATCAAACAGGTGCTCATCTTGCAAGCCAAGCACTTACTGCTTGACCTCTCTCCCTACCTTGGGACATATAGATGTAGATATTATTGTTCTAAACCTTCAGGTTACATCTTTTTTCTCAGATCTTGTCTACTGTTTATCATCTGCCTTCTTCCATTGTGCCATGTCTGCACCTGATGCCTTACCAGATCATGTCCAGCACACAGCTGGGCCACCAATCAATATTTGGAGAAAGTCTCAAATGGATCAGGAAGGCAATGATTTTCTTTAATTCATCAAGTGTTTTAAAGGTAGCATGTCTGTTTTGGCACTCTACAAAAATTAATGGTGATATGAAAAATAGCAAGGTTATTATTAGGTTCCAAATGATCAGAAATCTATGAATGGAGTCTTTGGGAGGAACTCCTACTATCACTGGGCCCATAAATACAACCTTCCTTAGCAGTAAAGCAATGATTAAGCAACTAAGAGCAGAGCGCTGTTCATCTCCTGGCTGTGGACAGGGTACATTCATGCATCATGGGGAACACTTGATTGTCTGAATCCTTCTAAAAAGCTTTATAACTACGTTTTGTCTTTGGGGGAACGGTGTCTTGGGTACTTGCCCATATTCCTGGCATGCTATTTCTAGTGTTAAAAAACAATGAAACCTTCACAAACACATTACCAAACAGCAAGCTGAAGAGGATGTGAAAGTGAGTTGCTCAACTGTTCAGTCAAGCTTCAGAGGCCTCTGTGTGGACCACTCTGCATCTTCTCAGACTACAGTAGACTGCAGGTCAGGAGTAGATTACAATGATTTCTTCTCAAGCTGTGGAACAATGGCATCCCATAGCAACTTTCAAGCAAATCTTTGGGTTTAATACAGAAACCACAAACACAAGACTGTGAAGGTAGAAAAATCTCCTCATTAATATTACAAGGGGGTTCATTTTGCCTACTTGTCTAATTTATTTGGTCTGAAAGCTTTTAACTTTTAAACTGAATCCAAGTGTGAACACTTGCAATTTAGTGCCTCTTTTAAAACTTATCTGTTCAGAATGCATGAATATGCCTCCCACAGAAGGGATAATAGGAAAGTAAATTAATTATATTTTAACTTTCCAATCTCATTTTCTCTTCACAAGAGTTATGCAGGATAACTATTAACCTTTCATTTTAAATGAAAATGTTAAAGAATTACCATCAGGTAATTTCAAATGACAACACAAAGCGACCACATATCATGAATCCCTTCTTGCCACAAATATCATCCTGAAATGCACATTGACTTGCATAGCGACCACATTGTTTTGAGCAGCCTCCTCTCCACGTTTTATTCATGAATGTTCAAGCAAGCATTCCCATGATATTAGGAGTCACCACAGTAGAGGGGGGTTTAAAAATGAAGCTTATTTGAATCAACTCTCATCCTGCCCCCGCCAAAGTGGAACTGAATTACAGGTATGTCTCTCTGATCTCAAAATCCATACATTAGAAAAAACAATAGATTTATTTAGAGTCTTTTAAAAATTCCTGTTAGTTTTGGCTTCCAAGCAAGAAAGTATTTTGTTTTCACCCCATATGTGGTAGGATCTACAGATTTGAACTTCCCTGATTTATATGCCAAGGGGATCAAATCATGTCACTTCCCAGCTTAAATCCTTCAAGCACAGCCCTTTTGCTTTGGGGATAAAAGCTTATAATCTTCAACAAGCCTGATCAAACAGCTGCTCCCGTCTCTAGCTTTATCTCTCTCCACTCGATTTTTACAATCTTTATTCCAAGCAGACGAGTCACGGCTATTCAGCATGCTGTAATCTGGACACCGAGCTAGGCTGTTTTTCCTACACTGGAAAGAGGGGAGGCCACCCCCCCATACTGCTATCACTGATTTTTTTTTCCCAGTCACCTCAAACTCTAATAGGGCTCAACACAGCACATCCTGATTTAAAATTTTGAGATTGTTCATTGTAGAATTGTCCATTAATTTTTAGTTCTAAATAATATTGTACTTCAACAGTACTTCTCTTAATTATTGATATTTTTTTACTTTTGTATTTAGTCTTCGAGTTGTTTATGATTATAAACAAAGTGTTTTGATTATATCTACCCACTCATCTTCCCTTCTCAGTTCTCTCCCATGACCCCCTCCAAACTTTATGTCCTCTTCTTTATATTTTTTTCAAACCCATTGAGTCCAAAATTAGTTCATATATGCAGGGATGTGGAACCAACCATTCGAGCAGATTCAGGGGCCATACCCCTAAAGAAAATGTCTCTCCCTACTGGAAGCCATCTACTGCCAATAATTCTCAGTGAGGGGTGGCAACTCATGAGCTCCTGCCCAGTCTATGCTGGAATGTTGACTGGTTGACTTTGTGCAGATCTTTTACATAAACCATAGCTGGTGTGAGTTCAGGAGTGCAACGAGTTCTGTCATACCCAGAAGACACCCTTTCACAGCTGTCCTCCCCTGCCTCTGGACCTTCCAACCTTTCTTCACCCTTTCCCACAATGTTCCCTGAGTCTTGGAGGAAGGTGCTGTGATGTAGATGTCCCATTTAGGGCTGATATTTATTCTTTGTGCCTTGACGAATTGTGAATCTCTATATTAATCACCATTGCTGCAAAAAGAAGCTTCTCTGGTATGAAAGCTGGTCTAATCTATGAATACAGAGAACAGTACTTAGAAGGTAGTTTATGTTATGTCAGTTGAGCAGAAGAATATCAAAATTTGTACACTTCCTTAGATTTTCATCTTCTGAGGAGCAGGCACCTCCAACCCACCCCTTCCTATGCCTCATATCTCCCTGTACACAGCAGGATGTAGTTAAGCTAGATGTTCCCCTCCCAGCCTGAGTCTCCAGGAAAAGCGAATGGGGTTTTCAGCCAATTACCTAACAGACATAAATTCCTACATACACAGCATTGTCTCTAAGCCAAGTTCTAAGTGTGTTAATGCCTTTGCTTCTATATAAGGCAGCCACCTAAAGAGGTTGGTTCATAAGCTACCCTCAGTTAAACCTAGAGAAACACATTAACCTTGGTCAGGACTTTAGATTTAAACTGGGAGAACTGGGCATCAGAACTCCCACTTATATCACATTGGGGGGTGGCAGTGGCAATTTTGGTATTGAAGGGCACACGTTCCACATCAATGCTGAATTCCGCTATTGGGCTGCAGAAGCATCCACACCCAACATGCAAGCAAATGGGTATGGCTGTGTCCCAGTGAAACCTTATTTACAAAATCCAGAAGTAGACTAGGGCCATAACATGCTGGCCCTAGTTTTGACTAACATATATATGAACATCTGCTTTTTTCCCCACCAAGACCGAGCATCATATTGGTTCATAAGAGTCCAGTGATGCTTATTATATATAATGTAGTGAATAAATTTCTTAATGTGACAATTAAGCTACTCACTACCTTCCTTTGACAAGACCAATAAACTGTAGTGTCTTCTAAAAATATATTTCAGTGTCTTGAAACAAGATATCATTTTATAAATACTTATTGGAATCTATAATCATAACTAGGCAACAGTACCATAAATAGCCAGTTTTGTTCATGTTGCTTACTGCTAGGGAAATTGCTTCAGTTTCCTGAATTTTGTTTCCACGTTTACCAACCTTTTCATGCTGTATTAAGTGACAGTGTGTCTGAGGTAGTGTTTCAGGTTGTTCTCTAGAAAAGTTAACTATACCTCTCCAAAGGAAAAAGAAAGACAGAAAAATCACCACGTCCTCATTAGTTTGACTGAATTCACCTGAGTTTGGGACAAAGGAGCATCAGTATTGACAGAGCAGCCCTTAGCTTAAGAACACTTCCTTGGGAGAGCTTCGTCCCCAAATCACCAACGCAAACACATCACTACTCAGAACACAGCCTTCACTTTGTGTTTACCCATAAATACAGGACATTATTTTCAGGTGGCTTAAGATGCTTTTATTTTTTCTCATAAGTACCCTTCATCCTTAATGCCTGAGATGACGATTGCAAATGTGGATGTGAAGAACTGGGAATCTGGAGGCAGAGTGAAATGAAACTCATTATCTTCAGTATTTACAGGGGGTGGTTACTGGGAATAGATGACATAAATGAAAGGCTTTTGTTTGTATATATTTCCATCTAAATCCTATCATTTGAATCTTCACCAGTAGCCAGTTTACAGGGATGCCTTCAGCAAAGATCTGGATCAAAAACATTTACATTTCAATTGCAAAACTGAAAAGTAAAACACAAGCAAGATATTCAAATATTGCATCTTCTCATTGTTACGGTCTTTATTGAATCTTTGCAATTTTCCTACAACATACTTTGGTGGCATTTAGATCCAGTGCCCACTCCAGGCCTTCCCCTACTACTCCCTGCCCAATTTAATGAACCCTCATACACACACATAGAGAGATAGATAGATAGATAGATAGATAGATAGATAGATAGATAGATAGATAGTCAGATAAATAGACATGTAGATATATAGACATATAAACATATAGATATAGACATATAGACATAGATAGATAGATAGATAGATAGATAGATAGATAGATAGATAGAGGATAGATAGACATATAGATATATAGACATAGACACAGACATATAAAGACATATAGACATATAGATATATAGACATATAGATAGATAGATGACAGATAGATAGATAGATAGATAGATAGATAGATAGACATATTGACATATAGATAGATATATAGATATATATAGTGGCCTATAGACTATGGTTTGTGTCCCCCAAATGTCCTTCCATGTGGATCCATTCACCTGGCCCACCAAAAGTCCCAACCCTGTAAGACACTGTCTGGAGACTGTTTTCTTGTGCTCATTTATCCCTTCTTGCTCTTATAATATCTCAGTCTCCTCTTTGGTTTTCCCTGGGTCTTGGGAGACAGAGATGTGAAGTAGGTGTCCTTTTCAGGGATAAGCACTCTCTGGGCCTCTTGTTCTTCACGCATTGGCTAATTGTGGGTCTCTGTGTTAACCATTGGCTGCATAAGGAAACTTCTCTGGCGAGAATTAGAAGGGGCATGCATCCTAAATGTAGAGCTGTGTTCTTTAGGGTTAAGCAACTCACAGACACTTACTCTCTGTATTTGACCAGTTCTGGAACTCTGTAATGGTCTCCATCTGTTGCAAACAGAAGCTTCTTTGATGAGGGGTATAAAATACACTTTTCTGTAAACTTGAGGACACATGTTTAGAATACAGTAAGAAATTACATTAGTGTTGTTTTTTACATTAACAGGTATTTATCAACATACATAGTCCTATGCATGTGTGTGTGGTTGCATATGTGACTGTGGATTTGTGTGTTCCTTAATGTGTGTGTGTGTGTGTGTGTGTGTGTGTGTGTGTGTAGGTCAGAAAACAGCTTCAGGCATGATCCTCACCTTCATCCTGTTTGAGGAAGGGTGTGCTGTACCTGCTAGGCTACCTAGCCCCAGAGCTTCTAGAGACACTCCTGACTCTGCCTCCCGTCCTACAGAACAAAGATTAGGATTGCAGGTGCACACTGCACATGACTGCACCTGACTTCACATGGGTTCTGGGGATGAGCTCATATCCTGTGTTTGTGTGACAAGGCCTTTTACTCGCTGAGCCATCCCCCAGGCCTAGCCCTGTCCATATAAAGATGTGTTTGATTCAAATGCTTTGTGTTTGCAGAAAAGAAAAGAAATCATAACATTTTTCTAAAAGCTCCTAAACAACAGAAAACAACAACTATTCACATGATAAAATTATATTCTTTCTTTTGGTCTTCTTGAGACAGGGTCTTCCTATAGCTCCAGCTGTCCTGGAACTCACTATGTAGACCAAGCTGGCCTTGAACTCACAGAGATCCACCTTCCTCTGCCTCCCAAGTGCTGGGATTAAAGGTGAGCGCTGCCACAACTGGCTCCATTCTATCTTTATTAGCATACATCTATATGGTGTAATCAATATATACTGTATGTAAAATGTGAATTTGAATTTCTTTTTTTTATTGATGCTTTGTGCATTTCATACATCATTTTCCAATTCAGTTCAGGCATATTTCCCTTTCCC
>VZQC01012652.1:3777264-4002633 GCA_009823505.1 Rhizomys pruinosus
TTCCTCCATTCTACTTCTGAGGCTTTTTCCTTTCCTTTCTTCTTGATTGAATGAGTGTTCTAATTCCTTTTTCGTTTCATCCTGTGTTTTCTTTAGTACTTCCATTTCCTTTTTGAGCTTCTCAAACTCTTCTTGGTGCTTCTCAATCTCTTCTTGGTGCCCCTTACTTCGTTGGTTGGCTTCCTTTTTCAGTGTTTCTACTTCCTTTCGGGGTTTGTTTTTTTCTCCCTCTAGTTCTTTCTGGAGTTTTTCAATCTGTTCCTTTAGTTCTTTCTGATGTTTGTCATTGTATCCCTCTAGGTCCTTTTTGAGTTTTTCATTCTCTCTCTTTAGTTCTCTGAATTCTTCTTTATGTTCTTTAATTTCTCTGCATCGGTTTGCAATTATTCCTCTAAGATCTGTTCCTTGGGTCTCCACCAAGGGGTTCCCATTGTAGCTATCTCCTACTGGATTGGTAGCACTTGATGCAGGATTTTCCTGTGCCTTTCCCTTGTTGTCCCTTCATCGTGTTCCTGGCATGTGGGCTTCCCTTTTGTGGTTCAGATCACAAAATACCTTTTCACTATGTTAGGGGATGGTTTTACTTTCCTCCTTCAGATGCTTTTTTTCCCCCCTTTCCTCCTCCTTGTTTATGGAGTATTGACTTGTCTAGTTTTCAATTCTGTAAACCACTCTTCTCTTCTTATTCTGAAGGTTCTCCAAGAAAAGGTCCACTTGGATTCTCACCAATCTCGGGGGGGGATATGCCTGACCTAGCCCGCGCCCCGGCAGCCCACACAAAGGTGCAGACCACTAGCTGCCGGACCCTCTGGCCCCGACGCCAAAGAAAGACGTAGGGCGGTCCCGCCCAGAGACACGACCCCCTACCTGTGGCAGATGCTTGCCCAAGTGACTTCCCTGGCAGCCCGCACAAAGGTGCAGACCACTAGCCCCAGACCCTCTGGCCCCGGCGCCAAAGAAAGATGTAGGGCGGTCCCGCCCAGAGACACGACCCCCTACCTGCGGCAGATGCTTGCCCAAGTGACTTCCTGGCGGCCCGCACAAAGGTGCAGACCACTAGCCGCTGGACCCTCTGGCCCCGGTGCCAAAGATAAGTGAATTTGAATTTCTTAGTGACTTTGCATTGAGCTTTATTTCTTCTGTAACAAGTTCATCTACCTATCCATCTTATGATTTGCCTTACTGCCCATATAAAACTTTTATAAGAATGTATGCTGTATTTTAATAATTGTGATCATTGAGCTCAAGGATATTTTGAAATGACAAGCTTTAACATGGAATATCACTAATCTTCACCAGGCAAGAAATGTAACACTGACATCAACCTTACTTAATACTAACAAACACAACCATCATTCCCAATGGAACTGTCCAGAAGGAGAGTTATGCTATACTTCCCAGTCCCAGCTTCTTTCACACATCACCACAGAAACTTTATGGAGAAACAAGAGGGACCATTGTGTGGAATGTAAAGTCTCATTCTGCAGATTCAATGCTCAGAAATCAGTGATTTAACCTGAGAATGCCCCATCATATACCCTGGCTCTACCTAAGCAGAAGATAGAGAAACCAGGAGTTTAAAGAGGAAATGAATTTTTAAAACTTCAACTTGAATTTCTGAAAGTCACAAAATTTATTGACCAGAAAAAGGAAACGTTTTCCTTGTGAAGAAAAATAGAAATGTTTTCCCCTATTTAAGACAAACTTTCACAAAAATTCATGACATCTGTTTCTCAGTGGATTTGAGACAAGATCCAGACTGAAGGGAAACTTTTGCTGGGAATAAAGTGACCAACAAGAGAAGAGGATCAGGAAGGGTGATGGTGGGACAGAGATACAAGCAAAGTATAATAACACATGTATGGAAATGAGAAACCCATTAGTACGTACACATGCTTTAAACATTTTCTTCAAAAAAAATCCAGGCTGAAATATACCTGAAATTAAACCACTATGTTCAGAGAAAGGTGTGAGCATAAATCCACTCTTTTCTTTCTGTGATGACAAGATGATTTTAGCTTCATTGACTGATCTAAGTTTCCCCAGAGTCAGGCATGGAGCTAATTACATTCTCTCCCTCATTCACTTCCCAAGTCTTTAGTTCTGATTTGAATTTACGGATGTAAGTTCAGAGAAATGTGTGATTTATGTAAGATCACCCAGCTGCTAACAACCAATGATTCAAAGCATCTTTAAAATCAAGACTTGGAGAACACTTTCACACCACATAAAATTGTGGAGACCCTGTCAGTCACTCTGCTGACAGGCAGAATGGAACCATGGAAACTTTCTGTCTCCTGTCTATCTCTAGTTGATAGCCAACACATCTGTTTTATATATGGAGTAAGAGCTGTTCAAGAAAATAGCCTGGGGGCTAGAGAGATGGCTGAGAGGTTAAGAGCACTGACTGCTGTTGCAGAGGGCCAGGGTTCGATTCCCAGCACCTACATGGTATCTAACAACCATCCTTAATTCTAGTTCCAGTGGAATCCAATGCCTTTTTCTGACTCTGTGTGCATTTCATGACACAGGTGCACTTATACACATGTGGGCACTACACTCATACACATAAAATAAAAATATTAAATAAAATATTTTTTGAAAAAAGGAAAATAGTCTTTGCCTAATATATGCTTGGAACCTGCATTAGTCAGGGTTCTGTAAAGGAACAGAAATATATGTATATGTATACACACACACACACACACACACACACATATATATATATGTGTGTGTGTGTGTGTGTATACATATACATATATTTCTGTTCCTTTACAGAACCCTGACTATGTGTGTGTGTGTGTGTGTGTGTTTGTCTATGCTTACAGCATAGAAGTCCAACAATGCCTGCACTCCACTGGAGAGGCTGAGAATCCTGCACTTGCTCCACCCATAAGGCAGGATGTCTCAGCAGTCCCAATCTGGAGCTGACGGCCTGAAGGATTCCTGGAGGTCTGCTAGTCTTCAGTCTGTGTTTCAATCCCAAGAAGTTAGTTGTTCTATCAGTGGAGGAATGCCCCAGCACCAAGATGAACTCACCAGTGAGAGAGAAGGCCAGAAAGCAAAGAGCCAAAGCTCCCTCTGCCATGACCTTTATTATGGGCGGTCATCAGAAGGTAACACCCACCTTTAGGGTAGGTCTTCCAGCTTCAAATGATCCAATCAAGAAGGCCTCTCTCAATTCATTTAATTCCAGATCCAGCCAAGTTGACACTCAAGATTAGCTGTCATGGAACCTATGGATACAGTTCAACCTTCTGGAACATTCAAACCACATTTTAGATAGGACAACTGAGGGTCTGAGCTGTGCAAATCATAGGCAAAAATCAGGGAGATGGATTTGATAAGAATACTATCTGCCACTGCTGAGCACTTTCTCTGAGAAAGCATTATCCGAAGCTCCTCCAGCTTATTAATTCATGTATTCCTTACAAAATATTTTCCTGGATTCGTAGACACACTATCATTCACACTTTACAGTTGAAGAAATAAAAACAGAAATTTTAAGTAGCTTGAACAGATTCACCTCAGACAAGAAGAGATAGAATTGAGTTTGAAATCAAAGTTCACCTTTGGATTTTTTTTTTAATTTTATTTATTTCTGTATGTGTATGAATGTACTGTCTGCATGCAGGTTTGTGCACCCGTGTCGTGCAATGCCGCGGAGGTCAGAAGAGGGTCTCGGATTCCCCTGGAACTGGAGTTCTCCTGGAATTGGAGTTTCAGACGGTTCTCAGCCCCCATGTGGGTGCTGGGGATCTAACCCGGGTCATCTACAAGAGCAGTCGGTGCTCTTAACCGCTAGTCTACCACTCTAAAATGAGACTCACAGTTTCCACAGTGTTTTTCCGTTCTTTGATTTTACTATAACAGTACATCTACTAGCCCATTTAGAATTATGCTGACTGGTAACAGAGGAACCCCACTATTCCATATGACAGGCTTTCAGGTTTGGAAAGGGCCCTTTTGGCCCTGGCCACTTGAAGAGCTTCAGGTCTCTTGACTAAATCTAATTATTTCTCTTTTTTTTAATTTTATTTATTTATTTTTTTTATTTATTTATTTTTTTTATTTTGGTCTTTTCGAGACAGGGTCTCCCTGTAGCCCCAGCTGTCCTGGAACTCACCTTGTAGACCAGGCTGGCCTTGAACTCACAAAGATCCGCCTGTCTCTGCCTCCCAAGTGCTAGGATTAAAGGCGTGCGCCACCACGCCCGGCAACACGGGTGCACAGACCACATGCAGACAGTACATTCATATACATAAAAAAATAAATAAAATTTTTGTATGTGTATGAATATACTGTCTGCATGTAGGTCTGTGCACCCGTGTCATGCAATGCCACGGAGGTCAGAAGAGGGTGCCGGATTCCCCTGGAACTGGAGTTCTCCTGGAATTGGAGTTACAGAGGGTTCTCAGCCGCCACGTGGGTGCTGGGGATCGAACCCAGGTCCTCTGCAGGGGATCGAACCCGGGTCCTCTGCAAGAGCAGTCGGTACTCTTAACCACAAGGCTATCTCTCCAGCCCCAATCTAATTATTTCTTTATTTAAAGTCACACAAATAATAAGAAAATGAATCAACCACATACGTACTCAGCCCTGTCACTCTCTACTTTAGGATGGCACCTCATGGCCCCCAGTTTTCCTAAGTTCTCTTTTTAAAAGAAATGCAGCTAGGATTTCATCAGCGGAGCCATTCTAACCACTTCCCTTTGAGGCCTGTTATTCAGGAGATTATTTCTACCTCAAATGCATGTTTAACAGTTGGCAGTTTGAAAAGCCGCTATTTTACATGCAAAGACTGAGTCAAATGAATTGCCAGTGAACTCCCCAATCACATAATTTATGGACAGTATTTAGAAGTGAAAAGTTTCAGATCAGCAGGCATGCTCCACCTGACAAGAGCCTAGAAAGGGTTGTACTTTAGCCAAAACCCAAAGGGTGCTGTGTAGCAGAGTTTATTTTGTCTTTCATCTTTTCTCAAATACTCTGCTCTGTTTAATAATGGGAAAAAAAGTTTTTATGCATCTCCTACCTTTTAAACTTGTTGATTAATATAGATAAATTGAATCTAGCTATCTAAGGACCCATTCAAACAAGTATCTATGCACAAATGAGAAACACACAAAACAGTGTGTAAAATTATTCATTGGTAGAGAGATAGCACAGTGCTCTGGGATTGCTCTTTATCAGAACTGCAAAAGGTGTCCATTTGTATGTGCACGTGTGTATGTGTGTATATTTGCATAAAGGTGTGTTCAGTACACATGTATGTATATGTGTACATCTTTGTGCATGTATATATGTATGTGGATGTATGTATATGTTTGTGTATGTAACTTAAAATCTATAATAAAGGTAGAAATTTAACATTTAGCTGATGTACCAATTAACTGAGTGATTCCCAAGTAAACCATGAATCAAATAAGGGAGAGAGGCAACTTTTTTGTTTGTTTGTTTGTTTGTTTGTTTGTTTTGTTTTGTTTGTTTTTGGTCTTTTTGAGACAGGGTCTCCCTGTAGCCCAGCTGGCCTGGAACTCACCATGTAGTCCAGCTGGGTTGGAACTCACTATGTAGACCAGGCTGGCCTTGAACTCACAGAGATCCACCTGGAGAGAGGCAACTTTTTGACTCTTTCTCCGACCCCATCTTGGATTGGCAAATTATTCAATGGAGTCTGAGTTATTTCTGGTAAACTTCTGAACCTGTCTAGTGTGAAGAATATTTTCCCATTCTCTAAACTATATTTGTAAGAAACCAATTCTAATGTATAAAACATAAATTGAGCTAAATCTTTTCAAAATAAAATTACTCACTTTATATATTAAGAAAAGAAGATTGGTTCGCTTCTGTTTTTCTGAGCATTATCCTCCAGTTTTTCAGAAAAATTACATTTGCAACCTAGCATGGTTTTCAATATTAAAGAAATATTTTTATGAAGACACCTATGTTCCTGGCTTGCAGGGTATCTCTGTCAGCCCAGTTCACTTGAGCTTCAAATTCCCATTAATGCAATATGTTTGATTTCTGAATCTGAAGACATGGGAAATGTGATTAAATCCTAGTACATACCACATAACAGCTTTACGATGTTTCAAGTTAGGTTCATTTCATACTAATTAAGGGTTAAATCACCTACCTTGATCCACAGTAAAACATTTCAATGCACAGAATACAATTCTGTTTGTGGAAATGAGTAAGAAAATTGAAGACACTGCCTGACAAAGGCAGGCTTTGTAGAGAGCTCTGAAAAGGAGGAAGGTGGTATATTAATTACTTGAGGTTAGGGAGACAGCAAAGTTCCTTTCAAGTTCATCAAATTAACATACTGTCCGGTTTGGGATGATAGACTACTTGCACAGTAACTGCAGGGCTTTTGAAATCAGGCAGGAAACCACAACTCCCCAATGGTAAGTGGAGCTGTGTAATCTTTCTGGAAGGGAGTTGATACTCATTTTATATAAGATAAAATGTATATAATGGAAAAGTCACCAATCAATTATTTTTAAAGATTTACTGTGTTTTCAGATGTGTGTGGTGTGTGTGTGTGTGTGTGTGTGTGTGTGTGTGTGTGTGTGTGTGTGTGTGTGTGTGTGTGTGTGTGTGTGTGTGTGCAGTGCCCAGGAAGGCCAGAGAAGGGCATCAGATCCCCTGGAGCTGGAGTTGTTGTGAGCTGCCTGCGGTGGTGCTGGGATCTGAACTAGAGTCCTCATTCTAGAGCCCCAAGCATTCTAAAGTGCAGAGCCATCTCACCACCCCTTGATGAATTTTTTTTTCACTGTGTAAATCACAAGAGAAACTATAATACTTGGACTTTATTAAATTAAAATTCTTTGTGCTATAAAAGACACTCTTTGAGAGTGAAGAGAAAAGACAAATTCTGGGAGGAAATATTTGCGAGACATAAATCTGATAAAGTATATGCATCACAACTACATATAAAACTCTGAGAAGTTGACAGTAAGAAAACAAGTAACCCAATTAAAAATTTTGAAAAATGGGGCTGGAGAGATGGCTCAGCAGTTAAGAGCACTGACTGGCTTGCAGGGGACCCAGGTTCAGTTCCCAGTAGCTACATAGTGGCTAACAACCATCTATAACCCCAGTTCCAAGGGATCCAACACCTTCTTCTGATCTCTGTGGACATTTCAAGATATGAGTACACTTACATACATACAAGCAATACACTCATACCCATAAAACAAATAACAAGTAAAAATATTAATTGTTTATAAAAGTTTTGCACAGAGAGGAGAGATGGCCCGCAGTTAAGGGTGCCTGCTACTCTTGCCGGGGACTGCAGTGTCATCCCCAACACCCAGGTCAGGCAGCTTTTACCACATATAACTCCAGCCCCAGGGGACACAATAATTTTTCTGGCCTCTGCACGCATATCTGTGCACATATACATGCACACACACACACACACACACGCTAATGATAAATCTTTTGAAATTAAAAAAATATATATTTATTTTTAGACACTTCACCAAAGACAATGACAGGTAGGTGACATATCTTAGGTGTGTAAACAGTGACAGCACTTTATATGAAGTATAGGTGTAAGCAATGGACACAGTGTTAAACACAAAGAACTTTGGATAGTGTAAAATCTATAACTACATGTGAACATATGTGTAACAGAAATAAAAGTTATATATATAAGACAAGAGGATCCAATGATGGAGAATGTAAATAAGAAGCTGTTTTATAACTTTAGTTATTATGTTGCTGTGCGCATGTATAATATGTGTGTGTGTATTGGTCTGAGCACCACAGCACACATTTGGAATTCAGAGGATGACTTTGCAGAGTCAGTTCTCTCCCACTTTTACATGGATTGTAGGACCCTAGTTTAGGTTGCCAAGCTTGTGTGGCAAGTCTCTTTACTTGTTGATCCATCTTGCCTGCCCTCTACTACAAATTTATGAATCAATCTCTCTGCACAGAGACAAAGTACAAATCTCTGAATACTGTAAATAAGTGATATCTGTAATATTAAAGCCAAAAGAGATTTTATGTAACGCAATTCTCTAGGCAATAATGTTGTTTCCCAGAGGATACAAACTAGAAATTCTAGAGCTACACATCTATCTTGGTAGTGAACAAGTAAGAGTGTGGTAGTGGGTGATGGAAATTATGTTTCTCATTATTGGAGAGGGGGGTTAATAATATGTGAAGAGAGAGACTAAAGCAATACAGGTGGTGAAAAATTAGAGCTAGAGCCATCAGTGTGAACACATTCCTGACTTGATACAGACAGATGAATTTGTGATTATTTTAGATATGTGTTTGTTCAAGTGAGTCTGTACACACATATGTTCTTGCTAAGTCAACTGAGAAGGCTTAGGAACAGAAACTTCAACAGCGAGGAGGGCATCTTGTACTAGTGTCATATTTCCTAACCTCGTTCTCCAACAGAAGACAAGGCTGTTGGGAGAAGAGGCTTATTACAGGACTGAGGCCAAAACATTCCAGATTATCTAGAGCATCATGAAGCAACAGACAGTGAGGAAGAACTAAGGAACAAATACTCAAGTTAAAAGTTCCAGTAATGGAGGTATGTCAAATGGATACAGGATCAAGCTTTGGCAAGTACTTATTAGTGAGATTTTTAACAATAATATATTACCATCATCTTTATTGTAACCTATGCTATAAAGTATCCATGTTTGCCTGAATGTAAACAAATGACTGTAAAGATAAATGAAGGAAAATAGTCCAACTTACTTCTAAGTCATCACCTTCAAAGATGAGGTTATAATTCCCTGCTGCTAGATTTTTCCTATACCTTGTGATTTCATACTTGATGGTCTTCCACCAAGTAAACCATCAACCTACTATAAGTGTGAAGAAAAAAAATCTGACAAATTAAAACTGAGTGAAATTCATTAAAATAACTGATCTATGTCTCAAAATGGCTGAAGACATCAGTAACAAGGAAACATACAAGAAATTGCCATAGCTAGGAAAGATCTAATGAAGCATTGTGAGTGAATCTCCTGTTATTCTGGATAGAGTCTTGGAAGGCAGAAAGGACATTGAATTAAAGTTAACCGGACTTGATTGGCTGGGGGCAGAGTTCAGTCAGTAAGTGCTTGCTGTATGAGCATGAGGAATTGAGTTTTTGATGCAGAAACTCAGCAAAAAAATCCCAGTTGGTGTGGACGTGGGTCTCCTGATACACTGTCAGCTCCCTGGATCGGTTAAAAGATGGGGCGGGGGCTCCTGAGTTAATCAGCCCAGCCTAATCAACAACTCCCACATCCCAGTGGGAGACCCTGTCTCAAAAGCCTCAGGGATGACTCCTGAGGAGCAACACCTTGATGTAAATCTTTGGATTATATATATTATAGTATATATATATATAATTAATATATATGAACCACGAGATGATGAGAGAGAGGAGGAGAGAGAGAGAAGTATTATATTTCACAGGAATGTAGGCAAGATCACTCACTCGCATCAGCTGTGCTTACCTTGCCTCCATGGGAGCAAACCACTAGATGTTCTATCACAAAGTGGGGAGGATTCCATGACCCCCACCCATAACTGAAGATCTGTGGACTGTTGATGACTGCTGAGGGAGGGAGAGTCAACCATGCTCCGGTGGGTGGCTCCCACCCAGGAGTATACAAACAGCACAAACTGGACTCAATAGTAGGAAGGGAGGTAGTGAGGTGTACCTGGGAAGGTGTTAGAAGTAGGAATTGGGGGTGAATATGATCAAAACACATTGTATGAAATTTTCATAGAATTAATAAAGTATTTAAAGCTTACCAATATGATCAAAAGGACATTTAGAAATTTGATTGCTCTGTGTTCTGCCCCCATAATATTCCCTGAAATCTAAAAAAACTGCTTAAATACAAATTATGATTTTAAATACTTAAATCGGAAAGAAAGTACATAGCTTTCAAAAGCAGTTAAGAATTAATCGGTATTGGATGATGTCACAAGCTTACATCCTCTAGTGGTTAGATGTTATAAGCCACAGTAAGATCTTGCCATCTTTTACAGAAAAACTATATTTCATGGATTAGCATACTATTCAAACATCTGTGTCTATACCAATGTAACCTACCATAATAATTAGTACTGTTTGAATGCATGTATATCTAATTGCTTGTGCTTCATTAGTAGGATTGAAAGGTTATTCCTGGATAAACTGTCAACCCATGAAAGGAAACAGCCTAAACTGATCAGAGTCCAAAACAACATCTCCAGAGAAAGTAGACTGTTTTGCTTCTCACCGACTTGTATCCCTTTTCTAAACCTAGGGAACAATCTGCAGAAGAGGGGGCATGGTAGAATGTAAGGGCTGCGATTGGGGTGAATGGTGAAATGACAGCAATATAGACTGGACTCTTATTTGATCAACATGATTGTACACACAAGCCCCTC
The DNA here is from genome assembly GCA_009823505.1 of Rhizomys pruinosus. Taxonomy (NCBI): domain Eukaryota; kingdom Metazoa; phylum Chordata; class Mammalia; order Rodentia; family Spalacidae; genus Rhizomys; species Rhizomys pruinosus. The sequence goes on from VZQC01012652.1 coordinate 3,787,669, forward strand.
CAGCTGGATGGTGGGAGCCTTGGGCTGTGTGGGTTTGGGCATAGCTGCTTGCAAATTGGTTTTACATGAAGAATGCTTGTATTCACTACTTATTACTTATTGTTAAAAAAATCAAATAAAAAATATTGAGATAAAAGTAAAGTAATTAATTAAAATTAAAATTAAAAAAGAGTTAATCAGTATTTAAAAGCTTTGGCAATTCCTTTTTTAAATGATAAAAATAATCTACCTCAAATAAATTAGAATTCATAATTAATCATGTGAATCTTTATACACATATATACACATGTAAAGATACACACATATATATATGCACATATATACAGATATATGTATATATTCCAAAAAGATCAGACTGAAATGAAGTATATCAAATTGATAATAAGATTACCTTTGGATGAAAATGCCTTTAATTTTTTTCAAATCTATTGTGTAATGATTCTCCAGAAGTTATGTTTGTCTTTTACAAACAAATGTAATACATATTTTTTCAAAAGAAAAAAGTAATCTGAGTCTATGTGATCCATAGAACGTCATCAGCAATAATAACCTGAGTCAGTATTACCTAGGAGATATTTAAAGTCAAGACACAGAAGGAATTCCAGACTGTTGAGCTACCATGAAAGCATTCACATGCTGACATCTCAAACAGAACTGACATCTTCCCTCTTTTCTGAACCTCAGGAGTTGTCCTCCCCTAGCAAGATCTGAGTAATAAATGGAGGCATTAACCTCACAGGTCTCTGTCAGGGACAGGGTGGCAGCACCACGCAGCTGCTCTCAGAGCCAGGAGAGAAGCAGGGTCTTTGATAACTTCTTCCTCGTTTAAGGGCAAGCAGGGGCCATACAAAAAAACAGGCAACAGAGCACAGACCAGATGGGGACAAGACCAGGACAGAGAGTAGGCTTGACCTAAGCCTTGGACACCTCCTTTACAACAGTGCTATCCGTGGCCAGCTGCCCACAGCCTAGAACAGAACGTGGGCACACGTCACACAGATTCAGAACAGGATGTTGACATGGACGGAGCTCAAACTCTTCTTAATTTGTGTGCCCATGTGTTCACGTGGGTGTGAGTACACACATGGATGGGTGCATATGGAGCGTTGGGTGTGTGTAGGCCAGAGGTTGACATCACATGTCTACTTTGATCACTCTCCACTTTATTTATTGAGGTTGTATCTGTCAATAAAGCCAGAGTGGTTGGGCTAGGCTAGCTGGGCAGCCTGCCCCAGGGGTCCCCTGTCTCTGACCCTGAAGTCCTGGGACTATGAGCAAGTAGCCACATCTACTTGGTTTTTATGTTGTTTCTGTGGATCCAAACTCTGGTCTTCATACTTGTCTAGCAAGCACTCTATCCCCCAATGTCTCTGTCACATCTACAATGACTTCATGTGTCCATTTGAAAGAGTTCAAATATAAAGTGTGGCTGAAGTCACTTCTAGCCAGGTCACAGATGATGTTATGAAATCTCCCTTTTGAAATTCCTCTAAAAGATCCAAGCCATATATAGGACTGAGTCTCTTCCTCCAGGGTTAATTCTTCCCATCTGCACAGATGTTGCCATTGGGAGAGTCACAAAGATCAGACTGTGAAAAGTCAGAGACTTCACAACGGGGCAAAACCCAACAGAGCATGCCAACTTTACAAGTTATACTGAAACCATGCATCCTTTCTTTAAAACACTTTTTTTGCATGTTCATGTGTATGCATGTGTCTATGTGTGTGGACACAAGTAATTTGTCTGTGAATGTGTGGTCACGGGTATACACGTGTGTGTATGTGGGTAGGTCTGGAGTTGAGGCCTTCTGTTTTTCTTAATTCCCTCCACTTTATTTATTGAGGCGGGGTCTCTCCTTGAACCCAGAGCTAGTGCATTCAGCTATTCTGGCCCCAGGGATCTCTCGTTTCAGCCCCTCAGTACTGGAAATACAACTGGCCTACTTGAATGTCTAACTTTTGTGTGGGTTCAGGAGATCCAGACTCCAGTCATGTCTACTTTATCCACTGAGCCATCCCTCCCACCCATGAAACCATGAATTGTCAATAGAAAATAAAGAGGGCCCTTCAACTGCATGGAACTCATCCCTGAAGCATCATAAGGCCAATGTCAACATTTGAGGAAAATCAGAGAATCTCAAATCAGGGGACATTCTTCAGAGCACCTGACTGCTTCAGAAGTGTTGTGAGAACCAAGGACATTCTGAAAACCTGTGTAACAGAGACTTAGGAAATATGACAATTCAGTGCAGTGTAGAATTCTGGAACAGAACAAACTACCCAATGAAGTAATGGGTGGAATCAGCATGAGGTCTAGAAGACTTTAGTTCACTGCATGTACCAAAAATAACCTCTAGGTTGTAACAAATTGAACATGAAGGGAAATGGGAACAACTCTGAAAAAACACATTTGTTCTAATGTAAAAAGTTTATTTTGAAAATGATTTCAAATATGATAAAACATAATCAATTTATGGACATTATTGTGATTTCTAGGCCACCTGTTGACTGTGTCATCACGAGAAACTGTTATATACACTGTGCTTAAATAGGACACCACAGAGAATTTATGTTAAGGTGGCTTGTTCATGTCTGAAGTTCCAATATATACCCTTCTACTCTCGTTTGCATAATTGATTTTTCAATTTAGCATTAACCGGTTGTGATATTGTAAAGACATCTAGGTCCTTGGGTGACAATAACTATTTTGATGGATCTTTACAACTTCTTACCATTGCATCCTGATTTTCCACAATTTTATGCTCCTTTTATTTTATTATGAATCGCATCTGAATTCTAAGATGTACATTAATAGAAGAGAGAGCCATTTAAAAGCAAATGAAGAAAGTACCCTGTATCCAAGAAGATAATTCTCGGGAAAAACAGCAGAGTTCCAAGAATCGTGCCAAAATTTTATGGCACTGTAAACGCTATTTGAATATTGTCTATTAACAGTTATATTTAAGGTCCGATATATTATAATACTTGAAATGCTTTTAAGAAAATTTATTATATTTTCACCAGGAGGATTTGAAATGCTGGTGGGGAAATAAATACTTCAGTGTGATTCAATACACTGGCCTAGATTTAAAAGAGCCATACCCAACTTGGAGGTAATAATAACTATTTTCCCTTTATATGTCTCCCTTTTCTCACTTGATATCACTCCTAATCAACTGTATTTCAGTGCAGCTTTAGGATTTTGTTCTTCTTTATCTGCTGGCAGGTATATGAAGGTATAAAGAGTAATATTACAACTCCAATGAAACCTTTTTACAGCCAGCTTAGCTGAAATCATTCCAAGTTGGGCTCTGTAATCTCAGTTGATGTGTTTAAGGTCTTGATATGCTGTGCAATTTGGTCATGGTGTACTTTACCATTCAAAGGTTGTTCTCATTTTAAAAAGTTCTGGTGGGTTTTGTAGGTATGATTTCTACTTTGATATACTTGGTGCAAGAAAGGTATTTTTTTTTACCTATTCAAAATGGAATGCACCAGATTCCAAGCATCTCCTGACTGGGCTGGTATATGTTTCAAGGTCAGAGTTACTGAGGCACCATCATTCTTTTCAGCTGTTACTGGGGTTCCCTCACCAACAATGGAATCGTGATTATCTGAGGTCGGAAGCAATGATCAATAAAATGTCCAGATTGGAGCCTGGGGAAAGATCTTTTGTTTTCATGGACCTTGGTCCCGGTCTTGAGGCTCATTTGTGCAAACCTCTGTTGTCTATAGTTGCAGGCAATTCAGTGACAGAAGTGCTAAATACCAGCAGAAAAGACTCCACCTAAGTTAGAAGGTGCCAACCAGACAACTGGCAGGGTAGTCCCTACAAATACATGAGAGCCACGTAGGACAGTAACCTGGACACCATCTTTCAAGGCTGGATTGCATAAACTTGCAAGAACTCATTTACTGAACTTTCTGGAATTTTAAAAGTTGGTTATGAAATTTATTCTTCAAAGTTAAATACTTCAGAATTCAATAATCCTAGTTTGAAAAGAATGTTAATTATCTCCTAATTATTTTTCTACATACTCTCATTCTTTACACAGGGTTTGCCTATGTCCTTTTATCCATACAGAGTCATCTTCAAGCTCTCACCTAATACCACAGTGAGTGTCTGTACCTTCATGGATTGAAGTCACTGATGGGGAGTTTATGCCTTGGAAATCCAGATAATGTTCCCTTTTTTAAAAACGATGTATTCTTGGAGGGTGGAGAAATGGGTCAGTTGCTAAGAGCACTGACTGCTCTTGCAGAGGATCCAGGTTCAATTCCCAACACTCACCTGGTGACTAACAACCTTCTGTAACTCCAGTTCCAAGGGATCGGATGCCTTCTTCTGACCTCCATGGGCATTCCATGACATGAATGCCCTTATATAGATGTAGACAATACAGTAATACATATAAAAATAAAAATAAAAAAGTATATATTCTTATGCTGTGTGTGGTGACACATACCTCTAATCCCAGCACTTTGGAGGCAGAGGCAGGAAGATCTCTGTGAGATGGAGGCCAGCCTGATCTACATAGTTTCAGATAGGTCAAATGGGGCTGCAGAGAGACCCTGTCTCGAATAAAATAATAATTGAAGGACATAATCTTTATATATGCACAAGCTGTTCTAGAACTTACCATGTAAACAACACTGGCCTCAAACTCATGATCTCATAATCTTCTTGTCTCAGCCTCCTGGGTGCTGGGGCTATCACTATGCACCATGATACCTAGTTTGGGAGAGGAGGGAACAATAAACAGTAATTAAACCTAAAATAATGTACCATGCTTACAGACATAGTACCAAAAAATACAACCTATACAAACAAGCACACAGGCAATACAAAACTGAAAAAAATCATTCTCCAAATTTATTTTTCCACCTATGTATTTTTATTTTATATGTAAGAATTTTTGCCTGCATGTATGTAAATACCACATGTATGCATGCCTGCAGAGGTCATGTGGGTGCTGGGAACTGAACCCAGGTCCTCTAGAAGAGCATCATACTCTCTTAACTTCTGAGTCATTTCTGTAACCCCTATAGCTTTAAAAATTGACTTATTGTTATCACTCCTCCAATTTTCAAACTAGCGTCTGATTCAGCATGGTTTTTACATCATGAGAGAGTGCTTGGAGTTATAATTGGCCTTTGTTTCTTTTACTACATCATAAGAAAAATCTATACAAATTCTTATTAGAATTGCATTTCTTAGACAATTGTAAACATCAAATGGTCACCAACACGAGATTTAAAAAAAAAAATAAAGAAATCTTCTGGGACTCAATTGGCTATAGATAGAATTTATAGTAGATAATGATCATATTTTACAATTAATATTCCATGATATATATCTTTGAAACCAAAATATATAATAATCTGATCTCTTCATATATTTTCTTGTTGATTTCTGGAGTCGTTTTTTTTTTAATATTTTATTATTATTACTTTTTTATGTGTATGAGTGTACTGTCTGCATGTAGGTTGGTGCACCCGTGTCATGCAATGCCTTGGAGGTCAGGAGAGGGTGTCGGATTCCCCTGGAACTGGACCTAAAGATGATTCTTAGCCACCATGTGGGTGCTGGGAATCAAACCCAGGTTCTCTGCAAGGGCAGTCAGCACTCTTAACCACTGAGCCATCTCTCCAGCCCCTGGAGTCAGTTTTTAAGCAATCTCCTACATATCACTGGACATGGGTCACTGTAACACAAAAAAACCAATTACTTCCTGTTATTTGATACCTTCAGCATATGGGAATCTATCTAGAAATATCAACTGCAATGTTCTTGTACCCACTTCCCCCCCCAAAAAAAAAATTCCTTCAAGTCTCTCTATATGATTTCCTCTCTCTGGAACTGTAGACACAAAACCCTGGACTTACTTCTTTGAGTAAGAAAAGATAAAAGGATACTGTACTAGTTTTCTCCTTGCTGTGACAAAATCATTGACAGAAATAATTTAAGAAAGAATATATTTTTGGCTCACAGTCTGAGGGAACACAGTCTAACCTGGGGGTGAGAGGAGACATGCAGCAGGAACAAGGGGCAAATAGTCACATTGCATATCCACAATCAGGAAGACACAGGAAGCAGAGAGATGAGTGCTCAGCTTGCTGTTTCCTTTGTATTCAGCCTGCAAGCCCAGCCCCTGCAATGGTGTCACCCCACCCACTCTTGGCAGGTCTTCCTTCCTTGTTTCAACCTCTGGGAAAATCCTCATGACACAGTAGTATCTGCATGGGGATTCTAAACCTATCAAGTTGACAAATGTTCAGGCTTCTTTGTTGGTTCCTCTGATTTTTCCTTTGAAACTTTTAGTTTTGATTTAAGCATTCTAACTAATTTTGTTATGAAGGATTCTAAAGGTTTTTCTTGTTCTAAAACATCTACTTCAAAGCACACAAATAAGTTATTCAAGTGATTTTGGAAGGTGTAGTTAGTTTATCTCTCTCATTCCCCACCTTCTTTTTTACCTAGTGACTTCTTGGTATGTTAATTAATAGGTTTCCTTGTAGTATGTGTTGTTAGCTGCCTGGTTAAGAGTTGGGAAATGGTCATTTTTTAATATGTTGATAAATGTAAATCTCATAGTCAAATTTACATTTACAATAACTGACTGTATTAACAATCATTTACAGAAGGATAGGGAAGGCTTCACCTCCATGGGAACATTTGGAAATGTCAGGAGACATTCTCAGTTGTCAAAACCTATGCACTGGCTACTGAATTCTAGTTGATAGGAACTACTAAACAGTCTATGTGACATGGGACAGCTCTCATAACAGTGGATTATCTGTCCAAAACCATCAATAGTGATATGGGTGTAGAAGAGGGCTAAATATGTGTTTCCTACTAAAGCATGGTCTATTTCACAGTTCCATTGTTCTCTCTCTCTCTCTCTCTCTCTCTCTCTCTCTTTCTCTCTCTCTCTCCCCACTCCTGTGGCCAGTGTACTATCCACATCACTCTCACCTTCTAAAACAGACTTTGGATACTTGTATCTTTAGAACTAATTTGTCATGATGACCCGTGTTTTATGGACTTACTAACTCTAAAACTCCATCTGAATCCCAAATCTATTAAAAGCTATAAAACTGTGTTTTTGAAAAATATTTCACAGTATTGTCTATGGTCTGAATGACAATATCTACTCCAAAATTCGTGCTGAGAATGAATCTCCAATATAACAGGGTTAAAAGAGGAGGGCTTTGGGAACTGGTTAGGTTAAGATGGCAGGGCCTTCTTGAACAAGAACAGCATATCTATAAAAGAGGTGAGGTTAAGGGGAGTGTTCTCTGACCATTCTGTTTTTGGCCATGTGGGGACGCAGTGACCAGGTGCCATGTTGGAAACAGACGGCAGCCCTTTCCAGACACCAAGGTTAGTTCCTTCGTCTGAGAGTTCTCAACCCTCTGTACTGCAAGAAATGAATTTTGGCTTTTTATAAATTGTTATTATGTCACCACAAATGCAGTAAAATGGCAGTCTATTTCAACATGGCAGATTAAACTACTAATAAAAGTTGACATTGAGGGGGTTGCCTTTAGGAGCTGCTTTAAATGGGGTCAAAGCCACCAGCATTCTGGAAATACTAGGAAAATACCTAAACAACCACAATGCAGCAAACCAAAAGACCTCCAGCAGTGTGGAAACGATCACAGAATGGGTGAATAACACAATAGTTTCAGAAATTGGAATGTGATTATTAGCTCTACCCAGAGCTCAAATTCTGCATGATGTCAGCAAATCAATTTACAGAAAATTGAAATCAGACCAATGTTTTGGTAGTACTATATGTAAAGTTAACCAAATTGATTAGTCTTTGTTGTTATTGGGTGTAGCTCAACTACTTGGTCAGTCTCAGAATTATAAACTGGATGTGGACCTTCTGTCGACGTTTCTAAATGTGAAATTTTAGAAAGTTCACATTTCATAATGATGTGGTCATGATGTGCTTATTCCCTTGATTAAAAAAAGTATTAAACCTATCATGTCACTGATGTTTCAAAAATTACCTAATATTTTTGGCAACAGATTACAAAATCCAGTCTCCATTACTTAGAAAGAATAAAGCATTCAGGCCAGGGAGAGTGCTCAGTAGGTAAAGCACTTGCAGGAGGAATCAAAGCGATTGCATGAGGAAGTGCCTTTGATTCTCCCAAACCCACACAAAGCAGGACACCTCTGAACACATCAGTAATGCCAGCGCTCCCACAGGAGACGCAGGAAGAGAGTCTCTAGAATCTCCAGAGCCTGCCTGGAATACACAGGGCTGAAGAAGAGGCTCTGTGATGCTAAAATTCCTTGGGGTGGTGAACAACCCCACTGCCCCCCCGGTCGGTCCCAATGGCACACTGAGGAAGAAGTCCTCCAAAATATACTCTGGGAACAAATGGGTTTATAGAGATTACTTACTGAGCAATGGGCGAAGGATAACTTAAAGGAATGTGATTGCTCCCCACATAAGACCACACCAGAAGCCATGAAAGGCTGCTTCCCCATGGCTGCACGGAATGGCAAGAGAGACCCTCCTCAATCCTCCTCAGCCAGTCTCCTCTAGTCCTTCATCCAGGCCAGGAGCAGTCAGGACCAAATTGCTCACGTGTTGAGAGGTGTGGCTGGACTCTCAGAGGAGTGTCTCCTGAGTCTCCCATGAGTAGTCAATAAGCCAGCTGTGATGATTTTAGGGTGCAGCTGAGCTCAGGAAGATAGTCTGTCTGTCCCACATCACACCTGCTTCAAAATAGGTGGAAGACAAGGACTGACATCAAAAGTATAGGAACTGTGAGAAGGATTATTCTCTATTCAGAACCAAATATAATACTAGAGTCTCCTTAAGCTATGCACTTAAGCAAAATATATTAATACAGGAGCTCTGACACCAGCAATGGATTATTCTACCAAGGAGATGTTGGCCAGGGGATCCAAGCCCCCACAAAAGGTAAAGGCTCCTTGCTTCTAAACTGGGATACCTGCAAGAAGAGAGGCAATAAGGCCCTGCTGTCAAAGACCTGATGTAAACATGGGAAAGATGTATTGAGAACACACTTGCAAGTGTACAGATGGTCTCTGGAATACCAGAGAGTGTTTCCAAAGGCCACTAAACCAATAAAGCAAAAAGAGGTCTCCTTGAGTCAAGCAAGACTCCTCTGTCAGCACCAGCTACACCTCACCTGCCTGGAAATACAGTGCAGCAGTGGCAGCCATATGTCTGTATATCCCAAATCTAATTGTCTATTAGCTCTCTCCTTGGAGGAATAACCCACGGCTGATGCCACAAGCTTACATCCTCTAGTGTTTAGCAGATATTATAAGCCACAATAAGACCCTGTCATATTTAACAGAAAAAATGTAATTCATAGATTAACATACCATCCAAACATCTGTGTCTATACCAAAGTAATCTACCATAATAATTAGTACTGTTTAAATACCTACATATCAAATCGCTTGTGCTTCATCAGGATTGAAAGGTTATTCCTGGACAAACTATCAGCCCATGAAAGGAAACAGCCAGAATTGAGCAGAGCCCAAGACAACAGCTCCAGAGAAAGTAGACTGTTTTGCTTCTCATCCATCTGTGCCCCTTTTCTAAGCCTAGGGAACAATCTGCAGAAGAGAGGGTGTGGTAGAATGTAAGGGCTGCGATTGGGTTGAATGGTGAAACTACAACAATATAGTCTGGACACTCATAGGATCAACTTGATTGAACATACAAGCCCCCCTGCTTGATGGTTGGACCCATGGGCTGTGTGGGTTTGGGCACAACGGCTTGCAAATTGGTTTTACATGAAGGATGCTTGTACTCATAAATTATCACTTATTGTTAAAAAATGAAAAAAAAACAGAGAAAGATGCAGGAAAGTTATGGCAGAATGCATGATCTGGGGAGGGGTGGGGGGGTGGGGAGAAGGGAGGAAGGGAAAATGAAAAAAAAAAAAAAAGAACTGAAAATGAGAAATAAAAAAGCATCAATAAAAAAAAATTTTTTAAGTCCTCTGAACTCCACATGTAAGCTGTAGTGCATGTATCACACACACGCACACGCACACACACACACAACATATATATATATGCACATAGTTTTTATTTAATTCTCTGATAAAGTTAGTGTGTGTGCGTGCGCACGTGCACGTGCACACATGTATGGGTGCATGGGTGTCTGAGGAGGCCATAAGAGAGCATCTGATCCCCTGGAGCTGGAGCTACAGGTAGGTGTAGGTCTCCCAATATTGGAGTCCTTTGAAGGAGGAGCAAGAACTCTTAGTCACCGAGCCATTCCTCCGCCCTACATAAAATCTTTTAAGTGAATAAAACTTTAGATATGAAAAACACACGACTGTAAATAATTGGCTGTACAGTGTCTTTTTATCTTTGTAGTGAAACAAAAAGAGAAGGAGGCCTGGTTATGAGATTTTGAATGTATCCATATCTGTGCTTCTTGCCATGTGAGTGACTGGATTTTCTTCCTGTTGTTCCAAGCTCATTAACTCTGATTTGCCCATTCATCTCAGATTGCTACATTTATCATAATGACTTAACCCAGCAGAGGTATTCTCCTCATGGGAAAACAGTCCCTGATCATTGTTTCTACACGTGGCAACGTGTAAAATGCAGGCTGTAAAATTCAGTTTCTGAATCAGGGCCTATCATAAGATGGTTGAGCTGTGTAAACAACATTGATTGGGGCAAGAAAAGCCACACATTCAAACTGTTTATTTAGATAGGATCACATCAGATGCATTGTGTTAGGCAGTTAGACAAGCTTTGCTTTTACAAAGTCTCTATTTAGCCACAAAAGAATTACCCAGAAAGGGCATAGAATATTTCTCATCATCCAGCCTTCTCACTGAGCATGAGAACACAGCTGAGTGGTAGCGAATTCCATTTCCTGCCAGGGCTGAATTAATTTTTTAATATTCAAATTTGATTTTTCATTACACAGAGCTGGGCTTCACAATGCAGACGCTGCCCTCTCTAACACACTCATATCAATTCCTTTCAGATAGCTCAGATATCTGTAACTTCGGAGAGAATGTTTCAAGTTTAATATCCTGGGAAAATTACCTGAATGAAAAGACCAGACAGTAATTTCTCTCTAAAAGTGTTGAATTTTGAACCAACCTTTAATTTATAGATATTTACACCCTCATTTCATCAGACAGATAATAAACCCAAGATGAGAACTCACTCCTTTGCTCCTCTTTCTAGTTCTGCATCCTGAATATAGATGTCTACCAATAATGGGTTTGTGGTGAAGGCCTTGAAAGGCAAGATGAAAATTACACTATTTTAAAAGACCTTCAATCATAGGAGACCTGTAGATGATAAATAAATTGTTTTGGAGGGCGTAAGAATCACATCAAGCTCCATTTACATGTGTTTCTTCTCATCTTCAGAACAGTAATGTTATCAGCTGTCAATCACCAGGTGTTTACTGAATCCTTAATATCCACTAAGAAACCCACTAGGCTCCAGGGAATATTTAGACACAATAAAACCGCATGGTATGTACTTACAGAGCTGATAAATTGGTGAGGAGGAGGTAAGACGCATTAAAATCAATATATTGAGGTACATGGAGTCAGGTGATTGGCCACAGAGCTCAGGAGGGTCCTATAATAATGCAGAGTCTATGAAGTCAGTAAGACACTTGGCAATTATATTAATAATTGGCACTGAGCTAGTTGAACTGGGATCAAAGCAAGATGCTGCTAGGATTTAGACATGGAGTATCCCTGCAAAAGGCTGATGTGTTGAATTGAAGACTTGGCTTTCTACCTAACTTATGGTCAGGGGACTAACCATAAGGGCTCTCACCTAATCAATGGATTGAACCACTGATGGATCCATAATCTGACAGCATTGGGAGTCAATGAAAAATTTCAGAGTTGGAACCTGGTTGTTGGAGGAAGTCAGGACCATATCTTTCCCTTGGCTAATTCATATTCTCTCTCTCTCTCTCTCTCTCTCTCTCTCTCTCTCTCTCTCTCTCTCGCTCGCTGTTTTTCCTCTCTCTATTTCCTGGCTGCTGTTATGTGAGGTGAGCAGCCTCTGCTATCCAGTCCCACCATCATCTTCTTCAGCAACACTTCAGACCAAAAGCAAACAACCCAGCCAAACATAGACCGAGAAATCATTACCCAAAGATCCTTCCTTAGGAGGTACTTCACTGGTTTCTGTCAGGCATTTTGTCACAGCAATGAAAAGTCTAATACAGAGGCCTGCAACATTCTTCTCTGTGGTTAACAGAGGTGACTGTCCCACACATTGAAATCACATGGCGGTACTCAGTCAGCAAACATTCTAATTTAGGAGCTGGGGAAGAGAGACAGAATGAGGGACATCCAGTCTGCCTTCTGAAATGAAGACATGGGCTGAGGATGCTGGAGTTCCCATCACCGATGCCCACAGACAGGCCTTCCCATCCCATGTCTGCTAGCAGTCCCTCAACTCGAGGCACATCATGTGTGACCATATATGATGCTTAGAGACAGGCCAGAACAGAGATCTTGGTTTTGCTCTGATTTTTGGTATCAGTGAACAGCTGTGTTGGTTCTCTTCTGAGAGGAGATTGCCAAATGGCTTTTGGAGGGCTGAGTTGCCTCTAAAGGGCCTCTGACCCTCAGCTTGTGCCTGGCAGTCTCCCTCTGCATCCTGCATCCTGTTCGTCCTCCCTCGTCCTCCTCCCATTTCTCCCCCTTCGCCTTGTTGCTCTTTCTCTTGCTCTCTGCCTTTCCCCATTTCTCCTAGATGTCCCTTCCATACCCCCACCATTCTATTTCTCCTCTCCCCCTTCCTATTTCTGTGTCTCCTTTTCTCCCTCTGTTCTTCTCTGCCTAACTCTATGTGCGTTCGTGTTTCCTACCTGACTCATCTTAGTAAGCTAGAACCACATCCTTTGTGGCATCATGAAACAGTGTAGAAAGAAGCTAGAGCCAGAGACCAAGGCTAACAGCATGAGGTCAGCCTCTCTTGAGAATCAGTGCTACTGTCTCATGGTGGTTTGAGGGCACTATCTTTTCATCTCCAACACCAGAGGGTGGAATAAGAAACAATTAAGAATAAAGGGCTTCATCGCGCATCAATTAGGAAAGTAAATAGGTGAAGGTTAAAATCGCTGCCACTTCCAAGTAAAAGAAATAACCACTGGAGTTAGCATAGTGGTGCACACCTTTAATCCCAGAATTCGGGAGGCAGAGGCAGGCAGATGTTTGTAAGATCAAGACCAGCAAGGTCTCCATAGTGAGTTCCAGGCCAGCTGGGAGTACAAGGAAGACCCTGTCTCAAAAAGACACAAAAAATCCTAATGGACAAAGTACAAATCTATAAATCTAACCAAGCTACTATATTCAGCCTGCAGTTTTGAAAAACCATTGTCTGCTGTTGATTGATGCATTTCATTCCCACCCAAATTCATGCTGAAACAACCCCCACATCCTTACTAGAACCAGAAAACAAAAAGTTGTCCAATATTACTTTAAATCTTTCAGGTCAAATATGCAGAGAAACTACACACGTTTCCAATTCATTAAGAACAAACAATCTAAAAAGATAGTCTAGTTTTACATAATTGACTTAATTATATATGCAAGTTTTTATTTATGTATGTGATGATACAAATCTTTTCCCCCCAAAGAAATAAATTAAAAAACAGCCACAATTTGCATGATAGCAATTTTCTGATTTTTAATCTATTGTTATCCAAGAGTTAATGTCTTATGTTTAATTCTTGTATTTAACTCAGATAGGCACAGAGCTCTTATTACAAAGCATCCTCAAAAATTAAGTCCCGGCAAATATATCAGATCAATTAGGAGAACAATAGCCTGACTAGATGTTATTTGAATTGTATGATTATTCATCAAAGGGTATTTTGGGTAAGTTTTTACAGCAGGGTAGGAAATGAGTTGGAATTGCTAATGACTGACACCCTCCTGAAAACAAGCCCTGGTGGGTGCTGAGGCCTGAACTTCTACTCTTCACTTCTTTGCTCAGTCCACTCTGGAAGGAGACATTCTGAAAAGCCATCTCTTCACTGAGGTCCAAGTGCAACCAAAAGATCGGAACTTCAACCAAGAGACACTAGATGTAAAACTAACTCTCAAATATAACTTGAAAAGTCTTTAAATGAATGATCAAGACCTTCAAATCATATTTATGACATTTTTCTAACCAGGGCCCCCAAACCAGTCCTTAATGAAATGCTGTACTTGTAGCAAAAAATCCTTAAAAGTAAAATAATAATAATTATTAAAAGGTCTCCTTAGGTTTCACATACAGTTCAAGATGTGCTGCTATTCTCCATGGCTAGGTGTATTAGTCACTTTTCTGTTGCTGTGATAAAACCACCATGACCAGGGGAACTTATAAAAGGAAGAGTTTATTTGAGCTCAAGATTGACCATTCCAGGGAATCAGAGTCCATTGTGGTGGGAGGCATAGTGGCCGGGGCTGGAGCAGCAAGCCGAGGGTCACATCTCACAATGAGCACAGGAAGCAGAGAGAGAGAGAGAGAGACTGGAGACCTCAACGAGGCTTGTTAAACTCATTAAACCCGCCCCCAATGACCTACTTCCTCCAGCATGATCACACCTTCTAAGACCTCCAAGAACAGTGCCACCAACTGGAGACAAAATGTCTGAATACTTAAAGCCTATGGGGGGACACTCTCATTCAAACCACCACATTTGGCACCTACTGAGTGTCATGGAGAAACCAACATGCAAGTTTTCTCCATCCTTCCAGCCCTCCTCCTTCTTCCCATTTTCCTTCTCTATCATGTTCTCTTTCTTTCCATTCCCAAAAGTGCACTGAGCCCCAAGTAAGAACAGAAGAATATGTAACCAGCTTCAGACAAGAGGATCAACCTTACTTGATACTTAAAATAGCCCAAAGCAAAGAAGAGTTTCTGACAAGATGAGAGAAAATCAGGAAGAACAGGAGAGTCAGGCAAGATAGAACTGTGAGTCCTGAGGAGACTCCCCAAGAGCTTTCTTTAGGGCAATAAGAATCTTTCTTAAGCCATGATAAGTTGCGTTGATCTCATTGGCAATGGAGTCCTAATTAGAAAAGTCTTTTGCTTCTATCAGAAAATTTTATGTGAATATTTCATTCATTTATTGAATAAATATATACTATCCCTTTAATATATGTAACAAAGAAGGATGTTAGTTAAGAAACAGCATTTGCAGTAGACACCTACCAATAGACATTTGCTCCCAATGTATTAAGTGCTGCTTATATTTTAGCCTCTGGAAAATGTCCAATACATAGGGCTAGTGAGTCACATAGGTACCTGGTTCTAGCCATTTGCCCAGCATATATCCCTCCAGCTCACTCCTCACTTCTCCTTCCTTTCCCTGCCTTTGAACTTCTGCAAAATACAACAGTGGCCAACTCCTTTGTTGTAACCAGCTCTGAGAAAAATAGCCTTGTCTTGTTCTCATTAGACAAGCTTTCAATTGTTCTCACAAAGAAAAGAAATAATGAAGAAATCCCCCAAATTCTACCTACCCAATGTCCTTCCCAGTGAAGTATCCCCCTTTCTACAAGAGGGCAGACTTGTTTCTTTAACTCATATTTCATTTCCATTCATTTTAGAGCTTAATCACACAGTATCTATTACTGGGACTTTACTTTCAATATTCAAGTCTATCTGGATCTCAATCAGGTCCTTTATATCCCCTTTTTCTTTTCTCATTTACCAGACCTTTAAACAGTTTCTGTACCATTTAAAGCAAATGTTTAAAAATAGGTAAAAAGTATGCCTCTTACACAGATATAAAATTAACTCATGTTAAAGATTTTATTTAATATTCACTGATTAAATGTGACAGCCAATGCGATAGCCTCTTGCAACAGAAAAATCAAAGAAGCAAAGACATCTATGTAGAGTAAAATATTGATTATGCAAATCGCAGCAAGATGCTTTTGTTGGAGAAATGAAAGCAGAATTCATTTGCATGTGTAGATATAAAATTCATTTTGCATTTCTAACAGTTATCTATAATTTACAAAATTGCAGAATAGCTCCTCCAAAAAATCAAAATCAGATAACCCAAAAGGGAGGACTCCAGGTTGCTCACCATTTTCTATGAAACACAAATGTCTCTGAAAGAACTTATCAAATGATTGTTTTGTGTTCTTTTATGTAATTGTGTGTCTGTTAAGGATACAAATGAGGCTCCAGTGAGACTCAGGAAAACCAACCTCATCATAGTCACAGTTGCTCGAGTCAGAACCATGCAGGGCCATGGAGAAAGACATCAGAGACAGGAAAGAAAGAGCGAGGGCTCTTCTATGGCCAAGGCCAGCAGGGGCAAGATGGACTGACAGACTTAGCTGACTTGAATAATGCCAGTGCCAGCCAAGCTTCAGAAGTGTTCTCTAACCCCTGGTGTTGCCCGTGGACTGACTAAGCCCATCTCATAGTACTTTCTGGGGCGCACAGTTCAGATGGAGGAAGCCTCCCACTGGACTGATTAGTTTATATATCAAAGACATAATCTTTCTTTTATGTGTATGTGTATATGCATACATTTCAGGAACCTTCTCCAGTACTGGATTCCATGTGGCATCCTCGGAGGTCTTTGGTGGTTGTTTTTCCTCCCCAGACTCCCTTCTTTAACCTGCCCTCCCATTTAGTCACTTTTTTTGGTCTTTTCGAGACAGGGTCTCCCTGTAGCCCCAGTTGTCCTGGAACTCACTCTGTAGACCAGGCTGGCTTTGAACTCACAAAGATCCACCTGCCTCTGCCTCCCGAGTGCTAGGATTAAAGGCGTGCACCACCACGCCCGGTACATTTAGTCATTCTTATTCTACAGAGTTCACCTTTATGTGAGGGACAATGCCCCTCCTAGACACCACAAGCTATGAAATAAAAAAAATTCCCAACCAGGTACAGGTTATCTCTTTTTGAGCCATTAGTCAATGGTTCCCATGGACCCCACCAAACACTACAGGCTATTGACATTGCTCTTTGTGACCCTTCAGAACGTAATGAGAAGATTCCATTATTGAAAACACCACATACTTGAGTCCTACTGCATAGATAATCAAGTTGGCACTGACCTGGCAGCTTAATCCCTACTGGCCATGGTTCATAGTGTTGGAAGCTGTTGTGCTTACTAATGGGGGAGGAAAATAATCAACAGGCTTTGAACAAGGTAAGCCACCACAATGCCCGGCCTGGCAAGCTATGCCCAATGGTGCAGTAATGGCACAAATGTTACAGGAGTAACTAATCACTTCCTACTTGCTTTTATAGCCCACTCAACAAGACAGAACTCATACCTGGTACCTCTTGCTAGACCAAACACTGGTGGCTAACTAGATTATAGGCCTTGGGGAAGAATCTAATACTGAGTTAACATAGTAATAAGTTACCCCCTAAGTCTTTATTTGTGTACCTGTATGTTAGTAAGTCTCTCAACTTTTATCAGAGAAGATTCTTTTTATAGTATAAGATAATTAATACAGAGACCCACAACTGATAAATGTGCAGAGAAAAAGAGACTATCCACTGCTCAGCTCTAAATGGGACAGCTGTATCAAACCCTCTCCCTCGTGGCTCAGGGATCATCATGGAAGGGGAGGGCAGAAAGACTGTCAGTCAGAGGGAGCCGACATGTACAGTAAAGCAGTATTTGGCAGACTTGGCATTGGAATTGCTGCTCACACATAAGCTCACTGCAGCTGTGCCGCCTGCACAACATCAAGACAATCAGAACCCCAGCATGCATCTGGGAGGCTTCATGAAGTTCCACCACTTGGTGAGGTGCCATTGGGCATTGATGGGTGGGAGAGGGAGAATCAATTTTCTGTGGGGCTGTAGCTCCTGATAGGCTACCCTACTCCAGGACACTGTCCTACACCTGTGCACGCTAAGTGGACTCAGCGAATTTACAAAAAAGCACCTGAATTAAGAAGGAATTTTAGTGTGCAGAATAGAGGAGAAATTGGTGGGGAAGGTAGCTCTGATTAAAACACATATACATGTATGAAATTCTCAAAGAAAATAGATGAATTATGTTTTAGTTTGCATTTCTACTGCTCTGATGAAACACTCTGACCAACACCAGCTTGCAGAGAAAGGGTTTATTTGGTTTACACATCCTGACCACAGGCTCATCCTTGAGGGAAAGGAAGGCAGGAACCTGGAGGCAAGAGCTGAATCAGAGACCGTGGAGGAACACTCCTGATTGACTCTCTCCTAGGGTCTGGACCCAGCCTACTTTCTGAAACAAACCAGAACTACTTGCCCAAGCATGTCACCATGCACAGTGGGCTGGGCCCTACCTGATTATCAAGAAAATGTTCCACAAACATGCACACAGACGAATCTGATGGATGGCATTCCTCAGCTCACATTCCTTCCTCACTAGTGTTTCCAGTTTGTGTCAAGTTGACAAAAACCAACCAACAGGATAGAGGATTGATGATAGATTAGATAGATGATAGATGATAGATAGATAGATAGATAGATAGATAGATAGATAGATAGATAGAAGATAGATAGATAGATAGATAGATAGATAGATAGATAGATAGGAGATAGATAGATAGATAGGTAGATAGATAGATAGATAGATAGATAGATAGATAGATAGATAGATAGATAGATAGATGAGAGATGATAGATAGATGATGACAGATAGATAGATAGATAGATAGATAGATAGATAGATAGATAGATAGATACATAGATACATAGATACATAGATACATAGATACATAGATACATAGATACATAGATAGATACATAGATACATAGATAGGAGATTAGATAGACAGACAGACAGATTCTTGATTGAAATTTTGGCATTTCTTTTTTTTATTTATTTCTTATGTGTATGAATGCATATAGGTTTGTGCACCCGTGTGGTGCAATGCCACAGAGGTCAGAAGAAGGTGTTGGATTCCCCTGGAACTGGAGTTCTCCTGGAATTGGAGCTGCAGACGGTTCTCAGCCACCGTGTGGGTGCTGGGGATTGAATCCAGGTCCTCTGCAAGAGCAGTCAGCGCTCTTAACTGCTAGGCCATCTCTCCAGTCCAAATTTTGGCATTTTTAAGAATTAGAATGATCTAGAAGGGTGAGTCTATCCCTAGTCAAAAAGGTTTTCCATTGGAGGATTTTTTTTTCTTCCTTAAAAGATGTCATGTTTTTCTTAAGGAAGTGCTGGAAGGCTCCTCCTTGACAACCCCAACCATCAATCCTGCACTTTTGCTCCACATTGGGGTCTTTCCCTCCCATGGTCCCCCAAAATGAAGTCCAGTAAGCACTTGTCCGGTCTTGATCCCCCTGCACTGGCCTCCATGATACAGCCTGGGTAGTCCAACAATGGCAGTGTACACTCTGGCGAGGCTGACATCCCCTTAGCTGTTTAGTCCACAAGCTGTGTATTTCAGTAGTCCATAACTATGTATATTTATCCATGTATAATGTAGCAATACAAATTGGAGAGAACAACAACAAAAGAACTGAAAAAAAAACTCTGGAGAGAGATGCAGGATATGTATGGCAGAGTGCAGGGACTTGGGAGGGATGGGGACATGGAAGGGGAAGCGACTCTAGATTCGATCAAGAAATGATGTGTGACCTATGGAAAAAGTTTAATCATGATAATAATAAAAAAATGGAAAAAAAAGGTTTTCCAGATGTCATAGAATAATATAAAGAAAAAGTTATATGCTCTCCCTTAGCAACTTGCATAATGTTCTCCAAAACTCTGAGAGCTAGCCTTCAGGGAGGTGGCTTCCAGATCATTTCTATCTCCATTGCTCCTGTTAAGTGACCAGCAAAGCAAACTATATTGGGAAACTAGTGCAATTTTTATCTTGGAGGTAATCAACAGCTACTTATTTGGACCTAAAGGCCACTCAATGGGAGGGAGCTCAAGTATGGTACTCTAAACCTGAGTACCACATGGCTGGAGAGCTCCTAGATCTTGGAGAAAACCCCAAGGTTGTCACATCCCAGTACAAATGTAATTTCTAACCATGTACTAAGTGAAGATATGTATATTTATAGGCAAGGACACCAGGCAATATACTGATATACATAAGATTAAAAATATTTAAGAAGCATATGAAATATACAAAGATTTAATAAAAATAGGGAAAAAAGAAAAACTAATATGAATACATATACACAATGCAATGGTTGAGGTGGATTTTAATGGAAAAAATAACATTCGTCATTTATCAAGTACATTTCATTGGCTAGACTTTGAGATAAGCATTTACACACATCATCTTATTTGCTTTGTTTATTTGACACAAGATCTCCAGTAATCCAGTCTGGCCTCAAACTCACCATGTTTCTGAGGATGACACTGCCTCTATCTCCTGAGTGCTGTGATTATAGGTGTTATACTCCCATGCCCAATATATGTGGTGCTGGGCATAGATCCCAGGACCTCATGCATCCTAGGCAAGTACTCTACCAACTGAGCTACATTTTGAGCCCTGAAAACATTATTTCACGGAATATATGCAAATCCAAGAAAGGAACTGTCACCTTCACTTCACAGATAAAGAAACAAAGACTTGGAGAAGCTTGCTGCGTGATTAGTAAAGAATCAAGTGTTGAAGAGAAAGCCAGAAGCCTATAGTCCCTAGCCTAAAACATACCAGAGAGTATTTATTGAGTCCCCAGTGTGCTCAAGGGATAATGAAACTTGGCCACTTGGCATATATTTTCTTATACTTGATTGCCTCTCTTATATATGCTAACTACAAGTTCCCCTGAAAATGCGTCCTTCTGTGACATTTTCTACACTAATATCCAAATATGCTGCGTATGAGTCAAATGATATATAATTTTAAATGCCTGGACATTTGAGGAAAAGCAATTTGTATTGCTGACTGGATAGTTTCCAAAGACCAAAACTGGGTGGACTATTTGACTTCCCTTTCTTTCCAATCCATATCTAATGAGCACTATAGCTCTACATGTCAACATGGAAGTAACACTATCTACAGAATGTACGAGATGGTTCGGTCAATACAATGTGCCTGCCAAGTGAACACAGGGACACAGGGACATGAGCTAGAGTCCCCAGGATCTCGTATAGGTCAGTGTGGAGGTACAAAGCTGTAATCCTAGTGTTGGGGAAATAGAAACAAAGAGATCCCAGAGCCAGCCAGTGAGCTCTAGGTTCATGGAGAGTCTCTGTCTCAAAACATAAGAAGAATGATCAAAGAAGGCATGCAACATCAACTCCCAGCCTTGCACACATCCGCACAGACATGTACACATACATACAGCCACACAAACACATGCATATGCCATATACAAACAATGCAACAACAACAATGGCAATACCACACACACACACACACACCACACACCACACACACACACACACACACACACACACACACATACTACCAGTCACCAGAGTGAACCTCAGGCTACAACCACTTCCATTGTGTCTCATGCCACAGCCAGATTCTGGAAGAATCAGTGAATTTGTAGTTTGCTTTAAAAGCAAGTAGCATCTGTCTTCCATTTGGCTGTGACTTCGAGAAAACCTTTGGGAGCAAAGATGCATCACTTCCCTAAACAGACACAGAGAGGTGGCTTAGCAAAGGAAAGAGTGGACTTAACAGATTAAGCATCTGGTTTAAGGAGACTCAAATCTGACTTAATGATACTGCAGGTCCCTGGAGCCACTAGTTCAAATCTCATCTAAAGCTTTTTACGTCTCATTAGAAAATGTCAGCAAATTTGGTTTATTCTGTAGATTAAGAGGAGACTCCATTTTATTTTTATGTACCTTTCTGAGAAGGTAATGATGAATTTCCTAACCATGAAGTGCTCCTTCCAGGAGTGCTGCATTTTAGTTCCAGGGTTCACCTCCTGCCTAGGGGACAAGTTTGATATCACTAGGCTTACAATTCTATTCCCCACCTCAGCCCCTCGCCATGAGTCTTTGCCCAAATGTCATCGTCACAAGGAAGCCTTTATTAAGACCTTTAAGTTGTCGGTGCCTTCCTTTCCCTGTTGTTTCCCCTGTGCTGCACCTTTACAGCTCCTGCCACGATGGAACATGCTAGGTAGCTGCTGTGTTTTAAAGGCCTGTCTCCCAGCAACGATAAAATCATGATAGAGCTAGAAGCCCACATATGTACCTCTGTTCTAGACAACCACAGCCCAGCAGGAAGGCTGGCGTGTGGATAATAGGTCCCACAAATGCTTGATGAATGAAGACATGGATTTCAATCCGTGGCTCCACCTAGAGGCCAAAAACTCAGAATACCTGTGGTCCCTCCTCCCGTTGTGCACCATCAGTGATCCATCAGCAAAATGCATTGAATTATATAATACATCTTATCTAATTAAAATAAAACTTAATGTATCCACTAACACAACCCACAATGATCCTTTCTGACAGACTACAGTTATAGCTCCCACCACCCCATTCATCCTTCATACAAAACCATATTGATCTTTATTGCTTATTTTTCACTGAAAGGTCCTTGTATCATCCCTGTATTAACATCTGCAATGGCTTTAAAACAGGAGGTGAACTTCCTAATGAGGCCTTCGATGCTCTGATAGCAAAAGCTTTTCTCTCCTTCCCCTGCAATTGTCACAGTCATCACCCTCTCTCAGTTCTCTCAACATGGAAAATGCAATCTCAGGGCTGGAGAAATGGCTCAGTGGTTAGGGGCACTTAAATGCTTACAGAGGATGTGGATTCAGTTCCCAGCACATGCATGGCAGTCCAAAGCCATCTGTAACTCCTGTTGCAGGAACTCTGGCTCATTTTCCTAACCTCTTCTGGTTCCTGCACATAAACTCATTCAGGCACATATACAAATATATAAAAACTAAATAAGCAAATCTCCAAAGTCCAATTGGTCTTTGTATACACTGTTCTATTTTCTTAGAATGGTCTCTGCCCACTTCTGACTTTAAACTAGATTTAGTATCTACCTCCTCAGAGCAAGTCTTCCATTTCCCAAATTGCTAATAAAAACACCCTGGTCAGAGGTTGTTCTCTCTGTTTTCTCCTTGTCTTCTTCAACATGTGTGCTCACATTTTCTCCCTTGGGTGCTTTAGATGGGACGCTCTGGGAGGTCCAGACTATGACTAAGACACCCTTAATGTATGTGGAGCTGACTTCACTACCTGACACACAGCAGATGCTGTTAAGGTATAAATCAGCAGGTCTGAGAGGACAGGGAGATTCAGGAAATCAGTGCTCCTCACCTTCAGGGTCAGGCAAAGCAAGGATGGGCCCTGAAGGCAAGACCTCTTTGCAAGTTGCTCTCTCAGATCCTTGTGTCTCTCCTCTTCGTCTTTAGCCTGTGTCATCATCCAATACCCCTTCTCTGAACTGACATTAAAACTCATCCAGGGGGGCTGGAGAGATGGCCTAGCGGTTAAGAGCGCTGACCGCTCTTACAGAAGACCCGGGTTCGATCCCCAGGACCCACATGGCGGCCGAGAACCATCTGAAACTTCAATTCCAGGAGAACTCCAGTTCCAGGGGAATCCGACGCCCTCTTCTGACCTCCTAGGCATTGCACGACACAGGTGCACAAACTTGCATGCAGACAGTACATTCATACACATACAGAAATAAATAAAATTAAAAAAAAAACTCACCCAGGGGCTGGAGAAATGGCCTAGCAGTTAAGAGCTCCGACTGCTCTTACAGAGAACCCAGGTTCGATCCCCAGCACCCACATGGTGGCTGAGAATCATCTGTAACTCCAATTCCAGGAGAACTCCAGTTCCAAGGGAATCCAATGCCCTCTTCTGACCTCCTAGGCATTGCATGACACGGGTGCACAAACCTATATGCAAACAATACATTCAAATAAATAAATAAATAAATAAATAAATAAATAAATAAATAAAATATAAAAAATAAAATAAAAACTCATCCAGTTTCCTTTAGTGTAACCCACACTGACTCCTTATTTGCTTTTGCAGGCAACCATTCAAAAGAAAGGAAAGTCTGATACTGCGCTATTAAATCTGTTGGAATTTGCTGCGTGACAGAAGCATCTTCTGAGGCAATTCTTTGTGGGCTTTTATAAGAGCGTTGGTCACCAGAAAAAAAAAAAAAAGATATGCTTAGAGA
Source organism: Rhizomys pruinosus (assembly GCA_009823505.1). NCBI lineage: Eukaryota > Metazoa > Chordata > Mammalia > Rodentia > Spalacidae > Rhizomys > Rhizomys pruinosus. The sequence goes on from VZQC01012652.1 coordinate 3,811,774, forward strand.
TGTGGGACCTTCAGCCCCATCGTCCTGCCACCACCTGGAAAGGAGAAAAGGGCTGGAAACTGGTTTCATCCCTTGTATCTGCAGTCCACGTCTTCCATGAAAATCTTTAGACTACAGGGTTTGTATTCCATGTGAGTTAGAGAATCCACGTGCACACTAGATTAGGGTACACTCCATTGCCTGGACACAGAGCTGCTTCTTTCGGGACCGTCAGGATATGGCTAGCTTTATCTGGCTGTTCACCTACAGTTTTTATTATATCTATTGTTAACTTATCAAATTGATGCATAAATGTGTCTCTGAGCTCTGTAAGCCATTCTAAGAAACAGAGCAAACTGAAGAAGGAGACCATATTTACTAAAGCACACGTCACAGTATGTACAGCAACTCACAGTTAGCATCCAACAAGAGTGGTGGCCTTCAGCCCAAATGATCTGACAAGATCTTCAGGAAGATGGTGTCAAAGTGAGGTTAAATTGTAGGATAGCCAGTTGGTAGCTCTGATGGTCAGTGTTAATCATCAACTTGAAAAATCCAGAATCAGTCTAGAAAGATGACTCAGTGGTTTAGAGGACTGGCTTCTCTTACAGAAGACCTGAATTTGGTTCCCAGGACCCAACCACGTGTCCACAAATAACCATCCTTAACTCCACTTCCAGGGGAATCCGATGCCCTCTTCTGGTCTCTGCAGGCATTGTATGACATGGTTGCACTTACATACATGCAGGGAATCCAAAGTAGCTTTGAGCTCCTAAGGCTGCAACTTCCCCAACATGATGGGCTGTAACCTGGAACTGTGAACCACAATAAACTCTGCCTCCCGTAGGTGTTTTTGTAAGGATATTTTACTATGGCAACAGGGAAGAAATAAGATGATATCTCTTGGAGACAGCTGGGTAAGTAGGGAAATGCATGCAGATCCAGTGATACAGTAGTTGTGTCAAGGAGTGTGCGAGAATAGGTAAATAACAAAAGGTTTTATTTTTATCAGAATAGCCATGCATTACAAACTAGAGGCAAATAGACTGTTGTAAAGCACACATTAATAATTTAAACCTACCTAGGGAACAAAAAGAAAGGGGCATTTGAAATAGAGGGGTTATCTAGAGAAAACAAAACTATATAAAGAAATGAATGAAAATGAGCATCAGCCAGGTGTTTTAATTTACTTTAGATCACTACAACAAAACACTCAAGGCTGAGTACTTTATAAATGAAGAGGTTTATTAGCTCAGATTTGCATAATTTGAAAGCCTTTGATTGGGTGTCCAATCCACTGGTTCCTGGCTCTATCACAACATAGCAGGGAAGCAGGAAATGGAATGCTGCATGCAAAGGGAACAAGATGGAGGACTGTTCTTGCTCTATAGCAATGCATCCTGAGTAATTAATCTGGCTTCCTGAAAGCTAGGACTCCATCCAGACAGCACGCTCCCCTGGATGGATCTACAACTTCCCAGTAGGCCCCACTGCTTAAAGCGTCCCCCTGCTCTGGGGACCCAGCCACCAAAGTGAAGCTGTGAGTGACATATCCAGACTCTATGGGTACATGTCATACTCAAATGTGAAAAGATTCTCTACAGGCTCTAGTTTTGAATACTTGTTTCCCAGCTGGTGTTGCTATTGGGGGAGGTAATGCGAGCTTTAAAGGGTGGAGCCTGACTGCAGGAAGTACTTCACCAGGGAGAGGGAGGCCACACTTTCTGCTTCCTGTCTGCAGCAGCCAAGCCACAAGCTCCCGCTGTCGAGCCTTTCCCATCACCAGGAATTCCCTGAGTCTCTGAGGCTTCTTCCCCTATAGTACTCTCACTGCACCTTTGAATCACCGGTGCCCCAGGGCTTGGAAAATTTCACCATGTGTTCACCCTTGATCTTCCACTCCCTTTAAGCGTTCTACCCCAGGGACATGAAATTCACCTCAATCCCTGGTTGTATCTGCTTCTGTCATGGTCAAATCCCAAAGTACTGGAGAAACCAGAGAAAGAGCGGTCTGCACAGGGGTCTAGGACAGAGCCAAGCCACACTAAAGCCAACACCAGCTGCTCACCAGCTTCTCTGTGGGGAGGACAGGCGCTTCTGTACAGCAAGTGCTACAACTAGTGAATCCATATGTGTGTATGTATGTGTGTGCATGCTTGTGTGTATGTGACAGTACACATTATGTATACTCAAAGTAACAATATTAGCTCCTATTATATGTTTTATTATGTTAGGCCATGGTCAAGGCATGTAGCATATAGAGAAGATCATAGCCTTGTTCCAGCATATATGCAAATAATTATACTCAATTTCAATAGCAAAATTGCTTTCCAGAAAACAATGTCCACATCTTTTTGCATTGCCATATACATATATATATATATAATTATACTCAATTTCAATTGCAAAGACTGCTTCCCAGAGAATAGTGTCCAAGTATCTGTGTATTTTCTATGATTCTAGAAACACCATCATATAATTTAGAAACCTTTTCCTGTCCAAATTCATTTGATTTTTATTACCTCATTGTTGCACAGAATTCAAAGTTTGGATGAAGAATGAGAAATGAGTTTGGGCATCATCCCTTCACAGGCATGAAAGGAAAACAAACAAAGGAAGAACTTCAGAACTTTTAGACCTTCCGTGTCCTCCCTTGAAGGGTTTCAGAATGCAAAAGTTACGTTTTTATGTCCAAGATAGAAGACTCTGAAATCTTTAAAAATATGCTCTAAATTCTCTTCTGAAGAGCACGTTCCCATAATTCCATAGTGCATTATCTTTGGACTCATAACCCTGGAAGAATGACAGGAGAGAGAAAAGCAAAACAGACACGAGACACTAGCCTCGCTCTGACACCTGCTGTCTATGTAGCAGCTTCAGATCTGATCAGAATTAATGTGGCAGATAAAGCCAAATGAATAGTGGATTCTGCCTTCCTGGAATTATTGCAGGCTATTCTCCAACTCCAGCCATAGATCAGGAGGAATCAAAAGGGGAATACATTCACAGAACCATCATTTATGAAAACTGACAAGTTAGGAAGCCATCACGACCATCCAATAAACCCCAAATCCTCTAAATATACTCTGGTTTCTGGTTAGATCATGACTACCAAATGCTTTGGAAACTCCTCGGTATAACTGCCTGTGTACACCTGATTTCAACAGCCTTCAAAAACCTCTATTTCCCAGAAAATTGAAAGAATATCTCCTTGTCTCTGAGTCATATTTAATCATTATCTCTTCCTCAAGAAAAATATCTCTGTGAGGCTGAGGTAAGCTTTACATTAGAGGAATAATTCAAACATGTTGATAAATGCCTAAAAATAAATAAATTCTATTTTCTATCCTTGGGAAAAATCTTTCAATATGAATTTTACTTTGATTTTCAGATATCTGTCAAGCATGTTTTTGGTTTTCAATACTTTGTTGATCTCCAGGTATCTTTTAAGTAGCACCCCATGGGTTTCCTGATTGGAATCAAAGCACATTTTTGAGTTATCTGCTAATTACCCTCTTGTGAAATTAGCTATTAATATACATTAACTTTCAGAATAGCTGCACAGGGCAAAGTGGCCAACTAGTGAAGAAATGGAAGTTTCTAGGATCTTGTTAATGAGCCTTGGGGTTCAAGTGCTTTAACTGAGAGACAGCGAATATTAAGGTTTTAAATGAAGTCCTTGGAGTAGAAGTAAATCCCAAATTGATGCTGAGAATGTTCTAGCTTAAAATTAAGGGAAATGTCCTTCATGTATCTTTTCAAATCTGAAACAAACATCATTGGTGTGTAATGATGAGAAACTCTTAATGGTTTCTTTGTCTTTTAAGTCAGTTGTAGTTGTTTTTAAATTAGGAAAAATGAAAATATGACTATGACTTTTTTCCATTAATATTAGAACTGTTTGGTGTTCATCTATTCCAGACAAACATTCTTCAAGTATTCCTACCTGTCAGCCCTTGCTCTCTCTTCAATTCTTATCAAGATTCAATTCAGCTAGAAAATAAAGGCAGTAATTTCTTAAGAAAACTGGGCTTTCTTTAGTGAAAAATTACTGGAATTTGCTACCAAATTTCCTTGTGACAAAGCCATTCACTGAGATCTTTTTGGTTTTTTTTTATATTAAATAACAAAAAGAAAGTAAACAATCCCCAAGTCACCACCTTCTACTCTTTATAAATATGCATCCCTGGGCTTAATATTTAGATAAAGGATGGAGATTTGGTATAAGGCGTGCTGCTCTGTGCTCTGGTATGCATGTTAACTAACCTGCAAAGCCACTGTGGCTGAGGCTTACTACTCATGGAAGCAAACTTACAAGGTGGTAGGATATTTTTTAATTTATTTATTTTTATGTTATGTGTATGGGTGTCATGCCTTCGTATGTGCACCTATGTCCTACAAGGCCCATAGAGGAGAGAAGAAGGCATCAGATCTCCTGGAACTGGAGTTATGGATGGTGGTTAGCCACTATGAGGGTGCTGGGATTAAAACCCGGGTCTTCTACAAACACAGCCAGTGCTATTAACTGCTGAGCCATCTCTTCAACCCTGAAGTGGTAGAATTTTAAGAGGAAGAAACAAATGGGAAGTCCTTAGGTCTTGAGGGCACCCCCTAAATGGGATCGTGAGAATGCAGCCTTCTATTTATTTTCTCATTGGCTTTCTGGCCATAAGGTGGGAAGATTTGCTCTGCCACAAGCTCCTACCATGATGTGCAATCCCACCAGGGCCTCAAAGCCATGCAGCCAACCTGCCATGTCCTGAAAGAGCAAAACGATAAGTCAAAATAAGCCTTTACTTCTTTGACTTGATTACCATCATTTTTTTAATGGGGACAGAAAGCTAACTAACACAGTTTGCCATTCCTAGTCTTTATGAGCCATGAAAAATGTGGACAATCCTTACTTACTCAATAGAGACTAGAAAAAAACCTTGGTCCTAATGTGGGTGGTGTAAATAGTTACTTAAATAAATACAGATTGAAAGATAATTTGTCTTTCATACACACACTGGTTCTCAGTCTTGACCACAGAGAGTTAATCTGTGACATTAGGTTCACATTGTTTGTCTCTTCATCTCCAAAGAGAGAGAGAAAGCAATATTTAATGAGCTTTGAAAATTAAAGGAGTCATTAGATACCATATATTTAGGAAAGTGCCTGCCACACAGTAAGTCTTGCATAATTATTAGACCTTGATATTATTACTATGCCATTGCTATTATTAGTTCTGATGAAAAGCTGCCTCCTAACTTTCTTTCGAAAGAGATGCTTTGCCCTCTCCCTGTAGCCCTTAAGTTTTAGACTGGGCTATTGCCTGGAGATGTTTAATCCTCACTGTCAATTTGAGTAGATTCAGAATAATGTAGGAGATACACTTCTGGGCATGTCTGTGAGGGGGTTTCCAAGAGATTTGAGATAGAAGGAAAGACTTAACCTGAGTATTGGCAGCACCACCCAATGGACAGAATTCCAGAGAGAAAAAGGAGTCCTGACTATCTTCTGAAGCAGTAGTATCAACCTCAGTAGCTCTGGAAGGTCCATACTGATGGACACCTGGGGTGTAGAATATGTCATGAGTCTGCTTTGCTTATTCCTCCAAAGTTCTTGGATCTTCAGATTGCCTATGACAAGGTGGCATTATCTTAGAGCACATTTTCAATTACGAAGTCCACATCCAAGATGTCAAAAGAGGAAAATCCACTATCAACAAAAGTAAACTTCAAGCTGGGGTGACAGCTCAGTCAGTCAGCTAAATGTTTGCCTTACAAGTAGGGAGACCTGATTTCATTCCCAGAATCCACAAAACAGCTGGATGTGTTGACTGTTATCCTAGCCTGAGAGGTAGAGGCAGGCAGACAGTTGGGTTCTCTGATTGGCTACCCCATGACTTCAGGCCAATGAAAGACACTGTCTCAAAATACATGGGGAGCTGGAAAGATGGCTGGGCAGTGAAAAGTGCTTGCTGCTCTTGCAGAAAACCTGAGTTGGTTCCCAGAACCCAGGTCAAGCAACTTACTGCAACCTGTATGTCCAGCTTCAAGGAATCCAATCCCCTCTTGTGGATCTTGTGGGCACCTGAGCACAAGTGCGTGCATGCACATGTACACACACACACACACACACACACACACACACACACACAGAGTAAATATAAATGAATATGAAGACCAGAGGTCAAATGCAAAAGGCCTCCTATGACAGGCTGTTCACATTTGTTCAGAGAGATCATTCAAAACAATTAAGGAAAACTAGACATTTGTGAACTAATGCTATAGTAAATGGTCAAGGGTTCTTTTTTAAAAGAACTTTTTTCTGTTTAAAGGGCATAATGTCACTGAAAACCCTGAGTTCTAAACTTAGCATAGTCCCTCTGAAACTAAGAATCAGGTGAGGGGCTCAAGAGATGGATCTGCAGTTAAAAGCATTAGCTGCTCTTACAGAAGACCCAAGTTCAATACCCAGCAATCACATGGGGGCTAACAACCATCCATGCCTCTGGTTGGAGGGGAGCCAAAGCCCTCTTCTGACCACTGTGGGCATTGTAAACACAGCACATTTATATACATATGACAATACATTCATACACAAAAAATAAAAGTAATAAATAAAATATTTAATTTAATTTTTTAATTTAATTTAATTTCTAAATATTAGCTATTAATATTATTATAAATATTATTCATACTTAATTAAACTATTTTATTTAAAAATATCTTAGTTTGTGTGTGTATTGCCTGCACATACACAAGTCACAAGTATACCCATGTCATACAATGCCCTCAGTGGCAGAAGAAGGTATCTCGTTCCCCTGGAACTGGAATTATGGATGGTTGTTAGCTGCCATGGGGGTGCTAGGAATCGAACCCAGGTCCTCTGCAAGAGTAGCCAGTGCTCTTGACTTCTAAGACATCTCTCTACTCCCAAAATATTTATTTTCAATTTTTAAAAAAGCTTAAAAACAAAAGAATCAAGTGAAGTGAATCCCTTCAAGCATGGACCTCAGGTCCCTCTCCTGGGTCACAGGTGGGATAAATAATCTGATACCTGGCTCTTAAACTCCATAATTCTACAGGATCTTAGAAGACACCGTGGGGATATAGACCTCCATTGTGAAGGAGGAAACCTTTGAGATGAGCTGTGCAAAGGAAATAAAAGCTATTGTTCCACACATTAACTCTAAACACAAGCGATGACAGGCAATCATGAATTGGTAAGCAGGCCTGTCAGAGTGACTGCTGGTAAATTTGGAAAGAAATTTTGTAAAGACCTTCATAGGAAAATGCTGTAACAGATCTCAAAGACTAAAGTTGGAAACAATCGTATTCCTTTAAGTGTTTTAAAGAGTTGTTTTTTTCTCTTCCCAGTCTTTAGAGATGTGCATTGGCAAGAGATTATGTTCTCATAAGAGGTATTGAGTAAAAAAGGGACACAGCACTTTCTCTTCATTTTACTTGTATCTGCCCAGGGTTCTTCCTCCTCTGTTAGATTAAGATAAATTTTGAAAGGATCAAAAAAGAAAGAGAGTGCATTCAGAGGTCCTCCTTCAATTAGAATCTATATCAGGAACTCTGGCCACATTTAATGTGGTAATGTTCCTTGACTCCAATGTAGCCAACACAGCAGGGGAAGATGCTGAGTTTAATGACTCCTGAGAGGGTCCTGCTTGCATCCCCAACCAGGCCCCAGTCTCACTCCGGTGAAGGTCTGCCTGCCAGACCCAAGCCTTGCCCCCTGAATTTCGCTGACCTGCATAGCATATTCAAATAAATACTGGTGTTAAGCAAAAAAAGTTTTTTTTCTTTAAATTTTGGTGATTTTATACTTTCCAAGACACCCCATAATGTGTAAAATGCCCTACCATAAATCACTTGCCCTGGAGAGCTGAAGTGTCCTGAGTGGTGATCAAACAGTTCTTATAAAGGACTGCAGAGGCCATAAGCAATTAAACCAACCCAGCTCTAAGCTGATCAATACCTTCATCCCTACCTTCATTTCAATCTAAGAGCAAACATGACTTTGTTTTCCTTTTCTACTCTGAGTCTTCACTTTTCCCAATTACCTCAGCACATAACAGAGACATCCAACCCATGCTAGTTACAAATACTTATGTTTAGGGCTGGAGAGATGGCCTAGCGGTTGAGAGCGCCGACTGCTCTTGCAGGGGACCCAGGTTCGATTCCCAGCACCCACATGGCGGCTAAGAACCGTCTTTAACTCCAGTTCCAGGGGAATCCGACGCCCTCTTCTGACCTCCGCGGCATTGCACGTCACGGGTGCACCAACCTACATGCAGACAGTACACTCATACACATAAAAAATAATAAATAAAAAAAGAAGTTTAAAACAAATACTTGTGTTTAAATAGTTTTACCATTTCAGAACCTACTTATTTCAGATGAAGTACACCATTTTAGTTCCTAAGCACCTTATAAGGTACCATAAAAATCTATCACAATCAAAAATTAAACTTGTCACCTAGGAAACTCCCACCAGCCATGCCTGCAATCTTCCCGTGATGTGAAATGATTAGATTTCAATCTGGATGAATGATTGCCTCTGGAAACATGACCTGTCATTTTTCAGGGGGTGGGTGAATGGGTGGAGGAGATATTTTGTAGTACTTCTAAGTCTAATCACCCTGGGAGCCAGCTAGATAGCTCAGCAGGTACAGGTAATGCCACTAAGCCTAGCCACCCATCCCGGACACCCACACGGTAGAAGGAATCACCTTCTCCCAAGTTTTCCTCTGATATATCCACAAATGAGTTGTGCCATGGACGCATGTGCACATGAGCAGGTGTGTGCCATAAATAAATGAATGAATGATAAATAAATAATAAATAAATAAATAAATAAATAAATAATAAATAAAATTATAACATACTACATGCAATTACATTGAATTGACAACCAGATATCCATTGGAGAAGAGGAATGAACAGACACCAAACTTCTCATCAGTACCTCCAAGGGTGAACTGCAAGGTTTTACCCAAGGGTTAGCTACCTCTAGGGAGCTGCCTGCAAGGGTTCGCCCAAGGGTTATCTACCCCTGGAGAACTTTAGCTGCACACTATGTCACACAAGGTTCATTACATTCCCAATCCTCTCACAACCTTTCACCATCTTCCTCCAAAGCCTCAAGCCTCCAATTTTTTTTTTCCAGTGGTGCAACATACTATTGCAACTTCAACAATCGGCTGCTTCTGTCTCATTCCCATACTTCTACAAATTAATTCACGTGTCTGCCTTTTTTTCTCCTATTGATCTATCTATGATTAGTTCGTTCTGGTGAAACTTCAGGGGGAAAACATGAGCCATTCCATCTGCAATGAGTTTGTAACTTGCAGACAGTGAGCTGATGAATGCTTCTCAAATTAAACTAATTAGAGATGTATGTACACATACTCCAGTTAAAATTACAATGCATGGGAGTGGCCTGGTGATAGTTGGAAAATTAGGGAGAATTTCAAATGGAGTGGTATATATCAAGGTTGATAGGAGGAGGAGGAGGAGGAGGAGGAGGAGGAGGAGAAAGAAGAAGAAAAGAAGAAGAAGAAGAAGAAGAAGAAGAAGAAGAAGAAGAAGAAGAAGAAGAAGAAGAAGAAGGGAAGAAGAAGGAGGAGGAGGAGGACAGAGAGGAGGTTGTAGAGTAGGAAAAAGCATTCTGGGCAATGCAGTGAACATGCCAACTTGAAGGTCACAGTGCCTTGGTAGCAGAGTGGGCTTAGGGATTGAAGGAAAAGGGACAGAGGAGGTCACTGTGAGTAGGATGACTCAGATGGTTGTCATGTTGGTGGCCACTTGACAAGGGCCAAGAAAAGACTTTCCAACAAATGATCAGTTACAATTTTGAGAATTACCACTATTTCTTTAATGACATTGGCAACAGCATGCCTACGTTTTGGAAACATGAAGATACACATGAACTAGAATTTAGCTAGCAACATCAGAACAGGTGTTTATCCTATCTACAGATACACTGTACTAAAGAAAGACTGTTCTGACCTCTGAGGTTCATCTCAGAAACTCCATACATGGCAACCCATTGATTGTATCCTTAAGGATGAATATTACTTAAAGCCTTCAATATCTTTTTCCATTAAAAATTATGCTCCTGAACTACCTTTAAAAGTAACACAGCAGAGAGGCAGGATTCTCCCAACATCATCCAGTGGAACAGAAAGATTTAGATATTTTGACTATCACTTTCTGTCTCAACTTTCCACCTCTTAAACTATTACTTGAAACAATAAAGAGCCAATTAAGGGTTTATTCTGGCTTATGGGAGATAAAGTACCACCAAAATAGTATCTAGGATCAACTATGAAAAAAACAATTTAAATACTTCCTAAAGAATACTAGAGAAAGCAAAAGTCCCACATGGCCTACAGAAAGTTTATTTAAAGTATCATGAATAATTTATTGAACTATTAAACGAAGTCATTCACAAGTTAATGGTTGAGAATTAAGTTACTAAGCAGCAGGGAACTCACCAATTCTATACTCACAGTGTAAAGTTATAAAAAAGCATTTATTTATTCCTAAAATGTTTAATGGGACATATTAAAAGTTAGAAAACCAATGTGCAGAAATGCCTTAGCCTTTTCTTCAGCATCTGAGTCAACTGTAAGAGAAAGGCTTTAGCCGGGCGTGGTGGTGCACGCCTTTAATCCTAGCACTCAGGAGGCAGCGGCAGGCCGATCTTTGTGAGTTCAAGGCCAGCCTTGTCTACAGAGCAAGTTCCAGGACAGCTGGGGCTACAGGGAGACCCTGTCTCAAAAAGACCAAAAAAAAAAAAAAAAGGCTTTAACCACTTGTCTTTTCCACTCCCAGTAAATGAAGAAGTGCATTTCACAGATGCTTAATACCATGTTTCCTCAAAGCTTCTTGAGTAATGAGACTGTCTGGACAGGGAAAATAGAATATCATGCTCTAGTGAGAAAAACTGACCAAGTACCCAATGCCATAACCAATCAAGGCTCCTTCTAACTCCTCCTGGAAACCGGACTCAGCAAAAGACATCTACAATCAAACACCCCTCCACTTACTAATGAGAACAGTCTAGTCACAGACATTTTAAATCACTACCAAAGAAATCACATGACCTTCACCCACGCATGACTGGGGCATTACTGACAGAAAGGCCACTCAGCAACTTTAGTTCTAGGAAAGAAAGTGGCTCTGGTGCAGCACTAGCCAGGGCTCCTCCCCTAGTTCTTCTTTCTACCTTGCCCAGGAGAAGGAAGACTCCTGTCTCCTTAAGCCCCTGCAGCAGCATGGATGCTTTGTTTACAACCAGAAGCCTCTAACATGGAAAAGAGCAATGTTGTATATTCATGAAGAATGCAAAAAATGCATGTCACTCCACTGCTCACAGACACACACTTAAATGTATATAAGCATGTGTATGTGCATACAAACATACACACACTTATATACTACCTGTACAAATATAAATACAAATATGTCCCTGAATTTTCTATACATACTTGTACAAAGGCATACACAAGTATGGTTATATCAATATGTATGTGTGTGCAGATAAATATGCATAAATATGTAAATGTAATTATATACATGCCATAAATGCATAGTTGTATAAATTGAAACATCCATGACTCACATATTTATGTATAAACATTCTTATGTGTGCTGCATATGTATTAAACAATGCACACAAACAAGACAGCTCACAATAACCAGTGTGAATACAAAACCTCAAAAGAGAAACATTTCCTTTCTCTTGAAAGAACAGATCTACTATCTTTCTATCAAACAGGTGTTCCTGTAACAAAAGACAAACACAGATAACATATGTGTATGACATGCATATTTTTCTCTCCTTTTCTTTTTTTAAACATTTTATTGAAGTTTTATGCATTTCATACATCATTTCTCATTCCAATTTAGACTCATTCCCCTTTCCATGACCCGAATCCCACCCAAGTTCATGCATTCTGCCATACATGTCTTGTATCTTTTTCTGAGTCTCTTAAAAGTTTTTCTGTGCAGATGATTATTGTTTTGGGGAGAACTTTACTGTTTCAGTCGGTTTTTTGTCCCACTTCTTTTGTTGCTGTTCCCTCCAATTTGTATTGCTTCAACACAGATACTACCATTATGTCATCTGAAAATAAACTGTATGTTATTTCCAAATTATATTTCAGTATTCACATTTTTCCCTTTTAATTTTATATTACTCTAAAATACACATACATACCCTCCATCCATATACCAAAATTACAAAGTCTGAAAATAAGTGATAGATTAATTCTAGAGCCTTTTAAGGGATTCACATTATAAGAGCACAGTTGCTTTCAGATCAAGAGAAATATAACATTAACACTGTTCAGTTTGCCTTACAACTAGGTACTTGGTGCTAGTATCCACAAATGAGTGATACCATTCATCATTTTTTTTTCTGGGACTGTGTTACTTCACTTAGCATAATATCTTCTAGTTCCATCCATTTACCTGCAAAGTTCATGATGTCATCTTTCTTTACTGCTGCATAGAACTCCATTGTGTCCATGTACCACGTTTGCTTTATCCACTCTTCTGTTGAGGAGCAATGGGGTTGGTTCCAGCTCTTTGCTATTGTGAAGAAAGCTGCAATAAACATGGCCATGCATGTATCTCTGCGGTAGAATGAGTCTTGTGGGTATATGCCTAGGAGTGGTATGACTGGATCAGGTGGTAGGCTCATTTTTAGTCTTTTAAGGGTTCTCCACACTGCTTTCCAAAGTGGTTGAATGAGTCTATATTCCCACTACCAGTCTATAAGTGTTTCCCTTTTCCCACAACCTCTCCAGGCATTTGGTTTCTTGATCCTAGCCAGTCTTATCGGAGTGAGATGATACCTTAAAGTGGTTTTAATTTGCATTTCCTTAATTATTAGCCATGTTGAACACTTTTTAAGATGTTTCTCAGCCATCTTTATTTCCTCACTTGTGAAGTCTCTGTTCAGCTCTTTACTCCATCTTTTGAGTGCGTCATTTGTTTTCTTATTTCTTTGTTTTTTGAGTAGTTTATATATTCTAGAAGTCAATGCTCTGTCAGATGGCACTGGTGAAGGTTTCCTCCCACTCTGTGGGTTTTCTCTTCACTTCCCTGCTTGTTTCTTTCACTGTAAAGAAGCTTTTGAGTTTAATGAGGTCCCACTTGTCAATTGTCGCCCATTTTTCCTGTGCAGCTGATATCGGATTTAGAAAGTCTTTTCTATGCCTATGTCTTGGAGGTCGCTGCCAACATTTTCTTCTATCACCTTCAGAGTTTTGGGTTTCACAGTGAGGTCTTTGATCCATTTTGAGTTGATTTTGGTACAGGGCTAGAGGTAGGGGTTTAAGTTTATTCTTCTACAAGTGGTGATCCAGTTTTGCCAACACCATTTGCTGAAGATGCTGTCTTTCTTCCATTGTGTCTTCTTGGCCCCTTTGTCAAATATGAGATGGCAGAAAATGTGCTCAAGTTTGGATCTTCAGTTTTGTTCCATTGGTCTACAGGTGTGTTTTTGTGCCAATACAAGGCTGTTTTTATTACTATAGCCCTGTAATACAATTTGAAGTCTGGTATAATGGTCCCTCACATATTGCTCTTTTCACTCAGGGTTGCTTTGGCTATCCAGGGTCTTTTATTTTTCCATATGAATTTAACAACTTTTTTTATCAGGTCTGTGAAAAAACTCATGGGTATTTTACTTGGGATTGCATTGAATCTGTATATTAATTTGGGTAGAATGGACATTTTTACTATATTAATTTTTCTAATCCATGAGCATAGGAGGTCTTTCCATCTTCTGATGTCTTCTTCAATTTCTTTCTTCAACAGTTTAAAATTTTTGTTGTAGATATCTTTGGTGTCTTGGTTAGGTTTGTTCCTAGGTATTTTATTGTTTTTGAGGCTATTGTGAGTGGGAAGGTCTCCTTGTATTCCTTTTTCAGTTGCTTGTTGTTGGTATGAAGAAAGGCTACTGATTTTTTTAGGTTAATTTTGTATCCTGCCACTTTACTGAAACTCTTAATCATTTCTAGTTTTCTGGTGGAGTTTTTAGCATCCCTTAGGTAAAACATCATATCATCTGCAAAAAGGGATAGCTTGACTTCCTCTTTTCTAATTAGTACTCCTTTAATTTCCTTTTCTTGCCTTATTGCCCTAGCAAGCATTTCAACCACTATATTGAAGAGAGTGGTGACAGGGGGCAGCCTTGCCAAGTTCCTGCCTTTAAAGGGAATGCTTCTAAGTTTTCTCCATTTAGGGTGATGTTGGCTGTGGGTTTCCTGCATATGGCTTTGATTACATTGAGGAATGATCCTTCCAGTCCAATTCCCTCTAGGACTTTAAGCATGAAGAAATGCTGGATTTGTTGAAAGCTTTCTCTGAGACAATTGAGATGACCATGTGATTTTTGTCTTTCAGTCCATTTATGTATTTTATATTTGATTTTCATATGTTGAACCATCTTTTTGATGTGGGTCTGTATGTACTTTGCAAACATTTTGTTGAGAACTTTTGTATCTATGTTCATTAATGAGATGAGTCTATAATTTTCTTTTTTGTTTGTATCTGTGCCTAGTTTTGGTATTAGAGTGATGCTGGCTTCATAAAAGGATTTGGGAGGTTTCCCTCTGTTTGTTTCCTTCTGAACAGTTTGAGTAGTAAAGGTTGAAATTCCTCTTTAAATGTTTTATAGAATTCTACCATGAAACCATCTGGGCCTGGGCTATTTTTTAGTTGGGAGATGTTTATTACATTTTCAATTTCCTCAAATATTATGGGTCTGTTAAAGTTGTCAGTCTCTTCTTGGTTATGCTTTGTTGATTTCCAGGATTTCAGATATTCATCCATTTCTCTTAGGTTTTCAAATTTATTAGAGTATAGGTTTTTTAAGTATTCTCATATGATTGTCTGGATCTTTTCATTGTCTGTTGTGATGTTTCCCATTTAATCATGAATTCTATTGATTTGGAGTTGCTCTTTCTTTCTTTTAGTTAACTGGGTTAGAGATCTGTCTATCTTGTTTAACCTTTCAAAGAACCAACTTTTGGAATCATTGATTCCTTGTATTGTTTTGTTTCTATTTCACTGATTTCTACTCTGATTTTTGTTATTCTTCCTGTCTTTTGGGTTTAAGGTTCATTTATTGTTGTCTTTCCTGTGTTTTTAGCTGTAGTGTTAGATCATTTATTTGTGCTCTGTTTTTTGCTTTTTGTTTTGTTCTTAATGTAGGCACCCGGGCTATAAACTTCCCTCTTAGGACTGCTTTCAAAGTATCCGATAGGTTTTGTTGTGTTGTATTGTCATTTTTGTTTAGTTCCAGGAATGCATTTATTTCTTTCTTTATTTCTTCCTTGACCCATTCATTACTCAGGAGTGTGTTGTTTAGTCTCCATGTGTTCCTGTAGATAGTAGGGCTTATCCTGGTATTGATATTGAGCTTTATTGCACCGTGGTCTGATAGAATGCATAAAATTATTTCAATCCTTTTTAGGGTTTTTTTATGTTAATTTTATTTTTATTTTTGTGTATGAATGTGTTGCCTGCATGTGTATAAGTGCACTCATGTCATGCAATACCCATGGAGTCAGAAGAAGGTGTCAGATTCCCCTGGAACTGGAGTTATAAACAGTTGTTAGCCACCATGTGGGTGCTGGAAATCAAACCCAGGTCCTCTGCAAGAGCAATCAGTGCTCTTAACCACTGAGCCATCTCTCCAGCCCCTATTTCAATCCTTTTGTACTGAGGCTTTTTTCTGTGTCCCAGTATGTGGTCAATTTTGGAGAATGTTCCATGGGGTGCTGAGTAGAAAGTATATTCTCTGGTGTTTGGGTGGAATATTCGGTAGATGTCTGTGATGTCCATTTGGAGTATTATTTTGTTCAGTTCAGATGTCTCTCTGCTTATTCCTTGTCCGTTGACCTATCCAAAGGGCTTAGAGGGTACTGAAATCCCCCACTATTAGTATGCTAGGATTAATCTGACACACATATTTTAAAGTAAATGCAGTCTAAAAGCTGATGAGTTGTAAAAGATTCAAGCAGGAAATCTTAAATGTTCAACATGAATTCCTTTACAACCCAATGAAGGCACAAACTTTCTTGCTAAGAGGAAAAAATATTATATAGATATAGATATAGATATAGATACAGATATAGATATAGATATATGCTCAGTCTCTTATATCTCCTAAATGTTAGGAAGATTTTATTTTAGGTAGTGTAAACATATTCCCTTAACCCAGTTTATCATCTCATATCAATACAAATTCACCAGAAAAAAGTTACTAACTACACAGACCCCTTCATTTCATTAGCCTTTAGGAAATGCCTACATTTTGTCAATGTTTTTCTAGTACAGAAATATATCAAACAACCTCAGAAACATGATATACCATTAGAGCCTGTGATAGAATCTCTAATTAAGGTTTCTAACATTTCTAATTAAAATTTCTAACTTTCCTCAGGATCCTGGAAAGGAGAAGTCAGAGTCCAATGACAGACCTGAGCAGATTATATAGATTTTGTATAGAGAAGGGGATTTTATAATCTCAGTATTAAATTATAGTTGGAAAACACACGGGCCAGGTTTTTGTGAGCAAATCTTACATTTTGGAAAGGTCACCGGGCAAATAGGAATATTTGCAAATGCAATCACTTTCTTAGATCAGTAAAACACATCTCTTTACTTTTGAAATTCGGATTTGATTGTACTTCAAAGGCTTTCTGTAGGAGACCTCTAGCTTGAAAGAAAAATCAAACCATTCGGGCACAAGAGAAAAAGATTTTCAGATGAGATTTGAAAAGAGCCACAAGGCAAAAGCAGAGTTTTGAGGTGGGAAATAACTAGGGGCACCACTTCTGACTTTGCCGCCGACACCATCCATGATTGCCAATTTCAGAGGGAACCAGCAGAAATCTCCAGAGCAGCAATTGCTCTCCTGTCCAGATGCACAGTAAACTACAAGACAGAGAGGACAACAGGGAACAGAATACGTTTGACTCAACTTCGGAACAGAGGAACAGATGGGAAATCACAAGGGCCTCTGCCTGGGTGGCAAAGAGTGGACTACATTCGCTTGACATTCCGGCAACATCCAGTCTTCCATTTCTCCCATTCTTGCCAGACAGGTATTTGGAACAGAAGAACGCATCCGCTGCCCAGATGTAATGAAGTGCAATTAAGAATTTACCTTTCTCTGCCAGTTATAAGAACAATCTTCAGAAAAAAAATACTATCTAAACTTACGAGGCTCTTTCTTTGTCTTAGAGTTCCACTTTAACTAATGGTTTCTAAATTACTTGAGTGGAAAATTAAGAATACAAACCTTCACTTAAGGATGCATTAGGAACAAAGTGTTTTTGCAGTAAAACTTTCATTAAGGAAGCCATGTACACATGCATTTTAAAAAACACACATCTATTTCTCCAGAATATTGGTAAAGAGGTAAAGCCATCAGTTTGAGTTACGGTATCTGAGGACCAGGATGTACTTACATTTTTTTAGGTGGATGAATTTAGGATCCATAATATCATGGTTATCTAACATTGAGGTAGGTCCAAAGCAAACTAGTCTGCACCCCTCACATAAGCTCCATATGTCTGCCTCCAAAATTGGTTCAATTTTTTTTTATTTTAAGTTGAGCTTTATAATACACATAGCATCAAAATAACATAAATGAAACTTGTGATACCAAAAAAAGCATCAATAAAACATTGATACTTTAACATGGAAATTCCATTTTTTTTCTCCAACTTGTATTGATTCAATATATACATATATAAATATATATGCATACATACATACACCTATCACCTGAGTTGGAGGATTTTCTTTCTTTCTTTTCTTTTCTTTCTTTTTTTTTTTTTTTTTTTTTTTTTTTTTTTTGCTAAAAGATGTCATGTTTTTCCCCCAAGGAAGTGCTTAAAGCTCCCCTTGGCAACCCAAACAACATCAATCCTGGCCCTGTGCTCCACACTGGGGTCTCTCCTCCACATGGTCACCCAAATGAGGTCCAGCAAGCATGTGGCCTGTCTTGATCTTCCTGCACTGGCCTCCATGACACAGCCTGGGTAGTCCAACAACAGCAGTCTACACTCTGAAGAGGCTGAAATCCCAGGAGCTGCTCATCCTGGGTTGGATATCTCAGTAGTCCCAGCTGGCATTGAAGGTTTGGAGGATTCTTAAGTTTTATATCTACCCATCTCACCGTCAAGGATAGGTTTAATGTTTTTATGGAGCAGAGAAGCTTCATTGTTCTTATAACTGCATTAGGAAATTGACAGATAGAAGGCAATGCAAAAAACCATAGAAGTCTTCCTGACTTTTGCTGTTCCTTAGAAAAATCAAAAGCCATTATTAAATACCCAGGAACATTCTTATTATCACTCAGTATGGGAAGTCCTAAAGAACTGCCCAGAGAGGAAGCAATTTCTTAATAAACCAGTGTTTGAGCTTGGGAACAGACATCTTAGAGCTATTCATTTCATACTTCATAGAAAGGTTAGTGACCCTTCCATTTTTAAAAAAAAAAATTTTTATTAATTTTATTTATTTATGTATGTGTATGAATGTACTGTCTGCATGCAGGTGTGTGCACCCGTGTCGTGCAATGCCGCGGAGGTCAGAAGACGGTGTCGGATTCCCCTGGAACTGGAGTTCTCCTGGAACTGGAGTTTCAGACGGTTCTCAGCCACCATATGGGTGCTGGGGATCGAACCTGGGTCCTCTGTAAGAGCGGTCGGCGCTCTTAACCGCTAAGGCTATCTCTCCAGCCCGACCCTTCCATTTTTAAAGTCACTAAAAAAGCAGGAACTGCCTTTGGGAACTGGAAAACACAGGACCCTATTCTTGGCTTTGGTTTACATTTCTGGACTATGACAATTTCATTAAGGAGTCTTCTGAGATGTGCATGCCCACACGAGATGCATTTATTCACACTATTTAGACAACTTCAAAGGCAATCCATCCTAAAACTCCTCCAAAAGTGGCAAAGCTCTCTTCAGACATTTAACAAGAAAACTATATGATTTTCATGTCACTCATTTCTCAATATTTCTCAAATATTGTTAAATGGCTTTTGTGACATTGTGATTAGAACTATTGTTCTAAATAAGAAAGGATAACGGGGCTGGAGAGATGGCCTAGTGGTTAAGAGTGCCAACTGCTCTTGCAGAGGACCTGGGTTCGATCCCCAGCATCCACATGGCGGCTGAGAACTTTGACTCCAGTCCCAGGGGAATCTGACACCCTCTTCTGACCTCCAAGGCTTTGCACGACACAGGTGCACAGACCTACACGCAGACAGTACATTCGTACACATAAAAAATAAATAAAATTTAAAAAAAGAAAGGATAACCCAGCACATGTATGTTTTTACAATTAAGTTTCACTATAGATTATTTGTCCAATATGAATGTGGGCATATATTTCTAACACAAAATAAATGTGTATGTTAATGCAGATACACCCATATACATCTATTCTGATTGAGAAATAAGTCTGGAGACGTAATAAATGGTATTCCCTTAGAAAATGCCA
The DNA here is from genome assembly GCA_009823505.1 of Rhizomys pruinosus. Lineage (NCBI taxonomy): Eukaryota > Metazoa > Chordata > Mammalia > Rodentia > Spalacidae > Rhizomys > Rhizomys pruinosus. The sequence goes on from VZQC01012652.1 coordinate 3,831,288, forward strand.
CACACTAAAACATCATCGCCCCATGACTTAGTGTGCTTCTCATTTCTGAACTAATCAGAAATTTTCACTTAGCTTCATCATTCTTTCTGTTAAAATCTAGGTGTGGAGAAATAAACCAGCTTCCTCCAGATTATTTGTTTTGGTAGTTTTTTTTTTTTCTTTTAAAAGCAATAAGACACAGGTGCTGGAGAGATGGCTCAGCAGTTAAGATCACCAACTGCTCTTACAGAGGATCCAGGTTTGATTCCCACATGGCTGCTAAGAACTGTCTTTAACTCCAATTCCAGGGGGATCTGACACCCTCTTCTGACCTACACAGCATTGCATGACATGGGTGCACCTATGTACATGCAGACAGAATACTGATACACATAAAATAAAAATAATAAATAAAATATTTTTTAAAAAGCAGTAAGACACAACAGTTCTCTGGAGATATGTATATGCACATCTCAGTGCTACTTTCTTTTAAATCTATTTCATTATATTGTATTTGAACTTAAAATAAGGTATATTTACCATAGATTGGGACAGTGAGTTTGTCAGAAAAATATCTTCTTTCATATACAGCAAAAGCTGAAACATGAAGGTGAAGATCCTCTGATGTGGTGATCTGAGAATCCCTGGAACCCTAGGATTCCATGAAAACTAATCCTATGACTATCATATTGCTGAAACTACATTAGAGAAGAATGATGGAAACAAAAGAGAGAACAAAGCAGTTTCATGTGCAGGAGGCCAGGCAGATATCCAGTCATGCTGAGCTTTGCCTTGCTCTGTGTCCAGGCAAACTAAAACTCGTCCATCACAAGAGCTAGCTACAATAGCAACCACATCAAACAAGTCACCACCCCTTCCTCCATGCCAAAGGGAATCCCTGTCCTATCTGTCATTTTGACATGGGGTGGCTACTTGTGCTACCTATTCAAGAAATCACAAAATAAAATGAAAACATGCAAACCCACTTGACACAGGGGTGACCCCAAAGCATCTATCTTACCTGCACTTTCCATTTCTGTCCCTGGGTCACTTCTGAACAAACAGTTTCTTGGGTTCCTTTCCTCTCTCTAGTGCTTCTAGAGGGATCACAGACACTGACTCCTGCTTCTCCTCAAGGAGTCCAGATGACTCTCAAAGGAAGCCAGGCACATCCTAGCCCCCTTCTGAAAGGACAGATGGTCTTGCCAAGGGCAGGAATTATACAAGGAGGGAAACATGTTTTTATTTGGTACTTTGTCAGACTGACCTCTATCCTTAAAGAAAGAAAAGGCTCACTCCAAAGACACACTTTGGAAAATCTCCTGTCAGGACAGACTTTCTTTTCATTCTTTATATTTTCATTTTGCTTTTGCTATGGTAATTGCCTCCGTATATGTGATTGGTGCTATAACAAAATTGAAAGCAAAGTACTAGAGCTCTCTTTTGAAACTTTGACCAGACCAGGCATGTGATTAGAATGTAGAGAAGCAGATATTTTAATTTTGTGGGAAAATTGACCTGCTAAGGTACTATATTAAATTATATGGTTGAATTGGTTAAAATGTAGAGCCATCTAAATGTTGAATAGCTGGGTGTTGTTTTTCTTCTTCACTAAATGTCCGTAATGACCTGAAGAGGGGGTTGTGCAGAACAGTGAAATGACCAGCCATATGGCCACATGAGCAGACAGAGATGGAGGAGGAGGAGGCCATTGCTACTGGTTCTTCCTCAACTTCACCTGCTCCTTCTAAGGGGAAGTGACATCCCAGAGGTAAATTCCTCTCATCCCCCAAACTTTTGTTGTGGTGGGTGGAAAGATGGAGGTTGTTTTGCAAGGTTTGCTTGCTTGAGAATTCCAAACATGCCCCTCCTGTATTTGCCTCACTGCCTTCCCCTCCTGTATTTACTGTGCTGCCTTCCCCTCCTCTCCCTTCTCTAACTCATTCATGACCTCCACTGCTTCTCAAACCCATGTCCTCCTCTTTTTAAAGATATTATTGTTACATACCTACACTCTCTCACACAGATATCTCTCTCTCTCTCTCTTTCTCTCTCTCGTAAAACCTACTGAGACCATTTAGTGATCTTCATATATACATGTGTTTAGGGTTGATGGCAGCTGTGATTGCCTGTAGCTGCATCTAGAGATGGGGCCTTATGAAATATTCCCCACCCACATCCGTGTGTCAGCCGGTGTTGTCATACAGTCGTCATGTTTAGGCAATCACATAGCTGAGATTTCACGGTGAAGCTTCAGCACTAAAGGGAAGTACAGACAGGAACCCAAAGCAGCTAGGCCTGTAACTTCCACAGTAAAGAGCACAGAGAAAGCAGCACAGCTAGCTTTCTTCACAGCCCAGGGTCTAGTCCATGAAATGGTGTCTCTCCCACGTTCAGGGTAGACGGTTCTACATCCATTAACAAGAAAATGCCCTGCAGAGGAGCCCACAGCCCAACCAGATATGGAAAATTCCTCCACCTAGCCCCTCTCCTCAGGTAAATCCAGGTTCCCGACAAGTTGACATTTGAAAGTAACCAATCACATCAGTCTTCCCATCTTTCTGTGTATGAGATTTGCTATGCTCAGGTCATCACTCCTGTCCCGGGACTACTGTGCACTACCACTCTACCTTCGTTTCCATTGCATCCATCAAGGCTGGCCATCACAATGGCCATGTTTGCCAGGAGGGAGCGGGGTGGGGAGTCTGCTGTCCAGATATGTCTATGTGTCCCTTCCTCCCATGTCATGAATCCAGCAACCAACCCAAGCACTGCCATCTCCCTTCAGGAACTCTGCCTAGAGACACAGATTAAGAACATTAATCAATTGCTCAGTGTGTGCTAGTGCCAGCCTTACTTATTATCCATCAAAGTGACTTTCCTAAGATGATCATGTGGTGTTAGCCCCTTGCTTAAAATCTTTCAAAGGCTTGAGACTGTTTTCTCTGAGGATAAAAAGAATAGAATCCACACTTCTTTTTAATGTAGCTTATTTGTCAACCTTGTTTTCTTGCTTTTGCAGTCTGTTGTACAGTCACATGAAAGGGACTCTACACACCCAATCCAATATATTTCTTAGAGCTCAGTGCATAATCACACCCTCCTCACTTTGTTACTGTCTATTGAGGTAGACAGGAATAACCCGTGCTAGACTAATTTTAGTGCCTGTATAACCAGCATAAACCTCAATGTCTAACAAATTGTTCTAAGTGGATACCAGAAGTTACAAATTTATTCCTCTGCAGATACCCCTGACATCACCTCTAAAGTGCTGGTGTGGAGAGAGTTGACGAGAGAGGTAGCAGAATGGGTTTTGAAGATTCATCCTCTGACACTTACATTACAAACCTGTCAGCAAGAGGGAATGAGGAGCTTATTAGTTGCATTTACTCTACTGTGACTTTAAATGATATTCTTGTCAAGGAAGAGCATGCGGAGAATTACTTAGGATAAAATTATAAAGAAGATTCAACCATTAACAAAAAGTTAATTTGGCTTTCAAATACTTTGTTAACTTTCGAGTCTACTTTGATATGTTTATATTGCTCTTTTGCAGCAGAACTTCAAAGAAGCACAAAGCGATGAAGAAAGCACAAGGGGATGTCTGGATGGTGGAATACAGTGACAGCTGTATGCATTTAAGCATGGAGGTACACATACATACAAGTACACATGCACAGGAAGAACACGCAGTGTGGGTCATTTTGGTTCTCTAAGCCTCTTACATCTTAACCTACAGCTTTCCATCCTAGTGCACCCAGCATTCACATTTCTGAAAAACAGGCTCTACTTGTGTTTAAAATCTCCAGGGACCCCAAGGAAATCCTAGGCATGACACATCAAATTATCCATCCAAGTCGTCCCCACCCCTCCAATCCCATCATCCTTTGTGTGTGTGTCTTCACACTCAGCTCTATCACCAGGAAATCCAAGCAGGCTTTCTGTCCCTTCCTGTTGGCATTCTCTCTCCACATCCATGGCCATCTATAGTGTTTTATCTTTCAAAATGCCAGCTTGGTCTCACGTATCCTGTGATGTCTCATCACAGTGAACATCTCTGATTTTTCCTTACCAAGAACCATCTTTCCTCCTTATTCTTTGGAGGAACCTGTTTGCAAGGGCTTAGGTACAACTGGCCCTTTGCTACCAAGCTCTGCACCCTCAAGGGCATTGGCTACCCCCAACCTAGAAATCTCATCTTTACAACTCCTTTGGTTGCCACACCAGTGTCAGGAAGAAACTAAAAAGATTCAAAGGATATTTATCTCAGGGGATTGGATAAGGGAAGTAAAATGAGCAATAAAACATGAAAAGGAAAGCGACTTTCAAGGTCAAAGGCAAGCTTCTGGTCTTAAATGCAGGGCAAAGGTACTATTCTTGGAACCAGAACTAGAAGTCACACAAAGACCAACAAAGGTTGACAAGAGTAATTTGTCAGGAAGTTGCACAGCTAAGATCTGGAACTCATTACATCTCCCCAGTCTGGGGTTAGATTGGCTCAAGTTCTAAGCCAGAAATGAGCTTGCCCCAGTCAAATAAGAAATGTGGTCTTGGAGACTGGCAGGTTTAAAGAGACCTGACAGAGCCTTACCTTCTGTAGCATGGCATGAGGGACTTGAAAAGGCTTAAGAAACAGGCTGGCTCTGAACTTTATAACTTTGGGGAAGATATTTGAATTCTCTGAGCTTCTGGGTTGCTCATCACATTGTGAAATATGTCCTGACATCGCACAAGGCCTTCAGACGGTGGAACTGAAATTCATAGAGATGACGACGGAACCCGGCCCCAGTCACACAGCATTATGGTCAAGGTGTGGTTCAGACTCAAGGCAGCAAGCTCAAACACGACTCTCTGCCCCTGTGGTGTGATGGGATGACGTGCTTCAGTGTGGCCACAGATTGCCGCCACTCCCCAGTGATACATGAAAGCAAATACAGAGAGTGGCTGGTACCCGCGTCCCAATCACCTTCACAGGCAGTCATTCACCTCCACCCAGCAGATGTAGTTCTGCTGCATGAACAGAGGCAGGCCAGGTAAGCATTCATCCCCAGAGCCAGGGAGAGCTGCCCCCTTCAAAGAACTCCTTAAACATGTTGAAAGATTCTTTATTGGAGCAGTCTGAAAACTCTTATTTCTTTAAGCATAAATTTGTATGAATATATCACTTATTGAGGATGAAGCTGCCCTATAGACATGTGAGTAATGTTTAAACACAGCTCTCTTCCCCTGGTCTACTCTGGGCTGACAAGCTCTTCAGAGGCTTCCTTTAATGATGTGAAACTGTCCCCTTGCATCCAGAGTCAGGTTCAAGCATGACTTTGGCATGTCCATGGGTATCAATCAGTCCATGGTCAGTTTGATAGGATGCTATTCAGAGTATACATACCACATAGTAGGTACTTAATCAGAACATAATGAAGTCTTCAAGGCTCAGATTTTTTAAGAACTTGGAAGACTTCAGTCCGATTTAAGGCAAGTTCATGATGCCTACCACATGACACAGAGATGGCAAAACAAACAGATGGGCACACCAAAGACACTGCAAGGTTACTCGGGTTCCACACAGCCCTGGCCCACACTATCCTGCAGGCCCTTGTAGCAGAGTGAATTAGTTATAAACTTGACCCCTTGTGGTGCTTATTAGCTCTCTACTGGACTTCACATAAATTCACTTTAAAAGACCATTCTTTGAGAAAACTGTCAAGGGATTTATTCAAATGCCCTTTCTGTACTACCTTAAATTTATAGAAATTTCAAAAGTAAGGAAATGCCCACTTGACATTTGACAGAGAAAATATGAAAAATTAGTTTTAATGTGACATTTTTATCATGACATGAATGCATGGGTTATTTGTCAAATCCTCATGATGGATAACAAGGGGACAATCCCATTTGGGAAATGACAAAGCCTCTCTCTAGGGAGCTGTTGAGCCTCATGCTGCAGGTTCTAATAACAAGGACTTGGGTTTACATAGCCCACAATCAGCTCTAGTCTCAGACTGGCCATTTGCGCATCACAAAGGTTTATAGTAACTAAATAATAATAATAATAATAATAATAACAATAATAATAATAAAAAGGAGGAGGAGGAGGAGGAAGCTCAGGCTTAGAAAAGTTAATCAACTTACCTAAGGCTGCATAGCTACAGAGGTGGTCTTTAACTCCATCATTTAATTTCAAAGCCTAAATTTTTATCATTATTTCACAATGGTAAAATACCTAATCTACTAGATATAGTACAAGTGTGGAATGAGGACTTCAGTATCAGAGACCTCAAATAAAAAACAAGCCAACAAGAGTTAGATCTTCAGGAGAAAATTTGGAAAGCCCACTGGGCTGAGGAATGTCCCACATCACCCCATGACTGACACCCCCTTCCAAGGTCCACAAGTGTGATGGTTAGTGTCACTGTCAACTTGACACTCTAGAATCATCTGGACAGAGAATCTAAATGAAGTATGGTCTGGAACGTGCTGGCCTCTAGGCTTAGCTGTGAGAGATTTTCTTGTTAGGTTAATCGAAATGAGAAAGACCACCCTGATATGGGCAATGCATATCCTGGGTTCAGGTCCTGGGTTGTCTAGGAGAAGAGGAGATGAGCTAAGGACTAGAAACGTGTAGGCATTCAGTCTTTCTCTGCGTTCGACTGTAGATGTGAAAAAGTACTTCAAGCCCCAGCTGCTGCTGACTTTTCTGCTGGGATGAACTGTAACTGGGAACAGTGAGCTGAAATAAATGCCTTCTCTCCTTAGTTGTTTTGTTCAGGGTATTTTGTTCCAGCAAGTGGAAGGGAGAGTAAGGCATCAAGAGTGATTTGCGGGCTGGAGAGATGGCCTAGCGGTTAAGAGCGCTGACCGCTCTTACAGAGGACCCGGGTTCGATCCCCAGCACCCACATGGCAGCCGAGAACCGTCTGAAACTCCAATTCCAGGAGAACTCCAGTTCCAGGGGAATCTGACACCGTCCTTTGACCTCTGCGGCATTGCACGACACGGGTGCACAAACTTGCGTGCAGACAGTACATTCATACACATACAGAAATAAAAAATAAAAAATAAAAAAGAGTGACTTGCTTTGATGAGAGAAACCCGGTAAGAATGAAAGAATGTCATGTCTGAAAAACCTACAGAAGCTGGCCTGGTCTCCTCTTCCTTTCATTGCCTGTCCACTGTGAAGCTGACACCATGTGAGATAAAGCTCCTTACAGAGGCTTAGTGCTAAAGCACCCTGGAAGGTTCTAGCCCTCGGAGGTCTTCGGTCTGACCCCATAGTGAGGAGCTTCCATTTGACACATGAGTTCCCTTTCAAACCACAGGCCTTCCAACAGCCACATGATTGAACCAGGAGGTATATTGTTGTATCACTTTGGAATGCCACAACACAATAACATGGGCTAGAAGGTTTTGATAATATAAATTTATTTCTCAGTGCCTGGAGCAGGGAGGATCCAGGCACAGTGCACTTGATTCCCAGCAAGGTGCTCCTCTTCCAAATCTGCAGATCGATGTCTTCTGGCCACTCACAGCAGCAGCCCCTGGCGAGTTCCAGATGTCCCCCCTTGTCCTCTTCCTTCAGTGGCTTCTCAGGATTTCTGCTCCTGCTTCCCAGGCTCACATCCCAAACAAGCTCTTATTTCAAAATCTTGTTCTCGCTGAATGTGGTGGCCTGGGCTGGAAAACCCTAGAAGTCATCATTTCTAACTGTCACCAACCCCAATCATATTTTCAGTGGTAAAATGTGGGGAGCAGTGAGTAGAGGCAATAGGCCTGTTGGGGGGGCAGGAAGACAGGACTGGAACAAGTTTATATGCCTATGAGAGATCTCTGTCCTTCTCTAAAGATTAGAGTACAGGGGCTGAGAAATGACTTAGGAAGTGCTGAATTTTTGTGCATTTCATACAAAACATCTTAATCATCTTTATAGCTCCACTCCCCTATCCATAGCCCCCATAGCCAGCCCGCCAGGTTTCTTACAGCCTGTCATGTATGTTAAGGCCTACGAGTCAAGTTTGTGTACCCAGCCGTCTCTCAGGGCTGCCCATTTTTGTCTGATTGAGTTGCATGGGTCTTGTGCATGTGACTCCATTCCTGCCAGTTTATGTGAGACAGTTCCCAGAGGCCCAGAAAGCTCCATTTCCTTATGACCAAGCACCAACCCGGGCTCTCTTCCTATCTTTCCTTGCAAAATGGTCCCTGAGCCCTGGGTGGGTGAAGTTTAATATAGGAGTCCTATCCAGGGACACGTATTCTGCAGTCACTTGTTCTCTTCACTTTGGTGGGTTGTGGCCTTCTGTGTGCATCAAGAGGTTAAGAGAATGGGGCTAGAGAGACGGCTTGCCAGTTCAGAGCCCTGGCAGCTCTTGCAGAAGCCCTTGGTTCAATTCCCAGCAGTGTCAGCTAACAGCCATTACTTTCATGCAAACAACACATTCATGCACATAAAATAAAAAATAACAAATGTAGTATTTAAAAAAAAAGAGTTTGAGTGAGATGCACAATGAGAAACACAGAGACAACAAAACTGTTATTTGGGGTGGAGGGAAATGGCTCAGTGAGAGATTTACTGTGCAAGCAAGAAGACCTTAATCCGAATCTCCAGCACTGGATAAAAATCCAGGCATGGCTGCTCAAGTGTAGCCCCAGCCCTGCCAGGGGAGTGGGGAGTGCAGAGCAAGGACAGGAGGATCTCTGGGGCTTGCTGGCCACCAGCCTAGCTCCAGTTCAGTGAGAGACCTTGTCTTACTCAGGCAGTGGTAGTGCAAACCCCCCCCCCAATATCCTCTTCTGGGCTCTGCAAGTGTATACACAGACAAACATATGTGTACTATACACACACACCCCTACCCCACATACACTCACACACAATTTTTTCAAATGTAAGGAATTCCAAGCCTTCTGGTGGTATGACATAAGAATTTTACTGTAAGAATTGATTAAAATAAAGCCAATAATAAAATAATCCAATGAAGTACAGTACGATAAGATAAAATAGGAGAAAAAGCTGTCTTGCTAATAGATGTGAAGTCTGAAATAAACAAGCTTCCTCTCTGTCCCCCGCCCCACCTTTACCTCCTGCAGATTGCATTTGCAAGGCCTCTGTGCATTACTTTATTATTCTTGGCAGGTAGTATTAATCTTTTTCTAATAATTAATTACATTATATTACTTTCAAAGTTGTAGAATTTTCTCGGGGGAGAACCCTACTGTAGTCCTAAGAAATGGATGGTTATTTATATCCCTGGGTGGAAGGTCTGGCTTTTCCTTTGTGGGGATTAAAGCCTAATGCAAACACAGGTTCCAAACATATTTTTATGTGTATAATTGGAAGTCTGACACTTACCTGAGTGCTACTTTAGAAATGAAGCAGATTTTTTAATTAAGTCAAGTCTGAAAGTCATTATTATGTTAAAATATAATGTCATAAACACAAAAGGGGAAAAGATCAACCTAGTCTTTCTGTTCAGACTATACTTTGGTAGTGTTTTTGCCTTTATGTAAAAAGATTAATATCTACTGCAAAAGAATACATTCTTTAAGACTGAGAAATGTTATTATTTTAAGGGCAAGTGCATATATTTTCTCTCCCTTTTCTCTTCTCATCTCTCTCTCTTTCTCTGTGCCTCCTCTCTCTCTCATTTATTAGAATATTGTTAAGTACAGGACAGGACACAAGGGCATTCCACTTATCTCTACTAAAACGAAGCCATCTCTTTGTAGTGCCATCTGATGCACAAGGTTAAGATTATGGACTGTGGAGTATTCAGTCAACCCAATTAGTTTTCAACCCAGCTGTGATGTTTGCATACTGTGTGCCCCTTGGACAATCTTAGCTCTGACCACATGGAGTGTCTATCAAGATAAAAATAGCCAACATAGATGGAGACTCAGAAGCAAGCTCATTGTCTGATAAGACCCATATAACAAATACCCTGTCCTTATTGTACTTCATATTTCTGTCACAAAGCTGCCTGGCCACCAACTGCTACAGCTTGGTAGCCGTGTTAGGACACATGAATCCTCTCTGGATACCTTAGTCCTATTCTCCTCTTTACCACACTCATGAATAACCTCAGACCCCCAATTGTCAAGCATCGATTGCATGTATGAAGAAACTGAGCTGTTATTTGTTGTGGGAGTACGGGAATTCAGGCCACCCATGCATCCCTAAACTCCAGTTGGGACTCACATAGAACATGCTTCAGCTTCTATCAACCGATGCAGAAGCAACTCTTCCATCTATGACAGAACGATGAGTTCATTAAGTGTTGTTAGGAATAGATGAAAGGATACAAAAATTGATCGGCAGCCTTCCAAAAGCATGTTCTGATGGGAGAGTATGGCCATCCAATTTTGAATGCAGGGCTGCATAGGCCATTTTCATACAAGTATATAATGTAGTTTGAGCATTTCTCCATACCACACTCTCCTCTCCTCCTACCATTAATCTTTGTACTTTTCTCTCTCCTTTCATGCTATTGGACTGTGTATGATATTATCTATATCAAGAACATCTAGGATGCACATAATATGTGTCTTTCTGAGACCAACTTCATTCACTATGACTATCTCCAGTTGTATCCATTTCCCTTCAAATGACGTAACTTTATTCTTCATGACTAAAATAGATTTCTCCATATATACAAACCACATTTTCCTCATTCATTCCTGTGGTTGGACAACTCACTTGAGTCCATAACTTAGTTATTTGGAAGAGTGCTGCTGTGATATTGACATCCAAATAGCTCTGTGATATGCTGACTTGTGTGATCTGTCATTGCTAAGACAGAAGTTCAGAGGAAGCACTCCAAACATAGATCAGGAGAACTTGTTTCCTCTTCAGTTGTTCAAATATATATATATATATATATATTTGAATATCTCTCTCTCTCTCTCTCTCTCTCTCTCTCTCTCTCTCTCTATATATATATATATATATATATATAGAGAGAGAGAGGAGAGAGAGAGAGCGAGAGGGCCTGTATATGCAGCAATAGTGCCCAGTAGTGGGGGATAGGGGAACGGGTCAAGGAGGGAGTCAAAATTTGATTAAGAACTGTTGTATAAAATGTACAAGATCTCAATAAAAATATTTTTAAAATAATAATAAAGAAGAGGACAAGAGATTGTGAGAGCACAGAGGTACATAGGAAGAGTTGGAGGCACACAGGGAGGGTGGGAAATAATGCAAATATAATGCTAATGTGTGAAATTCTCACAATTTTGTAAATTATATTTTAAGAAAATTATATTAAAGAAGAAAGGAGAATAATAGTGTAGGAAGGTTTTAATGTGGCAGAGAGAGGAAGTGCAGGGCAGAGGAAGGAGTATGGGGAGGGACAATTAACATGAAAGGCCTTTAGAAAAAGCATATGGAAACCCACCACTACAGAAGCTTCTTAATTTTTTTTTAATTTTTTTTATTTATTTATTTTTATTTATTTTTGTAGTGTATGAATGTTACTGTCTGCATGCAGGTCTGTGCACCCGTGTCGTGCAATGCCGCGGAGGTCAGAAGAGGGTCTCAGATTCCCCTGGAACTGGAGTTCTCCTGGAATTGGAGTTACAGACGGTTCTTAGCCGCCATGTGGGTGCTGGGGATCAAACCCGGGTCCTCTGCAAGAGCGTCGGTGCTCTTAACCGCTAGGCTATCTCTCCAGCCCCTACAGAAGCTTCTTAAAGTTTCTACATATACAGTATAAAAAGAGATTAAAAGTAGTTATCCTATAACAGGGGTCATCACCCTTTCTAGACATCACAGACTAACAAAATTAAACCCCACTGCTCTCTCTATTGAAGATGTTACCAGGGGTCCCAAGACCCTTAGATAATACTGGCCATTGCCTCTTCTCTTGGTTACCCATCAGCCTTGATGGGAAGCCCCCACCGCTAAAGACACTAGATGTATGAGCTGTAAAATAAGCAGTAGAAATTGAGCCAGTGCTGACTTTAGAGCCTCATCTCCACTGGCTAAGTTTCACAGTGCTGGAAGGTGCTGAGCATGCTACTAGAAGGAAAATAAACATCAACTCACCCAGATGTGAATCTTGTGAACTATAACAAAAACTGGCCTGGCAAGATATGCCCACTCTTGCACTGGTGCCACAAGTATGAGAGTAACCAACCACTTCCCAACTGGATTTAAGGTCTACTTCCTAGGTTAAAGCCCATACTTGGCACTGATAATCTGGTTTAGGAACCAGAAGCCAGGTAGGTCACAGGGCATAGGGGAGAACCTAGGAAACAATTACGGTATTAATCTGACTCCTAATGACTTATTGTTATACCCGTATATTAATGCTTCTCTCAACTCTCACCAGACAAGTTTCCTTATGCAGCAGATGGTAATTAACACAGAAACGCACAACTGGCCAATGTGCAGAGAAGAAGAGTGCTTATCTCTGAACAAGACACCTACATCATACTTCTGCCTCAAAAGACACAGGGACCATTAGAGAAGAGGAGGCAGAAAGATTCCAAGAGCTAAAATCATGGATGACAACAAGGAAATCATTTTCCAAACACCTGGTCTGTTACTCACATGAATGCACAGCAGTAGTACAGCATGCACAAGTCCCACGCATGCTCAAAGCAGAAAAAAAAATCCCAGAATAGACATTGGGATGTGGGAAAGCAACCCAAAAATAACCTAAGAACTTTTGGCAACTAATGGCTGTTAAAAGGAGAATAGTCTCATCCAAGGCTGGGACTCTTGACAGGTCAACCGTGGACCCATGCTAAAGGACATTGGGGACATAAATTACATTCTCCAGGCCTTCTCACAAACACACACACACGCACACACACACACACACACACACGATAGATGATAGATAGATGATAGATAGATAGATAGATAGATAGATAGATAGATAGATAGATAGCTAATAGATAGATTTTATTTAAATGGGAACAGTAACTCCCCAAGTGCAGAGATTTAAAACAGAACCTACTAGAAGAAGGCACACAGTTCAGCATCCCCAGTAAAGAGCACAGGGAGATTTATTTTAAATTACATTGTCTTTGAGCATAGAGCCCCTCATCAAGATAATCAAGATGGTAGTTCCAAATAATAAATTTAATCCAAAGAAATCAAAGTATTAATTTCCCCTATTTGAAGTCATATCTATATTTGACTTTCTGAAATATATGGTAACAAGAATAGAGCCTGGGTGAAGATCACACAAAAGCCAGGCTTTCTCTCATAACCATGTAAGCACAAGGATTGTGCATCTTATTAGCTAAGACTTACCAAACACAATTTGACACAGGCTTTGCTGTCATTTAGAATTAGCCGGGCGTGGTGGCGCACGCCTTTAATCTTAGCACTTGGGAGGCAGAGGCAGGCGGATCTTTGTGAGTTCAAGGCTGGCCTGGTCTACAGAGTGAGTTCCAAGACAGCTGGGGCTACAGGGAGACCCTGTCTCAAAAAGACCAAAAAATAAATAAATGAATAAATAGAAATAAACTGAAATGGAGTAACAATATTATTGGAAGAAAAACATGGTGTTGGATATTGTGTTTCATTGGTCCAACTGGCATTCGGTTTCTCATTTACCTGTGTTGTTTGTTCAACTCCCATTCAGACAACCAAGTAAACATTAAAAAAGAAAATAATCCATGTCATGCCAGAAAGCAAAAGTACTGACTGAGCATCTGCACTTTGAGAACACCTAGTTCCACATATCAGAGTTGCTGTGTGTTCTTATAAAAGGCACATACACTGCAAGGAGCTCACATATGAAAGAGGATGGAAGAGGAAAGACATATCTAAGGGAAGGTATGATTGGAAAAAGCTGAGTGGTGGGGACCAAGACGGAGCCAGCAATATTATTTAAGGATGGGATGAGTGTAAACTTTAATCTTAGTATTATAAAACAAGAGAAACAGGTGTTTGCTTACACCCATAGGTGAGTGTGGTGGTTTGAATGATTGTCCCCCATAGGCTGGAAGTATTCAGACATTTGTCTCCAGTTGGTGGTGCTGTTTTTGGAGGTCTTAGAAGGTGTGGCCGTGCTGGGGAAGGTATGTCACTGGGGGCAGGCTTGGTGAGTTTAACAAGCCTCGTGGTCTCCAGCCGCTCTCTCTGCTTCCTGTACTCTTTGCGAGATGTGACCCTCGGCTTGCTGCTCCAGATCCAGCCGCGATGCCTCCCGCCACAATGGACTCTAATTCCCTGGAACCATCAATCTTAAACTCAAATAAACTCTTCCTTTTATAAGTTCCTTTGGTCATGGTGTTTTATCACAGCAACAGAAAAGTGACTAATACAGTGACATTCAGAATGGATGACATGATATGTAAAAATTAGAATAGAAAACAAATGAACAGGGAAGCACAATAATATACACAAAAATGCACAGACTAAATCATTCATATATTAAATTTCAAAGGTAAATTAAATCAGCTTAACAAAAGATACTAGATTATAATTTAAACTTTCACCTCAATGTTCATTATAAGAAACCGGGTGTTGTGGTACATGCCTTTAATCTCAACACTCGGGAGGCAGAGGCAGGTGGATCTCTGTGAGGTCAAGGCCAACCTGGTCTATAGAGTGGGCTTCAGCCCAGCTGGGGCTACAGGGAGACCCTGTCTCAAAAAGACAAAACACGGCTGAGAACCGTCTGTAACTCCAATTCCAGGAGAACTCCAGTTCCAGGGAAATCTGACACCCTCTTCTGACCTCTGCGGCATTGCACGACACGGGTGCACAAACCTACATGCAGACAGTATACTCATACACATAAATAAATTAATTAATTAATTAAATTTAAAAAATTAATTAAAAAAAAGACAAAACACACACACACACACACAACTAAAATGAAATGGTAGAGAAGAAAGAAGAACAATCATTTCACGAGACATAAATTCTGGCAAGCATCATTCTATGTGCTGGATATACTTTTATCTTAATTTCTGCTAATAACAATCATATCAATTAGGTACTATCTTTTATAAGTATGTTAGGGCTGAGAAAATAGAATCACAAAGAAGGAATATAATTTTCTCAAAACCACAGCATTTACTCAATGGTAGATCCGCAGAGTTCCTGCCTCAAGGTGAACAAAAAAGACAAAAAAAAAAAAAAAAAAAAATAGAAAAGTCAAATGCAAATACAAGCAAGGAAACTTGTGATATTAACATCAGTAGTATTCTTTCTCCATTGGCAGAGCATGCTGAAATATTCAAACACAAAATTATGCAGTGCTCTGATAGATCAAAGCATAACAAAGAACAAAAAAAAAAAAAAAGCACAAAGCAAAAGAAAATATTGTCATAATAGCATGCCAAGAGAATTAAGATTCCCCATGGAAGCACAATTCAATGAACAAAGGTAACTATAACTATGCTGTTTTACATTGATAAAACTAGGGGGACTAGAGAGAAGTCTCAGTGGTTAAGAGCCCTGGCTGCTCACACAGAGGACCTGGGTCTGGTTCCCAGCACCCACAAGGATGGTGACAACAATCTATTACTCCAGTTCCAGGTGATCCATGCCCTCTTCTGACCTCCGTAGGCATTGCATGACACAGGTGCACTTACATACATGTAGGCAATACACTCATACACATAAAATAATAATTATAAATACAAATGTTTTTAAAAAGAACGAATTCAATTGATTCCAGAAGGCAGAAGGTTTTTTTAGCTTAATGTATCAAATAATTTTATCTAGAAATAATTAAAATAAGAATACTTGAGGGCTGGAGAGATGGCCTAGTGGTTAAGAGCACCGACCGCTCTAGCAGAGGGCCCGGGTTCGATCCCCAACACCCACATGGCGGCCGAGAACCGTCTGAAACTCCAGTTCCAGGGGAATCCAACGCCCTCTTCTGACCTCCGCGGCATTGCACGACACGGGTGCACAAACCTGCATGTAGAAAGTACATTCATACACATACAGAAATAAACAATTAATAAAAAGATACTTGAATTTTTTAATCCAAGCAAAGACTTCCCCAAATGACTAGGCAGAAAAGCAAGTACATACATAACATGTAAAGATACTGACAGAAGCTGGGAAATGTATATGAAAAGCCTCAAGACTTACACTGTAGTGACAGCATCCTAAAGTAAAGCAAGCCATGGTTCCACATGAGAATTTTTCATAAGAGCAATAATTGAGCTCTTATTTATGATATAGAAAACTTATATCAGAGATCTCCCGAGACCAGCTGAAGGAAGCACAGGTAGGTAGGTAGGAGCTGGGTGCTTCAGCAAGGCTGTTTCTTGTTAATCCGTTAACCCAGTTGTTTTTGGTTTAATTGGCTTTTGTGGCTGTGGGGGCAGAGTTATTCTCCCAGCTGAATATTGAGACTGAGAAAGAGATGAAAAGCATGTTTGGCAGAATGCATGAGCTCTGGTGGGCTGGGGGGATAGGGTGGGGGACATGGGTCTAGATTTGATGAAAAAAATATACAAATAAATTTAAAAAAAGAAAAAAAGAAAACTTATATCAATCTATAATAATAAAAGACTAGTTCAGTAAATGATGCTGTATTTCTGTAATAGATAATTTTAAATAGAATGATATCTTGTAGATTCTATCAGTAAAATGGTCAAGGAAAGCATCCATAACATATCAAACATAGAGATGAGTTTTTATTTCTACCAATAATTTATAAACACTTGTTATGTATGTAAACTACCCAACTGAAAAAAAATGTGTTAAATACACTACATTTTTGTAAGCCCTTGAATTTATATCACATATTCCTAACATTTTATGTATTGTTTCTCAGGAAAATCTTCCAAATTATTTTCATAAGTAAAGGGTAACTTATCACAAATTACATTAGCCTCAGATTCTGTCAATAATTTCCCTCAAACCAGTTTATTTTCTTTCTTTCTTTCGTTCTTTTTTTAAATTTTTTTTCTTAATTTTATTTATTTATTTTTATGTGTATGTATGTACTGTCTGCATGTAGGTTTGTGCACCCATGTTGTGCAATGCTGCAGAGGTCAGAATAGGGTGTGGAATTCCCCTGGAACTGGAGTTCTCCTGGAATTGGAGTTACAGAGGGTTCTCAGCTGCCATGTGGGTGCTGGGGAATCGAACCCAGGTCCTCTGCAAGAGCAGTCTGCACTCTTAACCGCTAGACTACCTCTCCAGCCCTCTTTCTTCTTTTTTTGAGAATTAGTTTGGATCCAGAGAGGTGGCTTAGTGGGTAAAGATATTTGCTACCAAGACTGAGTTCGATTGTTTGGACCTAGGCATTGAAAGGAGAAAATTGAAAGTTGTCCTCTAATATTCACAAGTGAACTGTGGCACACTCACACACGTGCGCACGCATGCACACACGCACACACACACACACACACACTAATTATAATTTAAAAATTCCCAAACTCACTTCATATGCATTTTTCTGATATATTAAAATGCAAATTAAGCCGGGCGTTGTGGCACACGCCTTTAATCCTAGCGCTTGGGAGGCAGAGGCAGGCGGATCTTTGTGAGTTCAAGGCCAGCCTGGTCTACAGAGTGAGTTCCAGGACAGCTGGGACTACAGGGAGACCCCATCTCGAAAAAAAACAAAATAAATGAATAAATAATTAATAAATAAATAAATAAATAAATAAAATGCAAATTAAGCTATGTAAATGAAGGATGATTATTCTAACAAGTAGTTAGTAAAGTAAAATACATAGCCAGCCATACCCTCATAAGCCCACCCAAAGAAAGAAAGTCGTTATTCTAAAAGGTAAAATATGACAAATAAACCCATTTTTTCTATCTTAATTTATTTCTTTAATAAAATAAGCATGCTTTCTGCCAAATTTTAAAAGTTAATTGTTACAGATTAATTATGAAACTTGTTCTGTGCTGAAGAAATTTCTCTGTCATCTTCTTTAAATTTTAAAACAACTTAATGACACTGGAAGTAATAGTTGTGCTTTCCCAGGGTCAGAGTCCCAGGTGGCATGATTTTTAAAAGGTAACAATCAATAGCAATTTAACATTCATTATATTTGTACCAAAAAATGCTATAATGGCTAGTTTAACATTTGCACATATTTTTCAAAAAATGCAATTATGCATAAAATTATGTATTGTGCCATTCTAATTACATGTTTTGTTCTTTATAATTGTAATCACCAAAGTGTATTCCTCAGTTCTATAAATTACTGGAGAAATACAATGAGAATCCAAAGCAGAGGTGAAGACTTCTCAGGTCCAAAGGAGGTGAAACTCCTTAAGGCCTCATGAAGATTGTTGCTTTAAAATGCAACTCGAATGATGACCAATGTCTCAAAGCCTTTGAAGACAAAGATGTGGAAGAGATATTCTAAGGTGGCAAATATAGTCACAGTAAGGTGGCAGTTTTGTTTGCATCTGATTTGGGGGGAACAGATTCTTGATATACAAAGTTTAGAGAAAATGACTAGGTAGCTCCAACGACTTTAAATAACTAATACAAATGTGCATACTGTGAAGAGTTCCAATGATTGTTTTAATGGAAAAAGAAAGACATGTAGAATTTCTCTAGAGGGATATTTGTTTGATAACCTTCTATTGACAGCACAAAGCAAGCAAACATTAGCTGAAGGTAGTCAATAGAGTCATTCTCCAGTGGTTATTTGATTTACTATGTACATCAAAATCACCTGCAAGTCTCTGCAAAATGCAGGTGCCTAGGCTCCATCTCTAGAAAGCCAGGTTCAGTATTCCCTGGGATTAAGAATTTAGCAACTTGCATTTCCAGCACAATATATAGACAGTATTTATCCTTAAATACATAAATGAAAAGTGCAAATAAGTCAAGATATAAATAAATCATACATTTTCATGTGGCCAGAAGGCAGAATAATTCTGAGCATCACCTTGGTAAAGCCTTGCACTCTATCCTACCCACTCAAGGTTCTGAAGATAGGGGAGTGCATAAGGCAATCAAGGCCTTTCGGGGTGCAGGCTGTTGCTTTACTTACCTTAAATTCATGTAATAAGAAGACAGATAATTGGACCTTGGGAGGCTAAGGATCCCAGAGTGTAATGTGATGCTCCTGAGACCCCATAAGAAATTCATATATGCTCTACGAGTGTAAGTGTAGATGTGGTGCAACCTAGAGGCTGTGTGGCAGGGAGCATAGTGCATGACAGAGGACACCTCCCTTTGAAAGGTGGTCCAATAGACTCTCAAAACAGTGCAGGCTATCTCCAAAGCTCTTGATTTTCTACCAGAGATAGAAAATAAGACTCTACCACTCAGGTCAGGACATGCTTCAGGGATAGGACTTAGAATAATGGAACTGAATGCCTCTACCTGAAGTTTAGCACTCAGAATGCTAGACAATGTGCACACTGCTAAGGAAGAAAATCAATCAATGGTACAACCTAGCCTGAAAGCCTAATGACCATGATGAGCTGCCCAGCAAACTACCTCTATTGGTGCAGTAGAGGCACTGTTGTCTGGGGGATGGTCAACAGCTTTATAATTGGACTTGAAACCCTCTTGATGGGAATGAATCCATAAGAGCTCCTGTAAACTCAGCCAAATGCACAGGGCTGGAGACGACAGAGCCTAAAGAAAACCCTATCAGTGTCATAACTCTAGACAAATGAAATTTCCAACTATACACTATCTCTGGAATCTTTTATTTACAGACGAGCACAGCATACACTTCTCATCAAAAAAGCTATTCTTAAGGAGACTTTAGCCTTATATTTGGTTCTGAATAGAGAATAATCCTTTTCACAGTTTCTATGTCTATTAGTCAATTAAAGAAGGCAGTTTTACCGGTTTTACAAGAGATTACCTCTATAAGAGTTGGCTCCAATCTACAGCTGGAGAATGACCTCATCATCATCATATTTCTCCTTGTTCTATGAGGGGGGAGTTAAGAAAGTCTCTCGTATTAAAACCTTTGTGGCACCTAGAAGGTAAGCTTCATTAGGACTCATTAAAAATAGTTGTTACTAGTAGGATCCACAGAGGGGCCTGATGTCTGCAGCAATCTGAGGCTTTTCTTCCCTTCAATACCCAGAGGAGTCAGTCCTTCTGCTGGCACTTTCTGGTACATCCTACTCACTGCAAAGCTGTATTTTCTTTCTCAGCCATTAAGTTGGTAACATTCTGGCCCATTGGAACATACAGATCCCTTCCCGTAGCTAGTTCCAAGATTTGAATTGCAAGGTTTATTGACAAAAAGTTTTCACATCTATCTGTATTCCCCTTTTTTAATTTTTTTTATTTATTTCTGTATGTGTACGAATGTACTGTCTGCATGCAAGTCTGTGCACCCGTGTTGTGCAAATGCCGCAGAGGTCAGATTCCCCTGGAGCTGGAGATCTCCTGGAACTGGAGTTTCAGACGGTTCTCAGCTGCCATGTGGGTGCTGGGGACCGAACCCAGGTCCTCTGCAAGAGCGGTCGGCGCTCTTAACCGCTAGGCCCATCTTTCCAGCCCCCCTGTATTCCCCTTTTTAAGCTATGCACTTAAGCAAAATATATTAATACAGGAGCTCTGACATCAACAATGGATTATTCTACCAAGGAAATGTTGGCCAGGGGATCCAAGCCCCCACAAAAGGTAAAGGCTCCTTGCCTCCAAACTGGGATGCCTGCAAGAAGAGAAGCGAAAAGGCCCTGCTGTTGAAGACCTGATGTAAACAAGGGAAAGATGTATGGAGACCACACATACAAGTGTACAGATGGTCTCTGGAATGCCAGAGAGTGTTACCAAAGGCCACTAAACCAATAAAGCAAATATAGGTCTCCTTGAGTCAAGTAAGACTCCTCCATCAGCACCAGCTATACCTCACCTGCCTGGAAATACTGTGCAGCAGTGGCAGCCATATGCCTGTATATCCCAAATCTAATTGGCCATTAGCTCTCTCCTTGGAGGAATAACCCACTGCTGATGCCACAAGCTTACATCCTCTAGTGGTTAGGATATGTTATAAGCCACAGTAAGACCCTGTCATATTTAACAGAAAAAAATGTAATTCATGGATTAACATAAAATAACCATATCCAACCAAAAATCGTTGTGTCTTATACAAAGTAACCTACCATAAACAATTAGTACTGTTAAATACCTATTTATCTAATTGCTTGTGTTTCTTAGTAGGATCGAAAGTCAGGTCATGCCTGGACAAACTGTCAGTCCATAAAAGGAAACAGCCAGAATTGACCAAGACCAAGACAGCAGCCTCCAGAAGCGAAGCAACTGTTTTGCTTTCGTCATCCACCTGTGCCCCTTTTTCTAAGCCTAGGGAACAACAATCTTGGAAGGAGGGGCATTGTAGAATGTAAGGCTCCGATGGGAGTGAACTGGTGAAAACTAAAACAATATCAGTCTGGACACTCATTTGATCAACTTGATTGAACAAACAAGCCCCCCCCCCTGCTGACGGTGGGACCCATGAGCTGGTTTGGGTTTGGGTACAACTGCTTTGCAAATTGGTTTTACATGAAAAAGGATGCGTGTACTCATAAATTATCACTTATTGTTAAAAAAAAAAATGAAAAAAAAAAACATAGAAAGATGCAGGAAAGTTACGGTAGAATGCATGATCTAGGATGGGCTGGGGTGGGGTGGGGGGAAGGGAAAGGGATATATGCCTGAACTGAATTGGGAAATGATGTATGAAATACACAAAGCATCAATAAAAAAATGAAATTTTTTTTAAAAAGCTATTCTTTGCATCAGATGGAGGGGACTGCAGACTCTGACAATGGGTCAGAAACAGATACAGCTGAAAGACCCCCATTCCTAGGAGACACATCTACAGTTGAACCTCTACACGTGGCATGAGAGGCAGAGAGAAAACGAGTGCATCCCTCAGTTCTCACCAGAAAGCGTCCTGACACAGTGGAGTGTGATGCAGACGGAAGGCCACAACTAGTCAAGCTTCAAAGAATGGGAGCTCCCAGAGTGTGGACCCCTGGATGGGGGTCTGTATTAAACCTCACCCACCCAGGGCTTAGGGGTCACTGAGGAAGAGGGGCAGAAAGACTGTGAGAGCCAGGGCTGTGCGTGAACGTGGAGAAGCGGGGGCTTTCAATCGACTGTAAGCTTTCTCATGTGAACTCGTGGCAATGTTGGCATCAGGCACAGGACCCATGCCAAGTGGGACAAGGTCTCAAAGCAGAGCAAGAGAAATGGGTGGGAGACTGATCCTGGACTGAGAACTGCAAGAGACTGAGTACTGTTGGGTAAGGAAGAGTGTGCCTTACCTAGTATTCCTAGATGTGCTGACTAGATTTCAGCAGATCTCTTTACATAGAAGGACATCAGAGTTTGGGAGCTTGACTGGATAGGGTTTAGCTTGGACACTGTAATGCATAAGTTCTGATGGGGGATTGGGGGATTGGGGTACTGGGTTTGACTGGTAACCATTATGTGAGCTGTACAGATAATCAATAAAAAATGATAAAAAAAATAAAAATTGCTATAAGCAGAAGAAAGAAAAACTGAATTCCCAAAACACATGTGGATTGCCAAATAGCTCAAGACTCGCAAGCCCCTGGTATTATTTTTGTAATTTTCTACAGTGAATATTACTTATGTAAGTGTTCCACTAGGAGGAAATCTTCCTATGGAACAGGAATCTCACTAATTCAGTGCAAGAAAGTCTAGTTATCACAAAGTGCATCACACTTGAGACACTCCCCGATCATTAGTGACTTCTGTCTTTACAGGGAAAGCAGTGTTGCTGTCGGGGCTGGTTTGCGTTATTACGGAAATCCCATGCCAAGTCCAAATTAAAATAAGCCCTTCCTAAATGTCTGACAGATAAATGAAATGGGAATCGATCTAGGAAAGGCTTTTCCTCTGGTTCTTGGACCTTGTTATCAGCTGGGGGTGGTAGCATGCCTGTAATCCCAGTACTTGAGGGGCTGGGGCTGGAGGAATCAAAGCTCCTTGCCAGCCTAGGCTACAAAAGAACCAATCAAAAGCAAAATAGAAGGAAGAGTGAGAAGAGAGGGGAGGGAGGGGAGGAAGGAGGGAGGGAGGGAAGGAAGGAGGGAAGGAAGAAAGGAGGGAGGGAAGGAAGGAGGGAAGCCAGAAGGAAAGAAGGTGCACTGCTTGGTTTTTGTCAATTTGCCATAAACTAGAGTCACCTGGGCAGAGGAAAACTCAACTGAGGAATTTTCTCCATAGGACTGGCCTGTGGCCATGTCTATCAGGCATTTTCTTGATGGTTTATTGATATAGGAGGGCCATGGGCCAGTCAGTAGCATTCCTCCTGACTTTCCTCGAAATGGATCCCGACTTTGTGTTTTGTTGTTGTTTTTTTTTTTCATTTTTTTATTAATTTTATTTATTTATGTATGTGTATGAACGTACTGTCTGCATGCAAGTTTGTGCACCCGTGTCGTGCAATGCCGCAGAGGTCAGAAGAGGGTGTCGGATTCCCCTGGAGCTGGAGTTCTCCTGGAATTGGAGTTTCAGACGGTTCTCGGCCGCCATGTGGGTGCTGGGGATTGAACCCGGGTCCAATGCAAGAGCGGTCGGCACTCTTAACTGCTAGGCCATCTCTCTAGCCCCTGGATCTCGACTTTGAAGTATAAGAAGGAATAAACCCTTTCCTCCCCAAGTTGCTTTTGGTCAGAGTGGTTTATCACAGTGACAGAAAGCACATTAATACAGAAGGAAAGAAATCTCAGATAAAAAATAAATGTTGGGGCTGGAGAAAAGGCTTAGCAACTAAGAGCACTGGATGCTCTTGCAGAGGACCTGGGGTCAGTTCCCAGCACCCATCTGTAACCCCAGTTCCAGGGATATCTGACACCCTCTTCTGACCTTTGCAGGCATTGCATTAAACAGGTGCACTTACATACATGCAGGCAAGACATCCACACAAATAAAATAAAAATTAAAAATTAAATATTTTAAAAATTAAATATTCAAGCATTTTTATTTTTATCTAATATTTTTAAACTGAATGGCCTGTGATAGAGTTTTCACTTGTTTTCATATGATCCCAAATTATTGTGGATATTTTATATGTAGAAAAATTAATGCAACACTTATTAGTGTGCTATGTTTTCCCCTCTCATTTAGCAGGTTTCCTTCCAAATTCCAGACTTTACTATTTAGATATAGCAGCCAATAAAGTCCACATCTGGCTTGGAATAATCAGCACACTACTTCACTGTGAACTGCCGTCATCTTTGCCAGCAGATATTAATGAGAACAGAGCTCGGCTTGTGGCTGTCTCCAAGAGGACTCAGGATGGAAAATCAATCTCAGAGTGAGCCGTGGAAGGGAAGAATCTGGCACAGCAGCGTGGAGTGCTGAGTAGGCCTCCAAAGCACATTACCTTTTACTTATCAAAGATGACAAATGAGTCCAGGGCGAAATATGTCTGTCAGACTTTTAGAAGCTCAACACCAAGCACCCCAACTCTGCAGCATGATAATTATCAATCAATGTAAAACACAAACAGACTGTCATTTGCAGATTATAGTCGACATCAGAAATTCATGGGTGTGAGCTGACGATGCAAAGACACAGCCTACATATGTCCTTTGCCAAAAGCGGTTGGAATGCAAAAACGGAGTTCTTGCGCAAAGGGTTCTTAGGTAGCCGGAGAGAGGCATGCTGAAAAGGCCTGTTGACCTCATCCACCATTAAAAACTGACTCATAGGCCTGGAGAGATGGCTCAGTGGTTAAGAGCACCAGCTGCTCTTACAGATGACTCAAGTTTGATTCCTAGCACCCTGTGGCGGCTAACAAATGTCTGTAACTCCAGTTCCAGTCGCCCCATTCTGGCCTCTGCAGGTGTTACATACAGGTGGTGCACTTAAACACAGCCAAACACCGATACACATGAAAATAAAAGAAAAATAACAAATCATTTTCTTAAATCTCCTGGAGTGAAGAGATGGCTCAGTGGCCAACATGCTTGCCTTGGAAGCACAAGGACCTGAGCTTTTCCCTCCAGAATCCCTTCCTCCCCCCAAAAAACGGGGATGGTGGCATGCCCTGGAATCCTAGTGCTGGGCAGGTTGAGATGAAGAGTTCCTGGGCTCAAAGGCAGCTGTTTAGTCTACATGATGAGCTCCAGGCCAATGGGACACATGTCTCCAAAAAAAGAAGGAAGGAAGGGAGGGAGGGAGGGAGGGGTGGGAGGAGGGGGGAGGGAGGAAATAGAGAAAGAAAAAGAAAGAAAAGGTAATTAGCAAGTGCAGAACACCTGACTGCACCCAAGGTTGTCCTCTACATGCCTCATATACATGTGCCCATGCATCTACATGTATTCAGACATGAAAACACACACGCGTGCACGCACACACCTGCACACACCTGCACGCACACACACACATACACACGCACACTCACGCACACACTCACGCACATGCATGCACACGCACACATGCACATACACGCACACATGTACACACGCGCGCACATGCACACGCATGCACATGCACACCTAGTCCTCAAACTGAGGTCTGATCATGTGTATTACTATGGGAAAAGAGAATACAAGCAACTGTAGAAGACAGGCAACTCTCTGCAGGCTGAGAAAGGCTCAGAACTCTGGCCACAGATGACAGGCTTAGGCTTCAACTTAACTGATACCAAGTAGGCAGCTGTAAGCACTACATCTCTGGCTGGCCATGGTGGTACATGCCTTTCAGCCTAGCACTCGGGAGGCAGAGGCAGGTGGATCTCTCTGCGTTTGAAGCCAGCCTGGTCTACACAGTGAGTTCCAGGTCTGCCAGGGCTCCATGGTGAGACCCTGTCTTCAACCATAAAACAAGCACTACTTTTTTTGGTATTTTTGAGACAGGGTCTCCCTTTAGTCCCGGCTAGCCTAGAGCTTGCTATGTAGACCAGGCTGGCCTTGAACTCACAGAAATCCACCTGCCTCTGCTTCCAGAGTGTTGGGATTAAAGGCATGCACCACCACGCCTGGCACAAACAGTGCATTTTATAGATTCATTGAGATATCTTCTACAACAAAAGGCCATTTTCCCATGATAATAAAATGCTAAATACAGAACATGAGTTATCTGAATCATAAACATTTTATATTTAAGAATATAATCTAAAACAATTGAAATTTTTCATCATTAAAACTTTATCTCGTATATATTATTATACATATTAAACAGATACAATGTTGGTTTTAAACACACCACACACAAAAAATTAATACTTTTAAGCAATACTAATACCTCTAAAAGAGGGGTATAATAGAAGAAAGCAAAAACAAAATGAACTTCCATTGAATTTTGTATTTGGAAAATAAATAAATAAAAATAGGGAATACAGCTTGTTTGTCTCTCTTTAGGAGAAAAAAATTCATAGTGGTGATAAAAAGATGTGAAAAGATGTTGAAGACTGGTGGTTGAAGAAGTGAGTGTAGACATATCTATAGACTCCAGAAAAAGGAATGGTAGACAATATTATTGAAGTTTATCCAACTCCTGAAGATGTAAAGTATCCAAGAGCAGTTTCCATGGTGTCTGCAGCCTGCATTTTTATTTCCCCAGGAATTCTCTTGGTCTCTGGGATCTCACCTATGCAATGACACGGAAGTGCTTGTATTGGGAGGGAGAGCCTTTGGGAGCCCTCTTGAAGAGGGTGAGAGACTCAGCTGAGGGTATAAAAGATGCTCTAAGCCCCATCCCTCTTGCCACCTGAAGGAAAACCAGACCTCAGTGTTATCAACTCTGCAGCAAATTTAGTCTAGAACTCCCCAGCTTCTAGAACTGTGAGAAATTAGTGTGGTTCAATTTGAGCAGGAACACCCCAGCCCATAATATTCTCTCATAGTAGTCTGGACCCTAATAGTCAGGAGGGGATTAAAGTAGCTTCCTGTATTTCACACAAGAGCTTGGAATACAAACAGTGAAGGAACTGCATCAGCCCAAGAGGTACTGAGATAGCAAAGGATGACTGGCATTAAGTGACTTGTCTAAACAGAGGACAAGAACCAGAATCCACAATGAGGGTCGCTGCTGACCCTACGGACAAGGACTCTCCCTTTTCTCCAAGCTTGGACATTTTATGTCTAAATTTTAGACACAGTCTCAGAAAAGCTAGGGATCTCTTAATTTGCTCTGATTAATATTTGATACTCTGGAAAAATGAAGGATAAAAGAAAGTTAAAAAAAAAAAAAAAGAAAGGATGTAGCTCTGCATTTGTGGACTCACTTTCCTTCCCAGCACCCACTGTGTTTCTAATGTATATTTGACTGAGCTTTGTGCATTTCATACAATACATCTGAATCAAACTCAGACCCCCCCCCATTCACACCTCCCCACGCTGCTCCCCCAGCCCAGATTTCACGCACTCTGTCACACAGGTTAAGGCTTATCCAGTCAGGCATTTGTACCCTCATGTCTCTCAGTGCAAGTTCATCCAGTGGAGTCTAGTCAGCCTATCTAGAGTCACTCCCTTAAAGAAGATCAACTCTCTCTCTCACCCTGCCGTAATTAGTTGGCAATAGTTCCTTGGCTAAGGTTGCTCATTTCCACAGTTCTATGCTGGGTTTTGACTGACTGAGTCAGCATGGTTTTGTGCGTGCTGACACCATTGTTGCAAATCCATACAGCAAGATCCCAAAGGCTGCAAATTCGGTTTCCTTATGCTCATGCACCAACCCTGGCTCTTACAATGTTTCTGCTCCTCTTCCACAATGGTTATACTGTTCATTTCCTTTTGGGGGGGGGGCTTTTTGAGACAGGGTCTCCCTTTAGTCTCAGCTGGCCTGGAACTCACTCTGTAGACCAGGCTGGCCTTGAACTCACAGATATCCAGCTGCCTCTACCTCCCAAGTGCTAGGATTAAAGGCGTGCACCACCACACCCAGCTATGTTCATTTCTTTTTTATGTGTATGAGTGTATTGCCTGCATGTGTGTAAGTGCTCCCATGTTGTCCAATGCCTGTGGAGGTCAGAAGAAGATTTCAGAACCCCTGGAACTGGCACTGTGTTTTTACTTACAGATGGCTATCCCTTCACCTCTCTTCTGAAAATTTCCTTTGCTTCTAGAGCCACTAGGCCACTGAACCTGGAAACAGGAGAGTTCTCAGTCTTCCTAGAATGAGTGGCTACTCAATGATTGAGTCTAGAGCCTTCTGAGTGTTCTTGGAATGGCTCTCTTAGAAAAGGAACGGCTCTGTATTTATTGAAATGGTACCTCCAACATGATATGGGGAAAGAAGAGAGGAATTTCTCATCAGAGGATTTTCTCTTTCTGAGGTGTACTGACTCAGAACAGCACACACAACCACAAACAGATGGTATCCATTTAACCAAACCTATTATTTGCAACATAAACTATATAATTTGTTACTTCCAGTAACATTCACTAATTTCAGTGCTGATATTGTCACAACACAAACACACAAACACACACACACACACACATAGGTACATACACGGGTCAAGAGCAGGATAAGGTTATGAGGGATTAAAGCTATAAATTAGTTTACAAGAGGAACCCAGGGCCTAGAAAGATTGTTTACATTGTAAACAAGCCAAAATAGTATAAACATAATCTCAAAACATAAGATTAAGTTTGGTTACAAGGTTATATAAGAACATTTAAAACAGAAGGCATTCCCAGAAAAGTCATTCTCACATGTGTGTGCAGATGTGTTTGTGTGTACACGTGAAGTCCAGAAGCCAACATCTAGGTCACCCTCAATTGTGCTCTATCATTGTGTTTTTAGATAGTGTCTCTCACTGAACCTGGAACTCACTGATTCATCTAGAAAAGCCAGCCAGCATGCCTCAGTAATCTTTCTGTCTCTGCCACCTCAAATTTAGGATTACAGACATGAGCCACCACATCTGGATTTTAAAATTATTGTTCTTTATTTCTGAGCATTTCAAACGTTTACAGAATGAAATGTAATCACACCCACTTCCCATCCCCCTCCTGTAACTCTCCCCATGTCCTGACACAGCCACACTCCCTTCTACTTCTGCCTTGTTCTTGTTTCCTTTTCTGATAGCCCACTAAGTTCAGGTGCTGCAGATCAAACTCAGGTATTCTTATTTTCTCAGAAGATCTTTACCAATTAAACCATCTCTGTAGCCCCTCTATCTTCACTGAGATCTTCCTGATAGACTCCAAATAACAGCCTTTCAAGCCATTCCCCTGATACTAATATCTGTTCCTGAACACTCAAATGTATACGTATATTTTTCCATAAGCTTTCTGAAATTCTTGGAATCCAGGGATCCCGCAATTTCTCCATCTGCCTTTCCATGTTCTCTTGGGCATTCTGTGCAATCCATTTGCATTTCCATGTAACGCTTTCTCAAAGAGACCTCTGCTACACTTGATAAATAGATGACAAATAAATGAATAAAACAAATGAGCAGATGCAGCTGTCATTTCCCTGACTAATGTCAAAGTTCATTGAATACAGACAATAACTTAAAATTTTGCTGTCTCCACTAGAAAATATTGCCTTGTAGATGGTCAATGAATATCTGTTGAATTGAATTATTAAGTGTTTTAACAGTCAATTTTGACAGGAGTTAATCCCACACTACCTGCTTTATAAGAAGTGGAATGTAAATTATGGTGATCTGAGTAGAATTTCAAAAAGTTTCAATGAGAACCTAGGGAGCAGAGATCACAGCTTTAGATTCATGACCAAGAATTTACTCCAAAAAGTCACTCTGCCCCCTTTAAATTATATATAGTCAGCTCCCCATTATACTGAATAATATTAATCTAATGTATTATTCATGAGAAGCTTGATTTACTCTCCCTCATCGATTCCCAGCTGGTTATCATATTGCCAACATCAAGGCCAGCCCTGAAGAGCCTGCGTACAGTTCGAGGGAGTCCAAGCTTAAGTCCTTGTAAGACAGTGAACACTTGCGGCATGTCAGGCAGCATCCTGGGTGGTTCATTTGCATAAACTCATTTCATCCTCAGCAAGCCTTTGAGAGAAAATACCAGTGTTATAATTAAGGAGATCACTGGACAACCAAACCTAGCAGGCAAATGACAGGTGTGTGTGTGTGTGTGTGTGTGTGTGTGTGTGCACTAATCCTAGGGTTTGGGATACTGCATGTTGGGGAGTCAGTGTCCAGTGCATGCACTAAGTGAGTGGACTTGCCTGAGTTCTGAATTCACCAATGTGGGTGTGAGGGTATGCACTAAGTCTCTTTTTTCCATCATGTATCTGTCAGGCAATCCCTGAACCAGCATCATGAATATGCCCCAACTCAGGAGCCTGATAGGGCTAGAGGATCTCAGACCCTACACCAGGACATTTGAGTAAGACTATGCATTCAACAAGAACTTATCTTTATTGTTGACATTTTTCCTCATCAATACAAATGGAAGTCAAGAATCAATAATCTATCATCATAATCAAAAATATATATTCAACACAACAGACAGTTATATGATAGCCTCACCAGGATAGATAGCAAATCGGGGAGCAAAGATACAAGTACCAATAAGAGTAACTCATGCTATCCTCCAGAAGCCCACAGTCCAGTAAAAAGTTGTAGAACCTGAACTGCAGAGATGGCCAAGCGGTTAAGAGCGCCGACCACTCTTGCAGAGGACCCGGGTTCGATCCCCAGCACCCACATGGCGGCCGAGAACCGTCCAAAACTCCAATTCCAGGAGAACTCCAGTTCCAGGGGAATCTGACACCCTCTTCTGACCTCTGCGGCATTGCACGACATGGGTGCACAAACTTGCATGCAGACATTACATTCATACATACAGAAATAAAATTAAAGAGAATGCTACAAGGTGATACTGTACAACAGAGAAATTATAGAGAACATTTGTATGTGTCAATCCCAAAGTTCTTGCTCTACAGATTTTATGTAAAGCAAATGTGGGCAACAGCGAATTATATCTCCATTTAATTCAGATGCATTACCATTTTTATCAGATTCTGTAAACCAATGTTGTTTAATATACACATGTTTACTTTTACTAAGTCCTAAAACACCATGTGTCCTGTAGACAGTGTCTAGGCGAAACTGGGTACTTGCTGAGCTCACGTCAATTAAATATGCCTTAATCGAATATACACCCGTGTCCTGTGCAGCAGAGGCAGCCATGTGCCTGTATATCCCAAATCTAATTGGCTATTGGCTCTCCCCTTGGAGAAATAACCCATGGCTGATGCCACAAGCTTACATCCTCTACAGGTTAGGAGATGTTATAAGCCACAGTAAGACCCTGTCATATTTAACAGGTGGGAAAATTGTAATTCATGGATTAACATATCCAAACATGTGTCTATGCTAAAGTAACCTACCATAACTATTAGTGCTGCTTAAATACCTATATATCTAATTGCTTGTTCTTCATTAGTAGGATCGAAAGGTTATTCCTGGACAAACTGTCAGCCCATGAAAGGAAACAGCCAGAATTGACCAGAGTCCAAGTCAACAGCTCCAGAGAGAGTGGACTGTTTTACCTCTCATCCACCTGTGCCCCTTTTCTAAGCCTAGGGAACAACCTGCGGAAGAGGGGGCGTGGTAGAATGTAAGGGCTGCAATTGGGGTGAATGGTGAAACTACAGCAATATAGTCTGGACACTCATTTGATCAACTTGATTGAACAAACAACCTGTCACCCCCCACTGGATGGTGGGGCTGTAGGTGTTTGGGCACAACAGCCTGCAGATAGGTTTTGCATGAAGGATGCTTGTACTCATGGATTATCACTTATAGCTAAAAATGAAAAAAAACAAACTGAGAGAAAGATGCAGGACAGTTATGGCAGAATGCATGATCTGGGATGGGGTGGGGGTGGGGGGGGAGGGAAAGGGAAATAAGCCTGAACTGAATCGGAAAAAAATGTATGAAATGCATAAAGCATCAATAAAAACTAATTTTAAAAAAAAAGAAATAAAATTAATAAAAAAAAAAGTTGTAGAACCTGGGACCCGATCATTGGTTTCCCTATAACTTAAACCTGACCTGGCGTCTATACACTGCACTGTTCATTATGGATGTACATATGTTACAAACAAATGAATACTGTTCAGACCTAACCATCTCTAACTAAAATATCAAACAGGGGGCCTGGAGAGATGGCCTAGTGGTTAAGAGTGCTGACAGCTCTTGCAGAGGACCCAGGTTCGATCCCCATGGTGGCTGAGAGCCGTCTTTAATTCCAGTTCCAGGGGAATCCGATGCCCTCTTCTGGCCTCCACAGCACTGCATGACATGGGTGCACAGACCTGCATGCAGACAGTACATTCATACACATAAAGAATAAGTAAAACAAATTTTTTAATAAAAATAAATAAAATAAAATATCAAAAGAATTAAAAATGAGCAAAGTGACAAAGATCAAAATCATATTAAAATTTCACTTGATTTTACTGTTGTAATATAGAAACATGATCACAAACATACACATATATCATATATGCCTATACACTTATATATATATACATATATAT
Organism: Rhizomys pruinosus; assembly: GCA_009823505.1. Taxonomy (NCBI): domain Eukaryota; kingdom Metazoa; phylum Chordata; class Mammalia; order Rodentia; family Spalacidae; genus Rhizomys; species Rhizomys pruinosus. The sequence goes on from VZQC01012652.1 coordinate 3,863,639, forward strand.
TAATTTTAAATTTTTTAAATGTGTATGAGTATATTGCCTATGTGTATATAAGATCACCAGTGTCATGGAATGCCTGCAGAGGTCAGAAGAGAGCATCTGGAAATGGAGTTACAGATGGTTGTTAGCCTCCATGTGGGTGCTAGGAATTGAATCCAGGTCCTGTTAGAGAGCACTCAGTGATCTTAACCACTGAGCCATCTCTTCAGCCCCCATATACTAATATTTTGGGTGCAAATAATCCTTATTGTCATTGTAAGAAAATAACAATAAAAGGGCTTATTAGTACCTGGCACACAATAGATTCTCAACAAGTACTAGTGACTGATTTGTGTTGTGATCTTCCTTGTGAAGACTAAAGGCCAAATAGCAATAACAAACCTGTAAGTATATTTTTATATACACATACAGCTAAACACTTACTTTATTACATATATGTTCTAATTTTATTTTTGTTGCTGTAATAAACACTATAACCAAAAGCTACTTGAGAATGAAAAGGTTTATTTCATCTCCCAGGTTACAGTTCATCATCAAAGGAAGACAAGGCAGAAACCTGGAAGCAGGAACTGAAACAGAAACCACAGAGGGATGCTGCTTCCTGGCCTGCTCCCCTTGGGCTGCTCAGCTACCTTTGTTTTTGTTTGTTTGTATGTGTGTGTGTGTGTGTGTGTGTGTGTGTGTGTGTGTGTGTGTTTTGTTTTGATCTTTATGAGACAGGGTCTCAGTGTAGCCAGAGCTGGCCTGGAACTTGCTATGTGGACAAGGGTACCCTCCCCCTCACAGAGATCCACCTGCCTCTGCCTCTGGAATGCTGGGACTAGAGGTGTATGCCACCATGCTTGGCTCTCAGCTACCTTTCTTCTATAGCCCAGGCCAACTAGTCCAGAGATGACACCACCCATGGTGGGCTGGGCCCTTCTACATCAATTAGCAATCAAGAAACTTCCCCACAGGCATGGCCTCGGGCCAGTCGAAATTCTTCATTTGAGGTCCTCTCTTCCTGGATGTGACAAGGGAAACCTGCCATCACAATACACATGTGTATTTTCTATAATACATATGTACATGAACTGTGTACATTCATTCACATACATTCAAATGCAAACATATTAGTAGCCTAAACTGTGATAGAAATTATTTCAATTCCATTGCATTTGTGTTCCTTTTGTGAAACTTTTCTTCACATTCCATAGAAATCCACTCACTTTTCCTATGATAGTTCTAAACTATACTCATCTAAATTACTACAAGATCTTGTGAAAAATTCAAATTCCTAAAACCTGCCTAAATTTATCCAAGAAGTATTTTGGGGGATCAGGAACATGTAACAATATGCTCAACAAGCTCTAGCAATATGCAGGTTTTCAGAAAGCTCATTGGTAATCACAGTACTCAAATAAATTTGAGAGCACATGTTGTATATAGACTCTTCTCAAACTCTAATGGGCCTGCAAATTAGCTGGCAATCTTTTTAGAATACAGCTTCTAGTTCAGCAACTCTGGGCTCATGCTTGACATTCTGTGTTTCTAATTATTTGTTGCCACGAGTGGGTGCTGGTGGTAGTGCTGGTGGTAATGATTATGGTGATGGTGGTGATTGTAGTAGTGATGGCAGGTGATGGTACTGGTGGTGATGGTGGTGATGGTGGTGATGATGGAATTGATGCTGGTGGCAGTGATGGTACTGATGGTAGTGGTGGTGATAGGTGTCTATGAAACAAACTTTAGATAGCAAGACTATCATTTGCTTTAACTTTTATTTTACTTTGAGGCCAAATTTCACATTAGAAAGAGCACTGCAGTTTGAGAACTGAATCTACTTATTAACAAGGAAACATCCTGGACTCTGAGGAGCAGCTGGGCATTTTTCTTTTGCTGGATGATTGGTCCAAATCAAATTCACACGGGTTATGCATTCCAGTCAGGAGGACTGCCACATGTCTTTAATACCAGTGTTCCCTTTGTAGCCTGCCAGCGTGGTACCTTGCTGGAACACAAAATGATAATCTAAATGTTAACAAGTTGTCATTAAAGAATGATGACCATTTTCAAAGTACAAGTAATCCTAGGCAGGCTGCAAAGAGGTGATGGAAGACATGATATTTTATTCATCCCCAGGCCTCATTAACAATGCTTCTTTAAGGCAGCTGGCAATCCAGCACCTTAGCTGAAAGTTCTTGCCACTGACTGGTATAGTAATTCATTAAACTTAGAAAATGTGAAGATGTATTGGCAAGGGGTTTGTTGAATGCAAAGGAAAAAGCACTCTTTGAATAGATTCATGCCAAATTACTCAGGCCAGCCGTACACCCTGAGGTTGAAATCACTCACTGAAGGAATGCTAACATGAGAAGCTCTGCCTCATTGCACAGCCCTCAGAGGGCAAGGCTCAGGAAAGGGTAAGTGCCCACACATATAGCCTGTATTTCCTGTGACCCCACAGCAATTATAGTAACAGAAAAGCCAGAGTTCATCATCATCCTTGCCATCCCACAAAACCTCAACTCAGCTGTGTTTTTAAAATCTGATTTTTGGGGGCTGGAGAGATGGCTCAGCGGTTAAGAGTGCCAACTGCTCTTACAGAGGACCCAGGTTCGATTCCCAACACCCACATGGTGGCTAAGAACCGTCTTTAACTCCAGTTCCAGGGGACTCCAACACCCTCCTCTGACCTCCATGGCATTGCACAACACGGGTGCACCAACCTACATGCAGATAGTACATTTATACACATAAGAAAAATAATAAATAAAAAAATTAAAATCTGACTTTAAATAACTTAAGATCAACTTTAAAAATACTGTCACATCATTCACAGGTGGGATAAGGAACATTTTATTGTTACATTTATTTATGTCATGGCATGTGTGTGTAGATTAGAGGACAACTTGTGAGGGTTGATTCTCTCTTTATTCCATGTGGGCTCCTGACATGAACCTCAGATTCCTCAGGCTTGGTGGCAAGTGCCTCTTTACACTGAGCCATCTCACCATCCTGATTAAAGAGCTGTAACAGTAAGACGTTTTTGCTTGCCCTTCCCAATGAATTCTTCCTCTGTTTCTCTGTCTTCATTCATGGTGTCCATGTGCCCTCATGACCATGTGGACGAATAGGAGTCACTCATGTTTCCTATGAACACTTCCAGAACACCTGCCAATCACTACAGTAAACATCCTGGGTTTCTGAGTCTCACTGGACCAGGGGACATAAATTATAATGTTCCTTTTTTAATCAATCAACAAGGCCAAGAATGGAATATGGTCCATAAGTCCAACTTCTTGTGAAGCTCAGGAGTTGGCTAAGTAAACCTGAAAGTAAGGAAAGCTGTTATAAAAAGAGAAGATAGTAACTAGAATGTAACCATCCTTATAATGTAACTAGAATGTAATTATCCCTACTTTATAAGTCTAGGATGTAAAGTAACTATCCTTACAGTATAGCTAGAATGTAACTTTCTCCATATTGTTTTATTTTATTTTATTTTATTTTATTTTATTTATTTATGTGTACGAATGTATTGTCTGCGTGTAGGTTTGTGCACCCGTGTCGTGCAATGCTGCGGAGGTCAGAAGAGGGTATCAGATTCCCCTGGAACTGGAGTTCTCCTGGAATTGGAGTTACAGATGGTTCTCAGCCACCATGTGGGTGCTGGGGATCAAACCCGGGTCCTCTGCATGAGCAGTCGGCGCTCTTAACCGCTAGGCCATCTCTCCAGCCCCACTTTCTCCATATTATAACTAGAATATTACTAATCCTACAATGAAAACCTGGTGAATTAGTAATCTGAAATGCTCCTTTTTTGAAATTAGTAATAACATCAGTCAACCTACAGAGTGATCAAAAAAGAAAGAGAAAAACAAAGTGAAATTAGCCTTGCCCCCAGGAAGACAAAGGCTTGCACTGCAGATTCTCCAAAGAGCAAATAAAAAAAAGAATACCAGAAATAATGTTGTGACAGTAAATTAGATGATTATCAAATTCTTTGGAAGCGCAAAAGTTATCAAAATGAGCACAAGAAGGAATAAAAAAAACTGAATGATTCTTTTTCCCAGAAAATGTGAATTTGCAAAACAAGAAACAAACTTTCTAGTGAAGAAAAATTCTACAAGCAAATAGCCTCACTTACGTTTAAATATTTCAAGGAGAAATATCAATATTAAACAAACTCTTTCAGAAAGTAGAGGAGGAAGGTGGGGGCATGGAGACATATGGCTGTGATTCCAACACAAAGGAACCTGAGGCAGGAAGATCGTGAGTTCAAGACTAGGCAACTTAGGGAGACCTGTCTAAATTTGATCAATGATTGATTGACTGATTTTGTAGGGATGCTTCACATCTTGTTGTATGACCTCTTCTCTCTATTCAAATTTCTTTGTGAAGCTTCATTTAGTACAAAAAAGGAGAACAAAGAAAAGACCATTAAGACTGAAAGAGACTAGCCATAGCACTGACATAACCACTTTTATGCAAAATATCTTTAAGGCATTAACTGCAGAATTGATATTCCAACTAATAAATACTGAGAGGTACAATTTCAAGTTTAAAACATATATTTAACTTGTTACTAAAGATTAAAGTGTAATTTGGAAAATTACTTTAATCATAGCATCAAAACATAAAATACTCAAAGTTGGAAAAAATATATGCAAAACATATTCTTTTTTTAAACTGGATTTAAAGTCTAATGCCGTTTTAATAAAACTGGATTTAAAGTCTAATTCTTTTTGGTATTTTATTGATATTTTGTGTATTTTATACATCATTTTTCAGTCCAATTTGGATACATTCCCCTCTCCTTGCCCCTCCTCCCACCCCCAGATTATGCATTCTGTCATACATGTCTTGCATCTTTTAATCATTCCAAGGATTTTTTCTGCAGAGCCTTGTTGTTTTGAGCAGAATTTAACTGTATCAGTCAGTTCTTTGACCCAGTCCTCTTGTTGTATTGCTCTCCTTTGTTTTGCTCCAAAATATGTCTATATAAACAACACATATGTATCAAAATTATGACCTACAAGAATAAACTGTATGTTAAATAGAAAATATGTTTTGTAGTTCACATTTTGCCTTTAATTTTATATTACTCTAAAATGTGAATACATATCTTCTATCCATATAGAGTAATTACAATCTCTGAATATAAGTGGTAGGCCAATTCTAGAGCCTGATAAGGGATTCACATTATAACAGCACAGCTGCTTTCAGATACAAAGAAATATAACAATAACGTTGCTGAGCTTGCCTATCAACTGGGAATTTGGTGTTAACATGCACAAATGAGGGAAACCATTAGCCTTTTTTTTTTTCTTTCTGGAACTGTGTTATTTACATAATGGCTTTGAGTTCCATCCATTTACCTGCAAAGTTCATGATGTCATCTTTCTTTACTGCTACATAGAATTCCATTGTGTAGATGTACCACATTTTTTGTTATCCACTCATCAGTTGAGGGGCATTTGGGTTGGTTCCAGCTCTTCACTATTGTGAAGAGAGCTGCAATAAACATAGGTGTGCATGTATCTTTGCAGTAGGATGAGTCTTATGGGTATATACCCAGGAGTGGTAAGACTGGGTCAGGTGGTAGGCTCATTTTGAGTCTTTTAAGGATTCTCCACACTGCTTTCCATAGTGGTTGTACAAGTTTACATTCCCACCAGCAGTGGATGAGTGTTCCCCTTTCCCTGCAACCTCTCCAGGATTTGGTGTCTTTTGTTTTCTTGATCTTAGCCAGCCTAGTGAGATGATGTCTTAGAGTGGTTTAAATTTGCATTTCTGTAATTATTAACGATTTGAACACTTTTTAAGATGTTCCTCACCCATCTTTACTTCCTCACTGGTGAAGTCTCTGTTCATCTGTTCAGCTCTTTACTCCATCTTTTGAGTAGGTCATTTGTTTTCTTCTTTTTGTTGTTGTTTGTCTGTTTGTTTTGAGACAGGGTCTCTCTATAGCCCAACTGGCCTGGAACTCACTCTGTCTAGACCAGGCTGACCTTGAACTCAGAGATCCACCTGCCTCTGCTTCCCAAGTGCTAGGATTAAAGACATGTGCCACCATGGCTGGCTTAAAGACTCTTCTTAGAGACTGTTCTTAGCCACCATGTGGGTGCTAGAAATCAAACCCGAGTCCTCTGCAGGAACAGTCAGTGCTCTTAACTGCTGAGCCATCTCTCCAGCTCCACTTCTTTGTTTTTTTTTATTATTAATTTTATTTATTTATGTATGTGTATGAATGTACTGTCTGCATGCAAGTTTGTGCACACGTGTCGTGCAATGCCGCGGAGGTCAGAAGAGGGTCTCGGGTTCCCCTGGAACTGGAGTTCTCCTGGAATTGGAGTTAAAGACGGTTCTCGGCCGCCATGTGAGTGCTGGGGATCGAACCCGGGTCCTCTGTAAGAGCCGTCAGCACTCTTAACCGCTAGGCCATCTCTCCAGCCCCACTTCTTTGTTTTTTAAGTAGTCTATATATTCTGGATGTTAGTGCTCTGTCAGATGTACCACTGGTGAAGGTTTCCTCCCACTCTGTGGGTTTTCTCTTCACTTCCTCCATTGTTTCTTTTGCTGTACAGAGCTTTTGAGTTTGATGAGGTCCCACTTGTCAGTTGTTCACCTTATTTCCTGAAAGGCTGCTGTTTGATTTAGAAAGTCTTTTCCTGGGGGCTGGAGAGATAGCCTAGCAGTTAAGAGCACCAACTGCTCTTGCAGAGGACCCGGGTTCGATCCCCAGCACCCACATAGTGGCTGAGAACCATCTGTAACTCCAATTCCAGGAGAACTCCAGTTCCAGGGGAATCCGACACCCTCTTCTGACCTCCGCGGCATTGCACATCACGGGTGCACAAACCTACATGCAGAGAGTACACTCATACACATACAACAATAAATATAATTTTAAAAAAAGAAAGTCTTTTCCTATGTCTGTGTCTTGTAGGATGCTACCAACATTTTCTTCTATCACTTTCAGAGTTTGGGGTTTCAGGGGTTGAGGTCTTTGATCCACTTGGAGTTGACTTTTGTACAGGGTGAGAGGTACAGGTTGTGTTCTTCTGCAAATTGTGATCCAGTTTTGCCAATACCATTTGTTGCGCTATCTTTCCTCCATTGAGTCTCCCCCCGCCCAGTCAAATATGAAGTGGCTGAAATTTTATGAGCTCAAGTTTGGATCTTCAGTTTTGTTCCACTGGCCAACAGGTCTGTTTTTGTGCCAGTACCAGGCTGTCTTTTGACTATAGCCCTATAATTCACCTTGAAGTCTGGTAAGATGACCCCCCTGTACTGCATTTTTTGCTCAGTATTGCTTTAGCTATTCAGGTTTTTCCATATGAATTTAAGGATATTTTTCCAAGTGTGTGAAGAAACTCATTGGGGATTTTGAGTGGGATTGCATTGAATCTGTATATTAATTTGAGTAGAGTGGACATTTTTACTATATTAATTTTTTAATCCATGAGCATGGGAGGTTTTTTTCCATCTTTTGATGTCATCTTCAATCTCCTTCTGCAGGGGTTTAAAATTTGTGTTGTAGAGATCTTTGGTGTCTTTGGTTCGGTTTGTTCCCAGGTATTTTTTTTTTTACAAAAATAGCAGTATTTTACAATATCAATAAAATAGACATTTCTGCATTTCTAACTAGAACATAAAACATGGTCACATGTTTTCATGTGTCATCTTGGGCTTGTAGAAAGGGGGTTTTCTTATGAGTTGGGTGTCTTTCTTCATTTTCCATATCATGCTCTGGCTTTGAGACTCTCACAAAATCAAACATGGCATCTGCATTCTTTCTTCTGATCTTAACAGCTGTCTGATGTGCAGTCCGGGGTCATAGGGTCACAGAATGTCATAAAAGAGAAAGGAAAAAAACTGACCAAGAAAAATGTAATGGGGAATAATGAATGGAGATTAATTCATATAGAGGGGAACTCAGTCACAGAGAGGATGTGTGTGTGTTTGGAAAATTTTTATTTTTTATTGAATTTTTGTGTATTTCATACAGAACATCTCAATCAATTCTTAATCACCTTCCTCCCCCCCTTCACCATCAGCATGCTTTCACAGCACCCCCCTCACTGGAATTCATATATTCTATCATTTGTGCCAAGGCCCATTGTGTCAAGTTACTGTTCCCAGGCATTCTTCAGTACAACAAGTTCATCTACTGAAGTCTAGTCAGCCTATCCAGAGTTCCTTGCTTTAAGAAAATCCACTCTTCCTTACCCAGCAGTAATCAGCTGCCAATAGTTCTGGTAAGAAACCTGCTGCCCATTTCCACAGTACCGCTCTGGATTTTGTCTGCTTGAGTTTGTATTGTTCTCGTCCATGCTGAAACCATCAGTATAGATTCATATGAGCAGGGTCCCAGGAGCTTGTAGGATTCTATTCCCATATGGTCATGCACATCCTCACTGGCTCTTACAATCTTTCTATCCCCTCTTCCACAATGGTCCCTGAGCCCTGAGTGAAGTTTAATATAAGAGTCCTGTCCAAGGACCCACACTTTGCAGACTCCTAATCTCCACACTTTGGCCTTTTGTGACCTTTTGTGTTCCTGACCCTCTGTTGCATGCAGGAGCTTCATTAGTGAGAGTTGAGATTCATTAGTGTCTTCTTTATCACTTGTTCTATGTTGTGTGAGCCTTGTGTGTAGAAGTTGCATTATAGGTTTGTTGTTTAGGCTTAGGCAATTTGCAGACAATGTCATTGTATGACCAGTTTTGGGGACAGTACTAGTCTCCATCTGGTGCAAAAGAAGTGTCTCTGAGGAGTGGTGACTGGGATACTTGATTATAAACATAAGGGTACGTATTTCACCCTTAGTAAGAAATTACATTAATCTAGGGACATGACAGCCTTGGAGTTTTCCCTAAGACCTATGATCTCTCCATCCATGTGTATTTGGCTGTTTACAGTATCAAATATATGAGTTTCCTCCCAATGAATGTGTTTTAAGTCCAATTAGGTAACCATTGATTGCCCCCAGGGTAAAAGTGCCACTACCAGACCAATGTCCTATGCTGTGGCTATTTGGTCTTAAAGCTGGTGTTGGACCATCAATTGACGTTCTCCCTTGGCAGCTTGCCTATTTCGTTCCAAAGCTGAGAGCTAGAATTCAGGGAAATTTACCTCAAAGTCAGTTCCAGCTCCCTTGCTCCAAATCCAATCTCCAAAGAAAGATCTGTCTTTAGCAATAAACTCCTGCCTTCATGTTCTGGGAGACAATCAAGAGCTGTGGCAATAGCCTGTGTAATTTTGGGAATAACTTGGACTTCCCTGGTCAGCAACTCATAGGAAGGTTTCTCTTTTCTGATACCGTCTGTTGTTATGTAGCCTTCAGCTATACATAGATACCCATTTACAGATTTGTATGTGTAATTTGTCATTATGTTGTTAGATTAATATGATTCACTCTAGTTTTTACACTAGCTAGACATTATTTATCACTCTCCCTCTCTCTCTCTGTCCCTGTCTAACCCTCCCTCCGTGACTTCCCCAATTAAAGTGTCCCCCTTTTCCCCATTTCTCCCTTGATAATACCAGTCTCCTATGACCCCACCTCTTTTGGGCCCCTTCTTTCTTTTTATCCCAAATTTCCTTGTATGACCTCCCCTTTAGCCTCCCATTTAAGTCCTCTAATTTTATACATTTCTCCCTTAGTAACACCCGACTCATGCTATCCTTTTCTCATGGTTCCTTAATCTTTACCTCTCTGATTCCTTTCCATTTTCCTGCTTCCTGCAGTTACATGGGGATACGTGCTCCCACATAAGGATTTGGTGCTAGGACACACAAATGAGGGAGAACATACACAGTTTGTCCTCCTGAGTCTGTGTTACTTCACTTAGTATAACAGTTTTTAGTTCCAATCATTTGCCTGGGAATTTCGTAACTTCATCTTTACTGCTGAGTTGAACACCATTGTTTAAATCTGCCACATTTTCATTATCCACTTGCCAATTGACGGACACTTACATTGCTTCCATACCTTAGCTACTGTGAAAAGATCAGCAACAAACATGAATGTAACAAATATCTCTGCAGTAGGATGAGTCTTTTTGGTATATGCAAGAAGTGATATAGCCTGATCAAATGGTAAGTTCATGTTTAGTGTTTTAAGAATTCTCCATACTGCTTTCCATAGGGGTTGCAAGAGCTTGCAATCCCATCAGCAGTGAATGAGCATTCCCCTTCCCCTACATCCTCTCCAGCACTTAGTATCATTTGTTATCTTGATCTTAGGCAGTCTAACAGCTAAGATGAAATCTTAAAGCAGTTTTAATTTCCATTTCCCTAATTACTAATGATGTTGAACAATTTTTGGGGGTCTTTGCAAAGCAACGTCTCCCTTTAGTCCCAGCTAGCCTGGAGCTCATGGTCTAGACCAGGCTGGCCTTGAACTCACAGAGATCCGCCTGCCTCTGCCTCCCCTGGGATTAAAGGTGTGTTCCATCACGCCGGGCATAATGATGTTGGCAGTTTTTAAGATTTTTTTAGCTGTCTTTATTTTCTTCTTTTGAAATTCTATTTTCAAATAAAATATAACAATCTGGGCTGGAGAAATGGCTCAGCAGTTAAGAGCACTGGCTTCTCCTGCAGAGAGCATGTGGGTTCAATCCCCAGCACCCACATGGTAGCTAACAACCATACCTATCTTCTTCTAACCTCCCTGGGAATTGTGCAATATGAGTGCACTTACATCCATGTACTCATAAACATAAAATAAAATGATAAAATATTTTTTAAATATAACAATCACTTTTCTTTTTTTATTTTTTTAAATTTTTTTATTAATTTTACTTATTTCTGTATGTGTATGAATGTACTGTCTGCATGCAAGTCTGTGCACCCGTCTCATGCAATGCCGCGGAGGTCGGAAGAGGGTCTCAGATTCCCCTAGAACTGGAGCTCTCCTGGAATTGGAGTTTCAGACGGCTCTTGGCCGCCATGTGGGTGCTGGGGATTGAACCCGGGTCCTCTGTAAGAGCGGTCAGCGCTCTTAACTGCTAGGCCATCTCTCCAGCCCAACAATCACTTTTCAATACAGGTGCCTAAATATGCTTAGTCTAACAAGTCACAAAGTTGTAACTAAGCATCCAGTACTCTCTTGTTTTGGCCTCCTAGTTATGTCCTCACACAAACCAGAGGTTTATCTTAGGGTGAAAAGTCATTTATTTGTACTCTTTCTGTTTTGTTTGTTTGTTGGTTTGTTTGTTTGTTTGTTTGTTTGTTTGTTTTGGTCTTTTCGAGACAGGGTCTCCCTGTAGCCCCAGCTGTCCTGGAACTCACTCTGTAGACCAGGCTGGCCTTGAACTCACAAAGATCCGCCTGCCTCTGCCTCCCGAGTGCTAGGATTAAAGGCGTGCGCCACCACGCCTGGGCTCTTTCTGTTTTTTAATGTAGGCACTTAGAGCTATAAATTTCCCTCTTAAGACTATTTTTAAAATGTCCCAGAGGTTTTGTTGTGGTACATTGTCATTTTCATTTAATTCTAAGAATACTTTTATTTCATTCTTAATTTCTCCCTTGACCCATTCATTGTTCAGAAGTCTGTTGTTTAATCTCCAAGAGTTCCTGTATTTACTAGGGCCTCTTTTGGTGTTTATATTAAGCTTTACTGCATTATTGTCTGAAAGAACACATGGAATTATTTCCATTTTTTGGTATTTGTTGAGATTTGTTCTATGGCCCAGAATGTAGTTGATTTTGGAGAAGGTTCCATGGGGTGCTGAATAGAAAGTATATTCTTTGGTGTTTGGGTGGAATACTTGGTAGATGTCTGTTAGGTCCATTTGGTGTACGGTACTGTTCAGTTCAGCTATCTCTCTATTCTTTGCTCAGGTGACTGGTCTAATGGATACAGTGGGGTATTGAAGTCCCCTACTACTAGTCTGTTGGAGTCAATCTGTGCCTTAAAGTCCTGTAAAATTGTGTTTATGAAGTTCAGTGTGCTTGAGTTTGGGGAGTATAAATTAATGATTGTGATATCTTGTTGGTGAATTGTTCCTTTGATAAGAATGAAATGACCCTCTTCATCTCTTCTGATTAGTTTTCATTTAAAGTCTATCTTATCAGGGGCTGGAGGGATGGCCTAGCGGTTAAGAGCGACGACCGCTCTTGCAGAGGACCTGGGTTCGATCCCCAGCACCCACATGGCGGTTGAGAACCGTCTGTGACTCCGGTTCCAGGAGAACTCCAGTTCCAGGGGAATCCGAGACCGTCTTCTGACCTCCGCGGCATCGCACGACACGGGTGCGCAGACCTGCATGCAGACAATACATTCATACACATAAAAATAAATAAAAATTTAAAAAAATAAATAAATAAATAAATAAATAAAGTCTATCTTATCTAAAATTAGAATAGTGACTCCTGCTTGTTTTCAGTGGCATTGGCTTGTAATATTTTTTCCATCCTTTCACCTTGAGATAATGCCTGTCTTTAAAGGTGAGATGAGTTTCTTGCAGACAACAACAAAAAGATGGGTTTTGTTTTTTTAATCCATTCTACTTGTCTATGTATCTTAATTGGAGAATTCAGTCCACCGATATTTAAAGTTATTATTGAGAGATTTATATTACTTCTGATCACTTTGTTTTCTCTACATTCTTGCCCTAAGTTTTTATCCCCATAAGTAGTTTAAGTATTTTCTGTTGCTGGTTGGTTATAGTCATTCCTTCCCTCCACTCTTTGTGTTGCTTCAAATATTCTCTGAAGGGATGGCTTTCTGGACAAGAATTCTTTCAGCTTATTTGTATAATGAAACATTTTCCTTTCTCCATCAATTATAATAGACTTTTGTTGAATAAAGTATTCTGGATTGACATCTATAGTCATTTAGAACTGGGAATACTTTAGAGCAATAAGATAAGAAAAGAAAATTAAAGGAGTACTAATTGGAAAAGAGAAGGTTAAATTATCCCTTTTTGCAGATGACATGATAGTTGACATAAAGGATGCAAAAAACTCCACCAGAAAATTTCTAGAAATGATTAACAGTTTCAGTAAAGTGGCAGTATAAAAAATTAACCTAGAAAAATCAATAGCCTTTCTTTATACCAACAGCAAGCAATTAGATAAGAAATACAAGGAGACGCCATTTGCAATAGTCTCAAAAAAAAAATATCTCAGAACAAACCTGATAAAAGACACTAAAGATCTCTTCTTGTATTTGTATTCTTTAACTTAGGAAAATTATAATTCTTTAATTTGGGAAAATTATTATTCTTTAATTTGGGAAATTTTTCTTCTACAATTCTGTTGAAGATTTGAGCAGTACTGTTGTTCTGTGAATCTTCTTAATGATTCAACTCAAAACATTTCAATTTTTTAAATTTTTAAAAAAAATTTTTTTGGTCTTTTTGAGACAGGGTCTCCCTTTAGTACCAGCTGGCCTGGAGCTCACTATATAGACCAGGCAGGCCTTGAACTCGCAGAGATCCACCTACCTCTGCTTCCCAAGTGCTAAGATTAAAGGTGTGGGCCACCACACCCAGCTCAACTCAAAACATTTTAAAGATGACAAATCATCCCAAACCTAAAAGATAAGAAGAAATAACAAAAATCTGAGCAGAGATTAATTAAATAGAAACAAAAAAAATACAAAGAATCAATGAATCTAAGAGCTGGTTCTTTGAAAGGATAAACAAGACAGACAGACCCTTATCCAAGCTAACCAAAAGAAAGAACAACTCCAAATTACTAAAATTAGAGATGAAAGGGGAAACATTGCAACAGATAATAAAAAGATCCAGAACATTATGTAGAAATAATTTGAAAATCTATACTCTAGTAAATTTGTAAACCTAACAGAAATGGATGAATATCTGAAATCATGGGACTCACCAAAGGTCAACCAAGAGATCAACTGTTTAAACAGACTCAAAACATATGAGGAGATCAACTGTTTAAACAGACACATAACATATGAGGAAATTTAAACAGTAATATAAAACTTCTCAATTAAAAAAACCCCAGGTCCAGATGGATTTACAGCAGAATTTTATCAGACATTTAAAGAGGACCTACAACCAATATAACTTAAGTTATTTAAAACTATAGAAGCAGAGAGTAACCTCCCAAGTTCCTTCTAATAGAGCCAGCATCACTTCAATACTAAAACCAGGAAAAGATACAACTAAAAAAGAACTATAGACCCATATCCTTAATGAGTATAGATGCAAAACTTCTCAACAAAATCTTTCCAAGTGCCATAGAGGTACACATCAAAAAGGTTATTCACCATGATCAAGTAGGTTTTATTCCAGAGATGTAGGGATGGTTCAACCTATGTAAATCAGTTAATGTCATAAATTATATGACCTACCCTAAGACTTGAAAGGACATTTCAAAGTTTATACTTTATGGTGGTATATTCAAAATAACTGTTCCATATATATATATATATATATATATATATATATATATATATATATATATATATATATGATATTTTGTAAATGTTTATAACTAAGGGCAAATCTCTTAGGATATGTTAAGTCTCACAGCATTAACTAATTAGTTAATAGCCTCCTGTATAAGATTAAAATGGATGGATATCTCCAGAATAGAAAATAGAAACATACTCAAGCTAATCAGAGGTACAGAATTGTTAATTTTCAATCCACTCCTGACTTGTACTGGAGTCCCAGTTATACCTATTAGATTAAATGGACACAAATGTTCTCCATGTTTCCCTGAATTATAAAAGTGATAACTCTGACATTTCTCTTCCAAATAACAAGATAATTTGGCTCTGGCAAAGCTGGGTTCTACCTCCTTGAACCAGCAGTATGTCCAGAGGGAGACAGTCTGAAAGGACATGGTAAACCCTTTCAGCTTGGTTCCTGTTAATAGGTATGTGATACAACTCCTGCCTTCTGGAAAACTATAAATCATGATTTAGGACTCTCAGAAAAAAAGAGAGGCTGCTCTGGTTGTAGTGACAATTACAAAAACAGAGGGGGGGAAGGAATGCACCTGCTCCCTCCAGGATGCAATTTTACCCTACAGTTAAGTGAAAAGCATTGATAGATAAAAGCTTCAGTGCCAGCTCTGGGCTGCCCTACCAAGAGCTGTTGGCCAGGGAGGTTTCAAAATATCCCAAAACAAAGGTCATTTACCTTTAACCTTGGATGCACACAAGAAATGGACAGTAAGACCCTATTGCTGAAGATACACCATGATATGACCATGAGAAAAAAAATTATGCTGAGACCCTGCACTGCAAATCAACAGTTGACCTTCATGATGTCAGAAAGCACTACACAAACCACTGGAAAGAAATGGTCTCTGAAGCTTTACTACAGAATTCCCGTGGTACACTTTTACATGCCAAAGAAGATGTAGTGCAATAGTGGCAGCCTGGTAAATGTACACTCAGAAAGAAAAAAATATCCCAATTCTATCTATGGCCTGCTCTCTGGAAGGGTAGGATACACAGCTGATGCTGTAGGCTTGGTGCCTTGTAATGACAGGACACTTTATCAACCACATTAGAAAGCTATAGGCATCCTTTTGTCAAGAGTTATAATGCTCCAACCAAGATATCATCCAAGCATATGTTTCTGTGCCCATAGTGTAACTTGTTATAATCTTTAATATTTGTTAGTACTTGTGTTTTATTACTAGAATTAAATGGAGACTGCTAATCATCCTACCAGTCCATTGCAAACAGAACTTGTACAGTCCCAAGAGAATAATGTGTCATCTCAGAGAAAAAAATTGGGTCTTCTATCTCTCAGTCTCTCTCATCCTCCCCTCCAAAGCCCAGGTACTCTTGTGGAAGAGGTTGGCACATCAGGTTGTAAGGGCCAAGAAGGTGGGGTGAATTGTGAGATCACTGAAAAAACAGACTGGATTTTTTTCTTTTTTTTTAATTTGATCAACATATTTGTATAAGCAAACCTCTTCAACTGGACTTGGGGACCCTGGGTTGTATAAAACTGGACTCCAATGTTACCTAATTGGGTTTACATGGACATTCCTTATGCTTATTGCCTATGTCTACTACTTACTGGTCAAATAAAAATTAAGAAAGCAAAAAAAAAGCCATAGGCAAGCTGTATGCATGACTAAATCCATGCATCTGGAAAGTCCCTAAGTAGCCAAATATTGGGAGGAGAAGCCAGCAAGAAATTCACTGTTGCTGGGTGTAGACATAGAGGAGAAGAAAGGAAAGGGTACCCTAAAAGAAGACAATGAAATGGGTGATAGCCAGAAAAGATGTGCACCCTGTTGTACTCAGCCACATAGGAACCAGAGAAGAGACCTGAATGATAGGGGATAAACTGCTCTACCTGACCTAAGGGCTCCTGCAGGCCAGACAGACACTCATTGCAAGACTGTCACTAAATGTCTCCCTTCCATTTCACACAAGTTCACATCCACTCATTTGGGTTTGGGCAAAGGTATCTGTTCCTCACACTGTTAATCCATCTTTTCTGAGAGATGATTATTTCCTCTACAAACATATGCAGGTCACTATTTCACTACATCCATCAGGGCTCCTGAGGTACAGGACTGTGAGACAGTAAACGGGTGCTGAACTATGTTACTAAGCATGTGCTCATTTGTTTCTTATCAAGAGTACTCACACAGGTTCTATGTCATGGCCACTTGAGGAAGAGTCCCCAGCCACTCAGGAAGGCTTCCTCCTTGAGAATGCATCCTGCACACCATGGGCCATCTCTTGGAGCTACTGAGTTCTCAAAGGTACAGGTCAGCCTGGCTCCTTCACTGCTTCTTTGAAGAACTCACTGGAGCCCTTCCTGAGTCCTCTATGAGTCCCTAAGCCACTAGGGTCCATGCAATGCCTATGCCAAGCAGCAAGCCAAGCCCTGAGGAGAACAGCCCCGGGCACCATCACTGTCAGTTCTGTCCTCCCAGGAGGCATTGGGCTTGTTTTGAACCTGGCTGATCCATCACCATCTGCCTACTATCTACCTCCAATCTGGACAGGTGTCAGAGCCAGAGACCAGGTCCTCAGATTTTTGTGTAACTATTTGAGTAAAAGTCTTATGTGTAAAAGTAAAAGTCTATGCTATATATATGCATTCACTCCATGTTCCTCAAATTCAGATGTTGGAGCCCAAACATCCTATATTATGATATGTGGGGGTGGGGCCTTTGGGAGATAGTTGAGTTCCCTTGAAGACATGTACATGGAGACCCCATGGCGGGGTTAGCGCCATGGAAGTTCTGTGTGAACCCAAAGCTCATCCGACCTGGCCTGTTGGCATTTGAAGGAGAGTCTCTGTGCCACCTGAGAGGGCTTTCTCCTTGAAAATGCATTCCACGTCAAGTGGGTCATCTCTTGATGATTCAGAGTCCAAAAGCCCAAACCAGCTAGGCCATGATCTTGGGCACATTAACCCCCAGAACAAAGAGAAATTAATATATACTGTTGTAGCTCACAATCTATAGTGTTTTGGAACTGCACCCCAGATTGACCAAAATAGATACCCTCATGTTGTTGTCTTTGATCCAGGGAAGCACGCGAGACTCCCATAGTCCATTGCCACTGTCTTGATAAAAGCTGGCCTGAGACGGAGGAAAGAGCAGCAATGAGAGGGAGGGAGAGGGACAGGGGACCAGACAGCAACTTCCAATCACAGACATAAGAGCCAGTGTAATTTTTCTCAGTCTCCTTTGAGTTAGTTTCTGTCGTGCACATGGTGTAAGTTCTGACCAAACAGTGTGGCTCCCTCCTTCTTAAGAGCCCCAAGCTACACCCTCGCCTACTCTCAGCTTCCGTTCACTCATATCCTCTCTTCCTAACTGCTCTAAGCCCCTTGGGACTTGCTGAAAGGCACCTCACTAATAAGACTTTATTTTTAGCACCTTACATAGTCCCTCTTCATTGCTCGACTGAGGACAATGGAGCTCTTTAACTTTTTTTTTTTTTTTAACAATCAGTAGTCATTCATTTAAAATGTCTCTGCTATCCTGAACAAAAGCCAACCGAAAAAAGTTTCTCGATACCCTTAATTGGACTTCATGAATGACTTCTAGGAGCACTTTAGCCACCTACCACGGTCAAATATTTTATGGTGTTTTTGAAGCTGGAACTGCCTGAGAAAGGAAGATGTAGAGGCCCTGTAAACAAACAATGGCCCGTGGCATTCAATGTGGGAGATGAGACTGTCAAGAGAGAAATAGTACGTATAAAACTAAAAAACGACCTTGATGTTGGTGAGAAGGCATTTGTGTTGAACTTAAACTGGCAATTTGAGAAAGTGTCATGAAAGTTTTAAGTGGAGAAAAATCCCTCTATGTCCAAGAAGCCCTCTCTACAGGTGTGCTCTTTACAGCAGAGTCCCAGCAAGTTGAATAACCTTGAGAAAACTGTTTAAAAAATCATCCTTCATTATTTTATTCATTCTGCTGGAGCAAAGTTGAAAAGAGCCTATTAGATGGACCTCACTATGAGACAGCTCAAGATAGGGTACAATAATGAAAACTCTTTTCTCTTCACAGAACATCATCAGTTAGGCACTGAGTACATGGCAGACAATGAGATAATCACTCCATATTTAAATCTCACAAAAGTCTGAGAGGATGGGTCATGTGAGTATGCCTACTTTACAAGTTAAGTTATGTAATCTTACCTAATCTAGTCTGTACTTGAGTCATGGTTTAACCTGTTTCTGACCCCAACAGCTTTCTTTAAATAGGGGATATCATCACATGTAAATATACAGTTTAAGGACACTGCTTCTTAACTCAGTCCATCAGCTTCTATACACACACAGTGCACACTTGTAGTGCTTCCTTTCTGTTGCTGTGATAAACACTATGGCAAAGGAAACTTATAGAAGGAAGAGTTTACTGGGCTTCAGGTTCCAGAGGGATAGGAATACATCATGGTGGGGGAGGAGTGATAGGAGGCAGCTGGGGGTGCAGAAAGCTGGCTGCTCACATCTTTAAGCAGGTACAGGAAGCACAGAGAGACAAATGGCAAGAGGCAAAAAGCCTGAGCTTACGTCAGCAAGGCTACACCTTCTAAACCTCCCCAAATTGTGCCACTAACTGGGGACAAGTATTCAGATACTTGGAGCCCCCTGAGGACAGTCTTCCTTCAAAGCACCCAACACCTAAGACACGTAGCCATGTGTATGCATGCAGATATTCACATCTACATACCCATTTCCCTGACATCAGGGTTCAAAAGTTGTCAGTCCCTGTGGTAGGTTATTTTTGTGTTTCTGTGATAAAATACCATGACCAAGAAAACTTAATAGAAGAAAGAGTTTATTTTGGGGTACAGTTCCAGAGGTAGAGTCCCCAGTGGAGGATGAGGCATGGTAGCAGGCAGCCAGAGAAGGAAGCTGGGAGGTCACGTTCCAACCACACACCAAAAGCACAGAGCAAGAATGGGAATCTAGATGCGTCTACAGACCCTCAAAGCCACCCTCAGTGACTCACTTTCTTAGCATGGCTGCACCTCCCGAAGGTTCCATAACCTCCTCAAACCCCACAGTAACTGGAGACCAAATGTTCAAATACATGAGCCTCTGAGGAACAGTCTTCATTAAAATTACCATAATCCTCATCCTTTGCAGTTGAAGAACATGATCCATACATATAAGATGTAAGTATTGATTCATTAAAGCCAATTAGCAATATCAGCCACCCCTTCCGTGACCAGTTTGAAAAGTGATCTATGGCTGCAATCTTTTCAATAAGATGCAGTGGGAGCCATTAGCAGAACATCTTCAACATGCTTCTTGGGTCTTAAAGAGGAGATGCGAAGAGAAAAATCAGGCTCTCTCTCCCCCCATTTCCTGAATGATGATGTGTGCCCAGAAGCCACTGAAAACACCATGTGATCACAAGGGAAATGGGATGGTTTATCAATGGTGACAAAGCCAAATCTGGAAAGGATCTGAGTTCTTCATGTCATCATTTTGCTCAGAATTAGAGGAGCTTGAAACTCCACCAACTTGGGGTTCATGGCATCATTGGGAACTGGGTCTGCAGTAAATGATGCTACCATTGTTCCTCTGCATACTTGTGAAGTTTCTAGCACATGGAATACTCACTGATTTCTAGTCTCCTTCTTCTCCTCATGAGTGGCTGTGTAACTGCCCCTGCTTCACTGGTCACGGTGATCATTTTCCCTGTGAAAGGAGGAGAAGAAGAGGTCAAGCTGATGCACAGTCATGATGGTGTCAAGGTGGCTGCACCCAGCATGACATCTTGCTGGAGTCTATTTTTCCTCTACTGGCTTTAAGAAATGAAGCAGTTGGGGGCTGGAGAGATGGCCTAGGGGTTAAGAGTGCTGACTGCTCTTGCAGAGGGCCCGGGTTTGATCCCCAGCACCCACATGGCGGCTGAGAACCATCTGTAACTCCAAGTCCAGGAGAACTCCAGTTCCAGGGGAATCCGACACCCTCTTCTGACCTCCACGGCATTGCACGACACGGGTGTACAAACCTACATGCAGACAGTACATTCATACACATATAAAAATAAATAAATTTTTTAAAAAAGAAAAGAAATGAAGCAGTCTAACTGGGAAATCCCACATAGCAGGTAGGCAGGCAAGGTCTCAAGGAGCGCAAATGACTTTCAGAGGACTGCTGGCAAGAAGCCAAAGCCTTTGATACCACATGTAAGAGATGAATGCTCCCAACAGCTTGAGTTTGCTGGCACTTCAACTCCTGACCCACAAACACCATGATCTTTCAAACCAATAATCCATTGTAATTTGGTGCACAACAAGGGAATAAAAAGAAAAACATATTTTACATCATTGATAGTATCTCCTTAAATCTGGGACCAAGACATCTCCCTGGCCTCGATCTGGCCCTGGCTATGTCTCAGCTGTGGTATTTTGTAGGCATTATCTAAGGCTGCTCATCTCTTAGGTTGTCTTATTCTGTTCAGTGAAGTTGGTTTTATTGTTGTCTTCTGACATAAAGCATTAAATGCATAATAACTGTGAATAGATAACACTGTGAGACTTTCTTAAACTATTCATTACATGTTATAGAGCATGTGATTTTCTTTCAAATGCCAGAAATTCCTTAATTTTTTTCTATGGCTGTGTTCAAAACCCACTCATTTAAAAAACCTAAAAGTTCCTGCTTCTTCTTGTTTATCAACTCATGATTAAAACCCAGTGTCTGTTTATATAAAGATTTCAAAACACGAAGCCGAAAAAAACCTGGGTTTTGTTCTGGCTGTTCTTTAACTCTCTGTCTGTGACTTGAAAAAATTACTTTCTTCTTGCCTCAGGTCAATTATCTTAAAAATGGGGAAATAGATAATACCTATCACCAGGGGGTGTTTCCATGAAATAATACCAGGAAAGTTTGGTACCTAGCAGTCAGTAAGTTAATAATTCAATGAAGGAAAAAAATCAGCAATGTTTTAGACACTGAACTGACAAGTTTATTTTACTTACACATTGCACCATTGACTCTTCACTATGAACACTTAATTTTGACTAATGTGTTAGTCATCTGTAGCCCCAGTGACTCTAGAGAGTGAGGTAGGAAGGTCACATGATCAAGGCCAACCTTGACTACATAATGAGTTCCAGGTCAGCCTAAACAACAGTAGACTTTGTCTCAAAATAAAGTTTAAGTGTCTGGAATGGTATTTCATAGGTAGATATCTTGCTTAGCCATGTGTGAGACCCCAAGTATAATCCCCAGACTATAAAAATAATAAGAAATGAAACAAAACTTGCTTGTTTTACACACAGGGATACCAACCCCTTAGAGAAAGCAGGCAGCTTACCCACCTTCTGAAGATGATATTGCGAGTGCTTCAGAGGAGAGCAGTCCCAAGACTGTGCTGGAGTCTTCCCCAACACAGCCTGTTCCTTCTTCCTGCCTACTGTTCATTACTGTTCCTTGGCAAAGATTTCAGTTATTCACACTAATTTTTGTTCCTTTTCTGGAAAACTGAGCTAATCTGCTAATAATTTGTTCCTTGTCTTACCTGGTTGTGCTTCCAGATGAATGGGTCTTGGGTTTTGCTGTGAGGTTAGCCTTGGCTGTAGTAGCATCTTCTTCCTCAGCCCTTTCCTTTTCTTCTTCCAAGGGAAGAGGGCTTTACTCAAGCCTAGTCAGCATTTGGAATGTCTGACTCATTCTTTAAAACAGAATTTACAAAATACTCATGAGTGAAGTCACCAGGCACTCCAGTGGAAAGGCAGTCACCTTTCCCTGTGACAAATGACTGCACTTCTTCTTGCTGCTTCCCAGTGGGATTCAGGACTGTCGCTCCTGCAAAAGGAGAACATGAATCTACAACTTCACTGCATGACAATCTCCACTAGGATAGGCAGGTTATTCCTATATGGGTTCTAATGAAAAACAACAACAAAATACAAACCATTGAAGCCTCAGGAAAAAAAAAAAAAAACAACCACAAAAATCCCAGATTTTTAAAGAAAAGTACGACAAGAGCACGGCTGAGCTGAATATATATTGTTCATGAGCTTTGTTTATGTCAGAAGTATGTCTCTGTGCCTCGGCCCATTGTGGCCTAGCGGTTAAGAGCACCGACCGCTCTTGCAGAGGACCCGGGTTCGATCCCCAGCACCCACATGGCGGCCGAGAACCGTCCAAAACTCCAATTCCAGGAGAACTCCAGTTCCAGGGGAATCCGACGCCCTCTTCTGACCTCCGTGGCACTGCGCAACACGGGTGCACAAACCTGCATGCAGACAGTACATTCATACATACAGAAATAAATAAAATTTAAAAAAATTAAAAAAAAAAAAAAGGAAAATTGATTCACCTTTTCTCCCTAAATGCAAGAAGTGTGTCCTCCATATCCATGGGAGATCTTAATTGATGTTGCGCCAGTGTCTCTGGCTGGACACATAATCACAATCTATAAAGCATTTTCTGTTGTAGGTAGAGGAGGCAAGCAATCTACAGGTATTACTCTGATGGCTAAATTACTTCTGTGGTTTGTCCTCATGCCAATCCAATGATCTGTTAATTTTGTTAACAAAGATGATATTCCAAAAAGTGACACTGTACTATGAAATGTCACTGACCACACAGTGTGGCACAGCTTAAAGGATGGGTGGATTGTTCCTCTATAGAAATTTAATTCAGAGTTTACAATGAGGGGATAAAGAGATGGCTCAGTGCTTGCTCTTGTTAAAGGACTAGGCTTAGTTCCCTGTGTGCACATGGTGGTACACAACCACCTGTAACTCCAGCTCCCAGGAATCTGAAGCCCCTGGCTTTTGTGGGCAGGGCACTAGCATGAATATAGCCACACACAGACATGTCTGCATGGACATAATTTAAAATAAAATGATTCTCTTTCTTAAAAGAATTTGAATCTTCTCCCTTTCAACATTTACTTCTTCCATCCATCCATCAAGGGTTTTTTTTTTGGGGGGGGGGGTCTTTTTGAGACTGGGTCTCCCTGTAGCCTCAGCTATCCTGCTACCCTAGAAACCGCTATGTAGAACAGGCAAGCCTTGAGCTCACAGAGATCCATCTGCCTGCCTCTGCCTCCCAAGTGCTAGAATTAAAGGCTTGTGCTACCACACCCAGCCCCATCAAGGGTTTCTAAGGCCTTCTTCCAATTGTTCATTTTCACTATACATTGTCAGCGAAGAGTTCCATTCTCAACACTAAGGCCTAACCAACCGGCGACCTTGCCCAAGAACACTGAGGTCTGGGCACGGTATCTAAGCTGGACCAATCTGAGTAAACTCAGTGAGAAGAATCTGAGCAAGAGTCCTTGCACTTCTTCATGGATTTGTCCCAGGAAGGCTGTAGCACCAAGTAGTAGTTTAAACAAATTTATTTTAGCAGTATAATTTAATCAGTGAAATATTCATTTTCTTTTTTTAAAAACATTTTTAAATTTTATTTATTTCTGTATGTGTATGAATGTACTATCTGCATGCAAGTTTTTGCACCCGTGTCGTGCCATGCCGCGGAGGTCAGAAGAGGGTGTCAGATTCTCCTGGAACTGGAGTTCTCCTGGAATTGGAGTTTCAGACGGTTCTCAGCCGCCATGTGGGTGCTGGGGATCGAACCCCAGCACTTAACCGCTAGGCCATCTCTCCAGCCCCGAAATATTCATTTTCTTAAATCAACAGTTGATGAAAGAAATGTTACAAAAGAGGAGGAAAGAAAAGGAGGGTGGAAAGAAGGAGAGGAGTAGGAAGAATTGAAGAAAAATGGTGAAAGGACAGGGAAGAGGGAATGGAAAGAAAGAGAAGAGGAGGAAGACAGAGGAGGGAGGGGAAGGACTTGACATCCTTGTAAATCTTGAGCAGAAGACAGCACCATAGAGCACAAACTTCATTGGAAAAGGCACAGGGTCTAACTCACTGTATACCTTGGTACTGAACAAAATGAGCTGTATAGGGTTAGTGCTGAATAAATTGTCACCAAACCAATGCCTAATATGTAGTTCAACCACTGATGAGTTATAAGACTTAATTCCCAGTATCCATGAAGAAAATCACTTGCTCATATACAATGCTGAAATATAATGTACTACACCTTCATAGAAGTTAACCCAGAAATGTCTTTCAAGAGCCTTAAGCACAAGCTGCATCATCTCCAAAATCAGAGTCATCCTTTATGCTCAGAACCTTCCAGTTGGTGTTCTGGGAATTATGCCAGCATATCCTCTGAATGAGCCCATTCATTCCCTCCACAGCCTTCTGTATAAGTATCTTGTTCCCATGTAAGCATTCAAGGAACCTGAGGTCTTGAAGACAGACAGATGCAAAATTGGCCACCAAACAAGAGATGGAACCAAAATTCTAACTCAACTGCTTCTGATTTGAGGCTCAAATTCCTGACCACTATAACACATGGACCTATATGGACAATGTAGGTAAATTCCTGTTTGTTTGTTTTTTCAGTACCACTTTAAATAATTACATTGGAGAAAATAAATGTCTTCCAAAATCTAGTTTTAGTAAAATTATATAACTTGAGCCTCTGGTTAATATTTCTTTACAAACAATTCATGACTCATTCAATAGTTTGGAGAATATTCGAGCCAAAAAAAAAAAAACTGCTTAAAATTAAATGATGGTTTCCACATTGGTTAAGCCACACTGTATGAGTCTGGTGGCCATCTCTCGTTTTAAGGGATGGCTTAGTCTCCCTCCTTGTTTCTGTTATAAATAACCCCAATAAAAGTAACTTAAGGGCCTGGGAAGATGCCTAAGCAGGTCCATGTTCATGCAATACAACCCTGAAAACCTGACTTTTATGCCAAGAATCCACCTAAAAATGCCAGGTATGGCAACTCACATATGGAGTCCTAGTGCTTCTCCAGCAAGATAAGAGGTGGAGACAGAAGCATGGCCTGGAGAACATACATTGTGTCAGAACCAAGAGAGATGCTGCCTCAAAACAGCATGCAAGCAGAGAACCAACTGCACAGGCTTCTCCTCTGACCTCCATGGGTTCTGTAGCGCGTGTACATGTTCTGTCTTCCTCCCTCTTTCTCTCACTCCCTTGCTCTCTCTGATGCACACAAATAAATAAGTAAATAAATAAATTAAGGTACTGTCCACCATGGTGGGCAACTCAAGGCAGCAGGAGCATGACGTAACATCCATAGTCAGGAAACAAAGAGTGGTGAAGGCATTCAGGTGCTCAGCTCCTTTCTCTACTAACACAGTCCAAGACCCCAGCCAGGGAACAGTGCCACCCACAGTGGGCAAGTCTTCACACATTAGCACAACCAAGATAATCCCCCACAGGGAGCACCTACTACTGTTATTCTGCTAAACAGACATAGTATTAAATTGACTCCTAATGACTTACTATTATACCCATAATTAATGCGTCTCTCAATGCTCATCAAAGAAGTTTCCTCATCCAGCAAATGGGATTAACACAGAAGCCCGTGATTGGCCAACATAAAGAAAACAAGAGTCAGGGCTGGAGAGATGGCCTAGCAGTTGAGACCAATGCCGACTGCTCTTGCAGAGGACCTGGGTTTGATCCCCAGCACCCACATGGTGGCTGAAGGCCATCTTTGACTCCAGTTCCAGGGGAATCTGACTCCTTCTTCTGACTTCTGCAGCATTGCACGTCATGGGTGCATAATCCTATGTTCAGACAGTGCATTCATACACATAAAAAATAATAAATAAAAAAAAAAAGAAAACAAGAGGCAGCAGTGTATTTATCTCTGAATAGGACACCTGTATCTAACCTCTGCCTCCCAAAGCACAGGGATATTTTTGGGAGAGGTAGCAGGGAAATTGTAAGAGCCAGAGGTGGTAGACGGCCACAAGGAAAGTTATCCAGACAGCTGGGCAGTCAGTCCTGTGAACTAATAGCAATGGTGACAGTATACACTCATCCCACATAAGCTCAAGACAGACAAAAATCCCAACACAGATGTGAGGAAGGAGGTGAAATCCTCAACCCTGCCTGGAGGACTATTGGCAACTGATCACTGCTGGGAAGGGGAGAGACAGGAGATAGTCTTTTTTTAAGGCTAACCAGACTCCAGTGGATGGCCCCACACTGAAGGGCATTTGGGGACACAAATTTGATTAAAATTATATCAGGATATATAATAGAATACTAGAATAATAATATATTAGAATACACG
The DNA here is from genome assembly GCA_009823505.1 of Rhizomys pruinosus. Lineage (NCBI taxonomy): Eukaryota > Metazoa > Chordata > Mammalia > Rodentia > Spalacidae > Rhizomys > Rhizomys pruinosus. Next base: position 3,890,204 of record VZQC01012652.1, read on the forward strand.
AAATCAAGAGGAGGGGTAGTAAATGAGGGAGTGCAGATAGACAAGGGGGAGATCAAAATGAGCAAAATATAGTGTATGAAATTTGCAAAGATCAATAACAGAAAAGATAATCCCCCATAGGCAGGCCCAGAAGCCAATCCCCCAGGTGATCCTGGAGTCAGTGAAGCTGACTGCTGACACAGGAGCCCAGGTAACAATGCTCCTGTACTTCTTCAGAAAGTTCCCGCCAAAACCAGTCATTTGTCTTCATTCATCTTAGATTTCTTTCTACAGACCCTTGATTTTGTTGAATTCTCTGTAAGGAAACTAACCCATGTCCTGGACTCTAGAGGAAAAGACATTTAGTTCCTTTACTATTGGAATGATTCGCCTTCTTCAATTTAATCACTCTAGTTAGACATTGGGAATAGCTAAACAATGCTAGAATAATACAATACTATGGAGAAATCAAAATTATCTTATACAAGACTAGCTAAGAATCTGAAGAGGAATTTAAAATGTAGTAAATGAAAAGGAGGCCATAAAAATAAAATATATTATGTAATTTCAAAGGAAAATTTTAAGTTGCATTGATGTTTATAATAATATACACCAAAGTTTTAAAAAGTGCTGCTTTATTCACCATGAACTTATAGGGGACCTATAAACGTATATTGATAAACACACACAATTGCATACATAGATTAAATCTTGTGAAAAATTTATGAAAAAATATACACAGCTGCAGACATAGATTAACTCTTAGAAGAATTTTTAAAATACTGATCTGAGTTAATACAATTTTGCATTTATTGTACCATGAAAGTTCACAAGGACTGGGAGTTTTATCTATTTTTATTCTCTTTTAAATCAGTTTCCAAAGTAGTCCTTGAAATATGGTAGATACTTAACATATGTATTTTTCAGGGAATTCACATATATATGTGTGTGTTCCTTTGCAATATAAGTCAAAAGGAAATAGTCTTTTAAAAAATTAAATGATACAAAAATACTCACCTATAAAGTAAAAAACTTTGACGTTTATATCATATCACATATCCAAAATAAAATCTATGGAAGGGCTAGACGTAAAGTACAAATTAATCTTCCTGCCTCTTACCTATGCCTGACATAACCTGAGTGATTTTCTTATCATTCTTCTTATGTTTTTGGGGGGGGGCTTTTTTGAGTCTTTTTTAGACAGGGTCTCCCTGTAGCTCTGGCTGTCCTGGAACTCACTATGCAAACCAGGCTGGCCTTGAACTCATAGAGATCCACCTGCCTCTGCCTCTGCCTCCCAAGTGCTGGGATTAAAGGTGTGTGCCATCACAGCCCTATCATTCTTATTGTGTTAACTAAAAATGAAGAGACGATCAAGCATACATAATAATGAGTTTACAATAAGATTTTTCTATTACAATATTGTATCTTTCCTTGTCTGAACACTACTGCCCTCCCCATCCTTCCTCCAGCCTCTTCATGATCTTCTCTCCTCTCGTCATCTCCCTTCCACATGGAAAGACTTTCTTTCCACCATTACTCTATTTATTCCCCACTCAAGACTCATATTCTTCCTCTCTCTCTCTCTCTCTCTCTCTCTCTCTTTCTCTCTCTCTCATTCCCTCTCCCTCCCCCCCACATGTGTGTGTGTACACACATTATATTTCCAACTGAATGCTAATCAAATTACAAAATGTCACCACGTATCATGACCTAGAGGTCATAGCCTAGGTGTCTCCACCACCACCACCATCACCCCCCCCACACACACACACACACCACCTCTCTAGCCCATGCATGTGCAGGTGAAACCACTCTCTCAGAAAACCCAGTTTCCCCTCCTTCTAAAATGCCATCTTTCATGGGGTGAGGGGGGAAGGATTGAGATTAACCAATCAATGCTTATCTTTCAAATGTGTCTTTCTAGATAGTTACATGGCCTCAGGGTATCTGCACACAAAACATACTTACAGTACAGTACCTGGAAAGCCCGGGCTTCATCAGGTGCTAAGCTTCCTGGGAGAGGAAATTACAGAGGATGCAATGTTCCTTCTGGGGCATTCTTGCCACCAGCGTATAGGCTACAAGTTCCCAGGATGTTCCAGCTTCATTTCTGTTATTGCAATAAAATACCCTGGCCAAAGTGACTTGCAAGGAGAAAGGTTTATTTTAGCTCCAAGTTCCAGGTTACACCGTCCATCACTGTAGGGAAGTCACTGCAGGAGCCTGAGACATGCTCTCAAGCAGTCAAGAGCAGAGAGAGAATGAATGGAGGGGAGGTCGAACTCTAATAGATTCTCCATTCTTAGAGAGTCTGGGGCCCACACCCCAGGAATCTGGGGCCCACACCCCAGGAATGGTACCTCCCACATCAGGCAGGGTTTCCCATATCAGTTCAGGTAATCAGTCAACTCCCACAGATGTGCCCACATGCCAGCCTGATCAGGATCATCCCACATGGGAAACGCCATCCCAGGGGACTCTAGCTGACAATTGAAACTAATTATCATACTATGGACTTGCCATCCAGTGCCAAGTGGGGGGTCATTCTTCAGTTCTGTCTGCTCTGCAAAAGCAGCGAGTTCATGAAAAGAAAGAAAAGGCAGAAGAACTCATCCACATTAAAGGAGGCTAAACAAGCATGATAAATGAATTCAAAGCTGAATTCTGGATTGAATACTGAACCAATAAAGAACAGGACTAAGGTTAGTGACAGGACTGGAAATATCATTTTCAATAACAGCATTACTATTTCTTTTTTAATTTTTATTTATTATTTTTTGTGTGTATGAGTGTACTGTCTGCATGTAGGTTGGTGCACCTGTGTCATGCAATGCCTTGGAGGTCAGAAGGGGGCATCGGATTCCCCTGAACTGGAGTTAAAGAAGGATCTTAGCCACCATGTGGGCCCTGGGAATCGAACCCCAGTCCTCTCCAAGAGCAGTCAGTGCTCTTAACCGCTGAGCCATCTCTCCAGCCCCAGCATTACTATTTCTAATTCTCTGATTTCATATCTTATATTCCAGTTACGTACAAGAAAGAACAACTTCTTTTTTTCTTTACAAAACATACATTGAAATTTTCATAAGTAAAGTGGCATTGTGTTTGTTATTTACTCTCAAATATTTGAGAAAATAAAACATAAATATAATGAACATACACATACAGTAGGCATGGAGGTGATTATCTAATAAGAAGCATAGTAAAGGGCTAGCAAGATGGTTCAGGGGCAAAGGTGCTTGCTGCCAAGCCTGAAAACCTTAGTTCGATCCCAAGAATCCACATGGAAGAAGGAAAGAACAGACTGTCACAACTTGTCCTCTGATCTCCACAGGTGCACCACACATGCACACACACACACACACACACACACACACACACACACTGAATAAATAAACGAATGAATAAATAAAAGTTTGAAAAACTTAAAGGATAATAAGATGTTGGCATATGTGGAATCTATGTAAAAGGTACATGGGAATTCTTGTGTAGTGGTGGTTTGAATGAAAATGACCCCATAGGCTTCAAGTATTAACACATTTTGTCCCCAGTTGGTGGCACTGTTTTGGGAGATTTTAGAAGGTGTGGCCATGCTGGAGGAAGAACGTCACTGGGGCCAGCTTAGGGAGTTCAACAAGCCTTGCAGGCTCTAGTTGCTCTCTCTCTTGGCTTCCTGTGCTCATTGGAAGATGTGAACCTTGGCTTTCTGTTCCAGCCCGGCCACCATGCTTCCCTGCCACAGTGGATTCTTAATTCCCTGGAACAGTCAATCGTAAGCTCAAATAAACCCACACTTTAAATTTGTGTTTCTTAATGGCTCATGCTACATGCCTATTTTTGTACTTGTTTGCACCTGTACCTATCCATTTAAATATCTCCATGCTTATGCCTTTGTTCTAATAGGTGTTTTGCTTCTCTATTTTGAGATTTGAGTATCTTTAACCCTTCCTAACTCTCCTTTGTTGAATACTCAGAATGCAAATATTATTTCTTAGTGGTCTTGTCTTTTTATCTCAATTTGTAATTTTTTTTTCAATGACAGGGTCTCCCTGTAACCTCAGCTAGCCTGGAATCTGCTTTGTAGACCAGGCTGGCCTTGAACTCAGAGAGATCCACCTGTCTCTGCTTCCTAAGTGCTGGGATTAAAGGCGTATGCCACTGAGCTCTGCTTCAATCAGTAATTTTGTAGGGAAATATTTCTTTTATTTTGATGAAGTCCAACAGATCACTTAGTCCACTCATTGACTAAGTATTAAGACTAAAAACATTTGATGTCTCATCGAGTTTAAATATTTCACTCTGTATTCTTCTAAATGTGTTAGGTTCCATAATGTAGCCTGAGTATTTTGAACTGAATTTGAGGCATAAGTTAATATTTAATTTATTGCCTATGGATATAAAATTGTTTCTACCCTAGTTATCAAAAAGGCCACCATTGCTGGGTGTGGTGATGCATGCATTTAATCTCAGCAGTCTTTAGGGAGGCAGAGGCAGATGGATTTCTGTGAGTTTCAGGCCAGCCTAGTCTACATAGGGAGTTCCAGTCCAAAAGCTATATAGTGAAACTCTATCTTAAAACAAAACAACAAAATAAAAATACAGCTACTGTCAAGGAATTCGTCACCCTGGTCAAATCAGCTAAACACCTCTACTTTCATCTTTAATAATAAAGACATTGGAGAGAGTCACTTCCATCCTTACAACAACAATTACCAGTCAACTAAACAGTGAATGACTTTTCTTAGCTCTAGCAACAAAAGTGAATCCTGAGGGTGAAGCATTACCCTCTGTGGTGGTTTGCATGAGTGTCCCCCATAGGCTGTAAGTATTCAGACATTTGTCTCCAGTTGGTGGCGCTGTTTTTGGAGGTCTTAGAAGGCGTGGCCATGCTGGGGGAAGTGTGTCACTGGGGGCAGGCTTAGTGAGTTTTAACAAGCCTCATGGTCTCCAGTCTTTCTCTTTGCTTCCTGTGCTCATTGCGAGATGTGACCCTCGGCTTGCTGCTCCAGCCGCCATGCCTCATCCCACAATGGACTCTAATTCCCTGGAACCGTCAATCGTAAGCTCAAATAAACTCTTCCTTTTATAAGTTCCTTTGGTCATGGTGTTTTATCACAGCAACAGAAAAGTGACTAATACACCCTCAATCTAGAAATACAGCAGAACCCAGAAGCCATGACTGTGATCTGCCTACCTAGAGCAGAAGATACTGGGGCCATACACTCATAGTTAGCTTTCAATAGCAATTTTTAGCAATATATTTTTAATATTTTATTATGTTTTTACTTTATGTGTGAGTGTATTGCCTGCATGTATGTAAGTGCATCCATATCATGCAATGCCTGCAGAGGTCAGAAGAGGAATCCTTAACACTAGAGTTAAGGATGGTGTAACCATATGGGTGCTGGGAATTGAATCCAGGTCCTCTTCAAGAGCAGCCAATACCCTTAGCTGCTAAGCCATCTCTAGAGCCCACACTAATATTTTTTTTTTTTGGTCTTTTTAAAACAGGGTCTCCCTGTAGCTCCAGCTGGCCTGGAACTGGCTATGTAGACCAGGCTGAACTTGAACTCACAGAGATCCACCTGCCTCTGTCTCCAGACTGCTGGGAATAAAGGCGTGGGCCACCACACCTGGCAATGAAAGAGAGGGAGGAAGGCACAAAACCCTATAGCACTCTCTATTCCCAGGTGGTCTCCCATCCAAGTACTAACCAGGCCCAACCCTGCTTAGCTTCTGGGATCAGACAAGATCAGGCAAGCTCAGGATATGGCCATAGACCACAATATATTTTTTATGCATTCCAGAATTTTATAAGATATAAACTCCCTCACCCCTCCTCAACTTCTCCTCACTTTACACCTTGCTCTCATTTCAAGAGCTATTATCTATCTTTTTACTTGCTTTCTTTTAAAATGTATTTGAACATGAGAACCCACAGCGCTTATGACAGCATGCACAAAACTTGAGCAAACCCAAGCTAGACAGGGGTCCCGCACGGATGGGGAGGTGGGCAGGAAGGCCCAGCCTTAGCTGAGGGTCTATTGGCAATTGGTGACAAAGGGAGGGGGAGGGAGAGTCAGTTTTCCTTACTGGTGTGACACCTGGCAGGGTGACTGGACTCCAGAGCGTGGACCCCTGCACTGTGCACTGGGGAGGTGTGGATTGGAATATCAAGTTTTGATCAATATTTGGTCATAATGTTGAGCATATGCCAGTGTGAGGGCGAAAACTCCATTAAGCCACAGTGGAGGAGGTGCCCTCACGTTGTGTGACTGTTGCTTCAGGATCTTCACACTTTGCCATGGTGGAGTCCTCACAGTCACACTGCTTCCCATGATGCACTCTGAGCAAGATCCCTGTGGCTGTTTGTTGCTGGGGGAAGAAAAGGCAATCTATAGTTACATAATCTTGAGATCTGCTCCCTAACAGGAAAAAAGGCTGATCTCAGCCCCCAGGGAGAAAAGGATTTCCACACTCTTCCTCCACGGAGCCCTGAATCTCATCAAAGGAGATAAAATCCTGAACCAGTACTTGGAAATGCCACATCCCAGAGCACAGCCCACTGAGATTCAGTCACAATTCATAGGACTCCCCCTCCCCAGTACTTTCTTTTTAAGTATAGCCAGAGTTAGCTTATCTCTGGGAAGGACTGTTTAGAGATTTCCAAAGCCAAAAGATGAGCTGGGGGCAGGGGTGGGGGGGAACCAGGAGAATTTGAAGAGTCTGACATATACAGATATATTTAAAAATTAAAGGATGCCCAGTTCAAAGGGAGAGTTGTGAAAAATTGTAAACCAGGGGCCTACTGAGTTGAGTTGCTATTAGCAAATGCAACATATTCATAAAAAATAATGTCTAAATCCATATAAAAAATAAAACCAGCTGTCTGAAGAGACACTGTAAGCCAGAGCAAGCATTAGAAACAGAATCAGCTAACACAGATGTTAAATTATTAGACAAAGAACTGAGAATCGTGTGATTAATATGGTAAGGGCTCTAGTGGAAGTTATTCACATGCAGGGGATAGTGGGCTTTGTGGGCAGAGTGGAAAACTTAAGAGAGAATCCAAGGGGATTTGAGAGATGGTTCAATGGTTAAGAGCACTGGCTGCTTTTGCAGAGTGCCCAGGTTTGATTCCCAGCAGCCACATGGCAGCTAACAACCATCTGATCTCCACATCCAGGACATCTGACACCCTCTTCTGACCTCCGCAGACATTGCAAGACATGGATACACTTACACAGATTCAGGCAATTCACTCATACACATAAAATAAAAATAATAAACTGTTAAAAAAGGAAAAATCCAAAAGAAATAATAATAATTAAAAATATAACAGCACTGAGCCTGGACCGACAGCATGTACCTGCAATCTTTGCATTTGGAAGGGAGAAGCAGATCAGGAGTTCAAGGCCAGCCTTGGCTACATAGTAATTTTGAGACCAACCCTTGAATATATGATGCCATCTCAAATAATTTACTGAAAAAAATAACACTGTACTAGACATGAAGGATGTCCTTTGATGAATTCAGATATAACTGATACAGATAGGAAAAGCATCAGCCAGCTTAAATATACTGCCCAAACTAATGTACAACTGGACAGAAACAAAAACTGACTTAAGAACTTGAGATAATTTCAAAAGACATTGTGCAGATACATTCATCCCTTAATACTGATGGAAGACTACATGGGTACAAATTTCACAGGTATACAAGTATTTTATATAAAATAATGTATATATCAATATAACATGTATGCCATATCCTTACATCATCTCTAGATTACTTTTAACACCAAACACAAAACAAACTTTATTTAAATACTTATATTCTGCCTGGCATGGTGGTGCACACCTTTAATCCTAGCACCGGGGAGGCAGAGGCAGGTAGATCTCTGTGAGATCAAGGCCAGCCTGGTCCACATAGTGAGTTCCAGGCCAGCTGGGGCTACAGGGAGACCCTGTGTCAAAAAGACCAAAATTAAGGGGCTGGAGAGATAGCCTAGCGGTTAAGAGTGCCGACCGCTCTTACAGAGGACGCCGGTTCGATCCCCAGCACCCACATGGCGGCTAAGAACCGTCTGAAACTCCAATTCCAGGAGAACTCCAGTTCCAGGGGAATCCGATACCCTCTTCTGACCTCCGCGGCGTTGCACGACACGGGTGCACAAACTTGCATGCAGACAGTACATTCATACACATACAGAAATAAATAAAATTAAAAAAAAAAAAGACCAAAATTAAATAAGTAAATAAATAAATAAATAAATGATAAATAAATAAATACTTATAATCTATTGCTTAGTTGAATAACTACAAGAAAAATCAAAAGATGTTCAGTAAAGATGTTTTTAAACATTTTCAATTTGAAGTTGTTTGAGTTTATGGGTGTGGAACCCATCAATACGGAGAGGTGCTATATATTCGAAAGACCTTGAGCAGAGAGAAGGGAAGTAAAGAATATGTAAATAATGACCGAAAACTTCCCAAAACTAATGATAAGTGAAACCCATACTTAGAAGTTCAGAAAGCATTAACAGAATGAATATTGAAAACTTGGAAGTATATCCAGTGCTGTGGATATTTACATGTGTTCCCTGAAGGCCCAGATAAAGAAAGGAAGGCAGGTCTTCTAAGTTCCAATACTGGAAAGCGGGGCCTTTAGGAAGAGGGGCTTTTCCTAAGTCACTGGGACAAGCCCCAGGAAGAAACTGTGGGGTCCTAGCCTCTCTAACTTCCTGTTTCACCAGATGATCTTCTCCCGCCTTCCCACGAATGCCGCTCTCCATAACAATAATCATGACACCGTTCATGGAATTCTGTACAATTCTGATGGTTCTATTTTCATTTTCAACCTCTATAACTTTGAGCTAAATAATCCTCATTTCTTTTTAAACTTTATTTTGAATTTTTATGTATTAGTTTTATTTTTGTTTGTGTTTTGTGTGTGTGTTGTGTGTGTGTTGTGTGTGTGCGTGTGCGTGTGCATGTGTGTGTGTGTGTGTGTGTGTGTGTGTCTGTGTGAGTGTTGAGAACAGAGTTAGGATGTCTGTAAGACCCAGTGCTCTTCACCACTGAGCCATTTCTGCAGCCTCAGTAATCTTCATTTCTTTTAAAAATATGCACTATTTATTATAGCAAGGAGAGGGGGCTGATATACCTAGATATATCATATTCAAAATGCAGAAGACCAACATGGGGCTGGAGCAATGGCTCAGTAGTTAAATGCACTCACTCACTGTTCTTGCAAAAGACCCAAGTTCCCAGAACACACATAGAGCAACTGAAAACCACCCCCAGCTCTAGGGGGTACACACACTGTTCTGGTTTCCTTAGGCAACTGCACTCACAAGCACAACCCTCCCCCCCCACACACACACACACGTACATCAAAACACATGCATTTAACTTACAAAATAAATCTTTTTTTAATTTATTTATTTATTTATTATTTTTATGTGATGAGTGTACTGTCTGCATGTATGTTTGTGCACCCGTGTCATGCAATGCTGCAGAGGTCAGAAGAGGACGTCGGATTCCCCTGGAGCTGGAGTTAAAGAAGGATCTTAACCACCATGTGGGTGCTGGGAATCGAACCCGGGTCCTCTGCAAGACCAATCGGTGCTCTAAACCACTGAACCATCTCTACAGCCCCAAAACAAATCTTTAAAATTAAAAAACCTCGGGGTCTTTAACTCCAGTTCCTGGAATCTGATGCCCTCTTCTGACCTCCGAGGCATTGCACAACACAGGTGCACAAACCTACATGCAGACAGTACATTCATACAAATAAATAAATAAATAAATAAATAAATAAATAAATAAATATTTAAAAATCTAAAATTAAAAAACTACATGTACTTGAGCCTGCATGCGCACGCGCACACACACACATGCACACACACATGCACACACATGCACAATAAATGTATAAACGATACAGTGAATTTCTCATCAGAATACATATTTAAGGTGTGGAAAACAAACATATTTCTGGATCTAGTGAAATTCTTGTTGGAAAGTGAGAAAGGGCTATTTTTCTCAGATAAACTAAAGCTGAAGAGAAGTTGCCAGCAACACAACTGTCCTGGGGGAAAAAGGTTAAAAGAAGTTCTTCCAGGAGAGATACAGCTATAAAAGAGAGAGACTCATAAAAGAACAAAGAGCCTCACAGAGGAATGAACAAAAGGGAGGCAAACTATCTTTCTCTTACTCATAATTAGAAGGCAACTTGCTTTAAAATAATAATAGTAGCAGTCCATGGGATGACTACAGCAGGTAAGTGACATGGAAAGTCAGCAAGCCCAGAGGGATGGGGGAGGGGCTAGACTCCAAAGGACCGGCAGCTTGCTAAGGGATTTTTCTTTTCCTGCGGGACTTATTTAAAATTCTAGGTCAATATGCAAACTCAAGCAGACAAAGCCTCAGCACAGAAGGAACCTGTGGAAATGGGCAAACAAGCCCCAGTCTTAGTAAAAGAATGATTGGTAGCCGATTACAGCCGTGTAAAGAAGAGCTGATCTTCTTAAAGGGAAAGACTACATAGGCTGACTAGACCCCAGTGGATGGACTGACACTGAGGAATGTCTGGACACACTAACTTGACGTGATAGGCCTTAACACAAATGATAGAATGTACAAATGTATGCATTCCAGGGGATGGAGTGGTATAGGAAGGTGCCAGTAGGAATAATGATGATTAAGATTGATTGAGATGTTCTCTTTGAAATACATAAAAATTCAATAAAAAATTTGCAAGAACAAGAATAATTCTAGCTCAAGCACTACAAATACAAATAAGAAGAAAAGCAAAGAAGCAAAAGAGAAAGATGTGAGTACACAGACTGTTAGCTTGTTGTTGAGCTTTAAGAGTTCTTTGCATATTTAGGGTTGAAATCCCTTCAGCTCATGACCTGTCTTTCCATTCCTTTAAAAGTGCCTTTCACAAGCAGAAACTTTCCATTTTAATTAAATCCATCCATCAAGTCTTTCTTACATAAATTGTGCTTTCATCCTTGTGTCTGAAGATTCATCACAAGCTCAAAACCACATACAATCTCATGGCTTCCTTCAGGAATTTTAGGTTTTGCAATTTAAATGTAAGCATATTGTTGAGCTTTAGAATGAAGGTGGAGAGAAATGTGAAATCCACGCCTAGAGTTGATTTCGAGAGTTTATACATGGATGTCTACTTGTCCCAAAATAAATTGTTGAAAAGACGCTCTATCTTGACTTTACAGAATCCCCAGGGAACACCCTACCTGGCCCCTCCTTGTGCCATGTTTATAACCTTTATGGCTCTCTCCACCTTTCAGAATTTTCTTGTTTTGGTTTCATTTGCAGTGTGCAAAGGATGGGATTGTACTTGCTGATAAAAATAAGAGAAAGTTTGTCTAATCCACTTCCTGAAAATGCTCGCCTTCTACAGCTATTTTATGAGCTTAAAATTATTTCACAATGAATAGCTTTAAAAAGACCATGGGCAGACTGGAGAGATGGCTCAGTAGTTAAGAAGGACCCAGGTTCGATCCCCAGCACCCACATGGCGGCTGAGAACCGTCTGTAACTTCAGTTCCAGGAGAACTCCAGTTCCAGGGGAATCCGAGACCCTCTTCTGACCTCCGCGGCATTGCACGACACGGGTGAGCAAACCTACATGCAGACAGTACATTCATACACATACAGAAATGAATAAAAAAATTAAAAAAAAAAAAAGAACACTGGCTGCTCCTGCAGAGGACCTGGGTTCTATCCCCAGCACCCACAAATGGTGGTTCAGCTGACAATCCTCCCTAACTCCAGTTCCAGGGGAAAGGAATTTGATGAGCTCTTCTGACCTCCACAGACATTGCATGATAAGAGTACGCTTACATGCATGCAGGCAACACACTTATACACATAAAATAAAAATAATGAATGAAATATTTTTAAAAGATCATGGGAATAACACTACTTTTAAGCCAGAAGTAAGAATGCTTTCATTGGACTCTTCAAACATACTAAGGCTAAGAATTCTGCCCTTTGTTTAAAATGACCTGACTTTAGCTGGGCGTGGTGGCACACTCGGGAGGCAGAGGCAGGCGGATCTTTGTGAGTTCAAGGCCAGCCTGGTCTACAGAGTGAGTTCCAGGACAGCTGGGGCTACAGGGAGACCCTGTCTCGAAAAGACCAAAAAAAAAAAAAAACGACCTGACTTTTAAGAAATGGAGGTACTTGTAAGAGTTTCCTTGGGTGTCCCTACTTGTTGCTTAAACAATAAAAGTTTCCAGTCTTCTGTTTCTGGAGGTTGGAAGACACTGGGCAGTGTCTGATACTTCAGAATGCTACAGTAACATTCTATTCTGTGGCAAGTACCTCTCCTTGGCTTTTAGCTGCTTCATCTTGGCTTTCTCCTTTCCTGCACCCATGTGTCCAAATTCATTTTCTATCTTTTATTTTAAAATGGGGAAGGTTGGAAGTTCAACCCAGACTCTGAATACTCTGAGCCACATCAACAATCCCTGCTTCCCCTTCTTATAAAACCTCCAGCCATAGTCAATTAAGACACATTCTATGAGGTCATTTCAATTCAATTACATCTATAAAGACTCAAGTCAAATAAAGTCATATTTGGAAGTATCCGGTGTTAGAACTCCAAAGTTTCTTTCTTAGAAGGACACAGTTCAAGCCACTACAATATTAAAGATTCACAATGAGAAGATAGAGATGTCACAGAGCACTTAAGAATGCTGTTCCTATTCCAAAAGATCCTATCAATAACCAGCAGTCAAACTGGGGGAGAGGGTGTCAAGGGATCCAACCTGACACTGACCTCTGTGGACATATGCAAACCCCCCCCCACCCATTCCCCCCACACACACACACTCATAATGTAAAATGATAAAAATAAATCCTAAAGTTCTGGGCTGGAGAGATGGGTCAGTGGTTAAGAGCTCTGACTGCTTTTGCAGAAGACCCATTTTCAGTTCCCAGCATGCACATGGGGGGAAAACAACCATCCATAACTCCAGTTCCAGGAGACAGGATCCAACACCCTCTTCTGACTTCTGTGGACACTGCATGACACAGGTGCACCTACCTACATGCAGGAAATACACTCATACTCATAAAATAAAATAATAAATAACTGAAGTTCCAAAATGAAGAAAATGTGTATGCTTGAAAAATATAAGAGTTCTTCTAGAATCTCACTGATAAGCCCCAAGTTTGGGATATCTCCACCCCCTGTACATCTCTAATTGTAGTTGAAAGTTGATTATTATAATTATATTCTGCTATCCACACTGCCCAGGAATTCTTCACAGACCACTTCCTGTATAATACTCCAGCATCAAGAACATTTAGAGGGCCCTCCAAATCCCCTTACATGCTAGAGAGCTTCAGGGATCAACTTGACACACCAGGGGAGAGGGAACCCCAACTGGGTAACTTCCTCTATCAGACTGGCTGGTTGCCATGTCTGTGAGGCACCTTCTTGATTGTTGAGTTATATGGGAGGGCCCAACCCACTGTGGGTGGTAGTCCCTGGGCAGGTGGTCCTGGGTTGTATAAAAAAGCAGGCTGAGCACAGGCCAAAGGAGTAGGTCAGGAAGCAAATTCCATCATAGTCTCTGCTTCAGTTCCTGAGGTCAGGTTCCTACCACAACTTCCTGCCTGGGCTTCCCTCAAGGATGAACTACGATCAAGATGTGTAGGCCAAATAAACCCTTTCCTCCCCAAGTTGGTTTTGGTCAGTGTTTTATTATGGCAATAGAAAGCAGACTAGAAGACTGATCAGATGGATCTGTGGGAAAGAGAACTGGTTGTTCTTGCAGAAAGAAGATCCAGGTTTGAATCCCAGTACCCATGTGGCACCTAACAATCATCTGTAACTCCAGTTCCAGGGGATCCAATGCCCTCTTCTATCCTCCACAGGCATTGCAAGACACAGCTGTACTTGCATACATGCAGGCAATACATATAGACACATAAAATAAAAATAAAGCAAAATAATTTTAAGCACACTAGAATACCTTGCTAAATCAATAGTGAAGAAAGATGACATCATGAACTTTGCAGGTAAATGGATGGAACTAGAAGACATTATCCTAAGTGAAGTAACACGGTCCCAGAAAAACAAACGAGGAATGGTATCCCTCATTTGTGCATGCTAGTACCAAATACCTAGTTGTAAGGCAAACTGAGCCATGTTAATGTTATATTTCTTTTTATCTGAAAGCCACTGTGCTCTTACAATGTGAATCCCTTAACAGGCTCTAGAATTAACCTGCCACTTATTTTAAGACTTTGTAATTTTGGTATATGGGTGGAGGGTATGTATGCACATGTCAGAGTAAGTTAAAGGGGAAATTAAAGGGGAAAAAGGTGAATTCCAAAATATGATTTGAATTAACATACAGCCTGTCGGGCGTGGTGGCGCACGTCTTTAATCCTAGCACTCAGGAGGCAGAGGCAGGTGGATCTTTGTGCGTTCAAGGTCAGCCTGGTCTATAGAGTGAGTTCCAGGACAGCTGGGGCTGCAGGAAGACCCTGTCTTGAAAAGACCAAAAAAAAAAAAATTTAACATACAGCCTATTTTCAGACATATGTCTGGCATATATATAATATATATTATTATATATATTTATATATATATATATTATATATATACACATATTTTGAAGCAATACAAATTGGAGGGAACAAAAGGACTGGGACGAAGAACTGACTGAAAGTTTACTGAAAGTAAACTTCTCCCCAAAATAATAATCCTTTGCATAGAAAAACTTTAAAAAGACTCAGAAAAAGATACAAGACACGTATGGCAGAATGCGTGAACTCAGGTGGGGTGAGGGCCATGGAAAGGGGAATGAACCTAAATTGGACTGAGAAATGATGTATGAAATGCACAAAACATCAATAAAAATATTTTTTAAATAGTGAATGATATTCAAAAATATCTTTAACAAATTCAGCCTATCAACATTCGTAAATGGGCTGCTCTTAAATTTGGAGATCCAACATAATTATGGGTAACCATTCTTTCTAAGATTTTCTGCATTTCTTAAATTTCTTGTGCCTTTCATTAATAATTACATTGAGGTACAATTCAGAAACTGTAAGACTGACCCATGAACAGTGCACAAGTCCATGACTCTTATTATATTTACAAAACCGTACATACATTACCTCCACATAATTGCAGAAAATATTTGCCCCACCTCAAATAAAGACTTGGCCTCTTTCCCATTCCTGACCAAAGAAACAGCTGGTCTGCATTTGACCACTGCATATAAAGTGATCACTTGATAGGTATGTCTAGGCTCTTGCACTCAGCATGTCCTCAAGGGTCATATAGGCCACACATGGATCCAGGCTTTTATTGACAAATATTCTTTCCTTACACAGCTGCACCATATTTTATCTCCCATTAACATCTGGTGAAATTTCGAACCCTCTCCACTCTTTGGCTGATAGAGATGCTGGTAGGAATATTAATGTGAAAATTTCTGCAGACTTATTTTTTCAATTTCCTTGGGTATATATCTGAGTAAGATTTCTGGGTTGATGGCAATTCTGTTTTTAATAGTTCAAGTAACTATCAGCTTTTTGCCCAAAGTGATAACACCAAGTTACATTTCCACCTACAGCACAGAGGGGTTCCAATTTTTACACACCGACACCATTTTGCTTATCTTTTGATGATAGCTATTCCAATGAGTATAGAATAGTATGTCACCATGTCACCGTGGTTTGACATGTATTTTCCTCTGTTTATTACATTTTTATTTACTGTTTATTTGGTGAGTGGAGTGATGCACACGTGCATGTGGAGGACAGAGAGCAACCTGCAGGAGTTGGTTCACAACTGACACCTGAATGGGAACTGAACCCAGATTCTCAGCCTTGGCAGCAAGCGGCCTCACCCACTGACCCATCTCACTGACAACACTGATGTGTGTCTTCCTTGCATCTATGAGATGGAGCATATTTTCTTTTTTTGGTCTTTTTGAGACGGGGTCTCCCTAAAGTTCTGGCTGTCCTGGAATTCACTCAGTAGACCAGGCTGGCCTTGAACTCACAGAGATCCACACACCTCTGCCTCCCAAGTGCTAGGATTAAAGGCGTGCACCACCCCGCCCCGCATTTTTTTTTTTTTTTTTTTGAGATGGAGCATATTTTCATTTGCTTACTGGTCATTCACATGTCTTCTTTGAGACGTCTGCTAACATCCTGTGTTTCTCAAGTAGATAATCTTTTCTTACTATTGAGTTATAAAAGATGTTATAGAGTCTAGCTACAAATTCCTTAAATATTTTATAAGCTAATATTTTCTCCAGTCTGTTCTGTTTTCTCTCTCCTCTCTTCTCTCTCTCTCTCTCTCTCTCTCTTTCTGTGTGCTTCTTTATGCCTACTTTGAAATACAACTGTTTTGTCATGAAATTTCCAGATTTTTAGTGATATGTATGTTTATGTATTGGAAAAAAATAAACCCAATTAAAATATAAACATTCTACTTATGACCACAGAGATAAGAGAACACACACACACACACAACACACACACACACACAGAGTTACAGTCCTATCAAACTGTCCCTTCATCATTATAAAACAAAGGGTTCTGCTACTTCATATGCAGGTCTGATCTAAATCACTTGAGGTTAAAGTCAGTCTTCTTTACTTGACCATCAGGAGGGTCAGTAAAGATGAATATCAGGGATAATATTAACCTAATAGGGTGAAGACAGATATTTTGTTGTAATGGAAGTCCACAAAGACTTTAAATATATTTAAATAGTCACATATATTTAAGTTAATCTTCCTGAGGATTTTTGTCATTGCTGGTATAGAGAGTAGAAAATTGTATCCTGAAATAGAAAAATACCTATCACAAATGAATACTTGATACCAAATCTGCACGTTTCAGATCCAATTTATTAAAACCTCAAGGGAGATGGTGCTATTTAATTTTTATTTTAAATGAACAATAAACTGATGTTTCCAGTTATGTATTTTCAGGCATGAATATATGAAATTTTCAGCATTTAACTCTAAGAATTTAAGCACTGGGAAGTTGGTGCCTAAGAAGCATATATTGAAAATTAGCATTTAAAAATGTTTTCTGCAGAAGAGCCAGCATGAATCACCAGGGGAGGCTACTATCTACCTTCTCGCTAAACCTAGAAAATAGAGAATGAAGCCAAATCTACTTTATAGAAGAGTCACAGGAAGTGAATGGTGTGAGAAGGAACCGGCCATGTGGAGAGGGTTTTTTCCAGAAAGGAAGGATACAAATGAAAATCAGAGAATTTTCCACTAAGAAACTTCAAATGAAACCATCAATAATTTATACACTATGATGTTCAATTAAATATTTTATTTTAATAAAGAATACCCAGTGCTGCATATTCAATAAGGACATGTATCTGAATAAGTTATACTGTTAGAACACAATGTCCAGCTCCTTCATTTTCAAATAGCTATTAATAAATTCTTCTTCTCAGTTACACTGAATATCACTTTATAAAGCTTCAATTATCAGGGTAATTATTTCAGGATAATCCCCAGGTATTTGATGACTTGGATATTCAATATTTGTTCAGAGAGACAAAGTAGTATTTACCTAAGGTATTTCTTTAAACTTCTTTCCTTCCTTCTTTTCTTCCTTCCTTTCTTCCTTTGTGGTGCTGGGGGTTAAACTCAGGGCCCCACACATAATTTGTAAATGCTCAACCATTGAACTACACTGCCAATATCTAGATATTGAGATGAGTTATCAGGACATATTCACTGCTTGTTATTAGCAGCATTTTAGAACAAATTCCCTGACAAATATTAATCCTGATAATCCTCTCACACTCATGCATTCAAAAAATATATGAGAGACCATATGCCTGGTGCCATAACTTGTTGAGGACTTACTAATATATTATGTTAAGAACGACCTATCTTTTCTTAGAGTCCTACAAGCTCCTGGGACCTTGCTCACGTGAATCTATAACAATGGTGTCAGCATGCACAAGACTCATGCATACCCAAGCAGACAAAACCCCAGTACAGCCCCAAACTTAGTTGAAGAATTATTGGCAGCTGATTACTTTTGGGTGAGGAAGAGCTGATCTTCTTAAAGGGAACTTCTTAAAAGGAACTTGCATGTCTGGGGACTAGCTGGACACAACAGGCCTTAACACAAATGACAAACTCTGTGAATTCAGGGGGAGGGGCCCGAGAGGGTCCTGGTGGGTAAGAGGTTATAATGATGATTAAGATTGATTCAGATATTCTGATTGAAATATATAAAATTTCAGTAAAAAATAAGTATAAAATGTGTAGCCAATCTTTTAAGACTTAGTAACAAAAACAAGAATACAAACTATATTAATGATATTATTGATCACCTATCAGAGTGGCTGGATATATTAAGTTAAATAAAACATATTGCTTTAAAAAAAAAACAAAAGATCCATCTATATATCCGTGTGGATAAGAGCTAAGTACAGGCATTGACCTCACTGGCAGAGGACGAAATTGAACCATAAAGAGGATTGTTGGCTTTCCGAAGAGGTCACAGCTAGTGACTAGAAGAATGGCTGAGTCTGTAGAGTCCAGTTCTTTTTTTTTTTTTTAATTTTATTTATTTCTGTATGTGTATGAATGTACTGTCTACATGCAGGTTTGTGCACCCGTGTCGTGCAACGCCGCGGAGGTCAGAAGAGGTATCGGATTCCCCTGGAGCTGGAGTTCTCCTGGAATTGGAGTTTCAGACGGTTTTCGGCCGCCATGTGGGTGCTGGGGATCGAACCCGGGTCCTCTGTAAGAGCGGTCCACGCTCTTAACCGCTAGGCCATCTCTCCAGCCCCAGAGTCCAGCTCTTAACAATAAGAATCTCCCGGTTGAAAATGTAAGTCTCTTACACACAAATATTAAGCCTTTAATGCTTTTTCTGAAAACCAAAAGGCAGAATTTGAGTTTGCAATAACAATGTTTTCATTTACATATTTTGTTCTATTACTTTTATCTTTTTCGTATACCTTACTCACTGTAATTTGTATTCTACCCCTATGACCCCTCCTTCTTGCCCCTCTCCCCCTCTGAACTGGTCTTTATCCTCCCACCTATACCTCTTCTATGTGTCAAACATATATGCACAGCACTTAGCAGAGTATTCCTGAAGGACCTTAAGTCGGCAGACACACTTGGGTATCCATATTTATTGCTACATCACATCACACTCATTAGCCAAGATAAGGAACCATCCTAGGTGTCCGTGAATAAAAGTGTACTATGTATGTGCAAGGGAGTTTCATTCAGATGTAAAGAAGAATGAAATTATTTCACTCGCAGGAAAATGGATCGATCTGGAGTGCCGAGTCCAGCTCCGGCAGGTTCAGTTCCTGACGTGGGTGGTCACAAAGGCAGCAAAGAAATTAATCAAATAAGACACAAGAATCTCTTTCTTTTTCATGACCTGAGGAACATCTATCGTCCCTGCTCCTGTGCAAAGGACCTCTTGGGTTCTTCACTCTGCCAAATTCTTGACCTAAGGATGAGAGTGTTTGCCTTCTCTGATCCTGTGCAGAGGACCTCTTGGGTTCTTCACTCTGCGGAATTCCTGACCTAAGGTCAGCTGGAGAGCAGACTTCAACCAGATGGGTCAGGTCACTGGAACTTTGTCAGGCAGTGAAACTTTTATGAATGGCTCCACTACTGGAGATTATTACATTAACCAAAATAATTCATCACAGTTCAGAAAGACATTTGTGCATGTTTTCTCTCACAGACAGAATTTGCATATACATGCATATATATACATATATATGTACACACACATACACATATGTGCGAAATGAAAGTAGGAGAAATATGAGGGGAGGCATAAGGCTCTAAAGTTGGGAGAGGGGAACAGAGAATAAAGTGGAAAAAAGTCAATACATCACTTTTCACACATATGTGGACTATATGTAGTGTGTGTGTGTGTGTGTGTGTGTGTGTGTGAGTGTGTGTATCAACAAGGATATTCCCCTGCACCCTCACCCTCTCCCTGTTCTCCATCCATCTTCTAGCCTTGGGCCCAGCCTCCTTCCTGCCCTTTCTCTCCCAGCTCTCTAAATGGCACTCTTAGTCCAGACCCACCCACTGCATCCTGATCCCCTGTACCCGGAGTAGCTCAATTCTCCAGCTTAGTTTGCTTGGCCCTCCACAGGCTATCGCCACCCCCAACCTTGCTCTTGGCCTCCTGATCTGCCTGCCACAGACCTGCCTGCTACCTTCTTAAGTCAGAGCCCTCCTGCTGCACCTTGAGAGGTGAATTCACAAAAGTGATGTAAACATCGAAGAAAACCCAAGCCAAAATGAAGATGGAATTGAAAAATTCAAGAAGTCGATTCGGAATGGCAAGAGAAAGCCTCACAACCACAATGAGTGAAATGGAAAACGGAATATCAAAACTGGATGACGAAGTTGAAGAACTCAACTGACCAAGCAAAGGCTCTGAAAAAAATGTTTAAAAGCAGGAATAAAATACACAGGAAAGGCAGAATACCATGAGTATTCCAAATCTATGCATACAGGCATACAGGAAGGAGAAGAATCTCAGGTCAATGGTATTGAGAAGATCCTCAACAGGATTATCAACAGTGATCAGAAGAAAACTTCCTCAAATTAAGGCAATTCATACCTATACAGACCTATACAGACAGAAGAAGCACATATAACACCAGTTAGACAGGACCAGAACAGAAACTTGCTCAGGGATAGATCATATTAAAAACATTAAATGTTTAGTAAAAAGAATGGGTCCTGAAAGCTGCAAAAACAAGGTACATATAAAGAAAAACTCGGGCTGGAGAGATGGTTCAGCAGTTAAGAGCACTGGCTGCTCTCCCAGAGGACCCGAGTTCAACTCCCAGCATCCACATGGTAGTTGGAGCTATCAGTAACTCCAAGCCCAGGGTATCCAATGCCCTCTTCTGACTAATATGCATTCATGTTAAAAGTCCTAAAGGCAAACGGGCTTGAAGGAACATACCTCAGCATAATTAAAGCTATACACAACAAACCCACAGCCAACATCATTCTAAATGGAGAAAAACTGGAAGCATTACCTTAACATCAGGAACCAGATACAAGGCTGTCCAGTATTTCCACTCTCTTTTCAATATAGTGCTTGAAACTCTATCTAGAGCAATTAGACAAGAGAAGGAAATTAAAAATATTAAGTGGAATTATCAATATTTGGAGCTATGATATTATACATAAGATATCTCAAAATTTACAATAGAAAACTGTTAGAAATGACTAATACTTTCAGAAGCCTACAAAATAAACTTACAAAATTCAATGCCCTTTCTATATATCAGTAATAAGCAATCAGAAAAAGAATTCATAGAAACCCTCCCATTCAAAATAGAATCAATAAAATAAAATACCTAGGAATAAACCTAACCAAAGGCATTAAAGATCTCTCCAATGAAAAATTTTAATCTCTAAAGAGATAGAGGAAGACATCAAGAGGTGGAAGCACCTCCCATGCTCATGAATTGGTAGAATTAATAATTTTGAAAATCACCATCATACAAAAAGCAATCTACAGAGTCAATGCAATGCCAATCAAAATCCCAATGACATTCTTCACAGAGCTAAGGGAAAAAAAACCTCCTAATGTTTATATGGAATTACAAAAGACTGCAAATTGCCAAAGCAATATTGAGCAAAAAGAACAATGCTAGAGAGATCACCATACCAGATCTCAAATTATATTACAGAGCTATAGTCATAAAAACATCATGGTACTGGCACAAAAATAGACACATAGATCAATGGAACATAATAGAAGACTCAAACATGAGGGAATGCAGTTTTTCACTCACCTGATATTGGAAAAAGGTGCCAAGAACAAACTCCAGAATAAGATATCTTCAATGAATGGTGCTGGCAAAACTGGATCTTCACCTGTAAAAGGATGAAGCTAAACCCTTATCTTTTCACAAAAGTCAACTCCAAATAGATCAAACCTCAATATGAAAAAACCTGAAACTCTGAAACTGTTAGAAGAAAAATAAGAAATACACTACAAGACATAGGTGTAGAAAAGGACTTTCTAAATCAGACATCAGTTGCTCAGGCATTAAGGTCAACAAACCACAAGTGAAACTTCATTAACTACAAAGCTTCCGTACAGCAGAAGAAACAACCAAGGAAGTGAAGAGGAAACTCACTGAGTGGGAGAAAATCTTCACCTGGTACACATTCGACAGAGGATTAATATCCAGAATATACAAAGACCTCAAAAAAAAAAAAAAAAAGAAAGAAACAAGAATATAAATAATCCAAAAAAAATGCCCTAAGGACCTGAACAGACAGCTTTCAAATTTCAAGAAATAAAAATGGCTAAGAAACACATTTAAAATTGCTCAACATCCTTGATAATTAGAGAAATGCAAATCCAAACCACTTTAACCAGTCAGACTGGTTAAGATCAAGAAAACAATATAAAATGCTGGAGAGGGTCTGGAGAGATGGCCTAGCAATTAAGAGCACAAACCGCCCTTACAGAGGACCCGGGTTTGATCCCCAGCACCCACATGGTGGCCGAGAACCATCCGAAACACTAATTCCAGGAGAACTCCAGTTCCAGGGGAATCCAACACCCTCTTCTGACCTCCGCGGTATTGCACGACATGGGTGCACAAACCTGCATGCAGACAGTACATTCATACACATACAGAAATAATAAAATTTTTTTAAAAATTTTTAAAAATGCTGGAGAGGATGTGGAGAGAAGGGGACACTCCTTCACTGCTGGTGGGATTACAAGCTAATGCAAACACCATGGAATCAGTGTGGAGAAGCCTGAAGGAACTAAAAACGAACCTACCATATGAACTAATTAGAATACTCCTTGGCATAAACCCAAAAGACTCATCCAACTGTAGAGCACCTGTTAT
This sequence comes from Rhizomys pruinosus, assembly GCA_009823505.1. Taxonomy (NCBI): domain Eukaryota; kingdom Metazoa; phylum Chordata; class Mammalia; order Rodentia; family Spalacidae; genus Rhizomys; species Rhizomys pruinosus. The sequence goes on from VZQC01012652.1 coordinate 3,913,115, forward strand.
TTGCTGATCTTTTCACAACAGCTAAGAAATCGAAGCAACTAACTGTGGCATAGTCACACAATAGAGTTCTACTCAGCAATAAAGAAAGATGAAGTCATGCAATTTGCAGGCAAATGAATGGAACTAGAAACTGTAATACTAAGTGAAGTAACACAGGCTCAGAAAAATATATAATGTATGTTTTCTCTCATTTGTGGATACTAGCCCCAAATCTTTTATATGTCTGTAGATACCCTGATGCAATTGCAGGAGCCAGGGAAATGGAAAGGAAGTAGGGAGGTGAAGGGAAAGGAGCCTGAGAGAGAAGACAGCTGCTATTAATGTGGAAATGGGGGAAATTTAAATGGGAGGGGGAAGGGAAGGACATACACAGAACTATGGGGGTAAAGGAGACGAGGGAACTCAAGAGATCAGAGGTAATAGGAGAAAGTTATTATCAAGGGGGAAGAGGGGGCACTTAACCTGGGAGGCTCGGGAACCATCATGGAAGATCCAGGGTGGGCGCATGAGCCAGAGGAAACAGAGGCCTTCGGGCCTGTGGGAACTTGCTCAGATTAACAGCAACAATGGTGACGGCATGCACAAAACCCATGCTGACCTAATCAGACAGAAACCCAGCATAGAACTTGGGAAATGGGCAGTGGGCAACAGGCTCCCTCCTTATTGGAGGGACTACTGGCAACTGATTACTTGGAGTTAGGGAGAGTAGATCTTCCAGGGCATGAGTCTAGACAAGCTGACCAGACTCCAGTGGATGAACTTGCACCGAGGGACATCTGGGTACAAATGCTCAACCAGATAGGACTTAACATATATGACAGCATGCATGAAATATGGTGGGGGAGGGCTGTGGGGGACACAGATGGGGAAGGGGTCTAAATTTGATTAAGATCTATTATATTAAGTGTACAAAAACTCAATAAAAATATACATTAAAAAAGAAAACAGATGACAAGTGGTGGCGGTGGGGGGGTGTGAAGGGAAAAAGAATCATTGCACATAGCTGGTAGGAATGAGAGCTGGTGGAGCACTGTAAACATCAATGTGGAATTTCCTCAAAAGTACTAAAGCCTGAACTATATTTACACTTACACGGTTCAACTGTCAAATCATAACTGCATTCATGGAAAGGTAGCACATAATGCTTTGCTATGTAGAGAGAAAATACCACTGTGTCAGTCGCCGATTCTCTTATGTTCTGCAACTGGATGGACAGAGAACAACTGCTGGACTCAGTCAGGTGGAATTATGTTTTTCACAGCATTGATGTGTGTAACGGCTTTGTGAAAAATAAAATTCCAATGTTCACAACTTTTTGTACCTGAAAATTATACATAAGAGATTTGGGTGTCTGCCTTTTAAGTCAGTGGAGTGCCAAGTTGTGGTTGCACTTAGTTAATCTGTAGGAAGATGGGCGTTGGGGCACCCAGGAGGCAGAGGCAGAAGGATCAGGAGTTTAAAGTCAGCCTCAGTGAAACAGGGAATCAGAGCCTGCTTGACCTATCCAAAAACAGAAAGAAAATAGGAAGGAAGGGAAGGGAAGAAGGGAAGGGAATGGAGGGGAGGGGAGGGGAAGGGAGAGAAGGGGGAGTGAGGGAGGAAGGAAGGAAGGAAGGAAGGAAGAGAGGGTAGAAAGTCATTGCTCCCCAAATTGGGATTTGAGTATCCAGAACTCAGAAGAGAGGCCCTTGTATCTGATTAGACTTGGGCTTGGTCACTAAAGTCCCTGGAAGTCTCATGATTAGTTTAAGTAAAGGCTCATTTGTCTATAAGATTTGCTTAAAAGTAAAAAGACAAAAACTGCTTATGCCTTTATATATGAAGGATTAATCTCTTCGAAGTTTACAAAAACAAAAATTTTAAAAAGCAAGAGAGCATGGTAAATTGTGAACAGGATATTAATAAAGCCTTCTTAATGCACATTTCAATGGACACTTTTTTAAGCATATCTTCCCTGTTTATTAAGCAAGCTCTGTGAGCAGGTACTCTTTCTATGCTATTTGTTGTTCAATGAAAACATTGAAAGATGAGCACTTAATGCTTGGAGTAGAACCCAAAAAACTCTGATTTTCTAATACATACGTATAAAATCAATAATGAATTTTGCTAGGAAAATCTATGGGAAAAGCCGAATGGCATTCTAACATGAATATAAAAACTATACCAACTCATATAAATATGGAGACATATGAATTAATTGACATTTGTAAATTTCCTGGAGCATAGAAATACTTTTTCTAGTTCTTTTTCTGCCATCTCTAATAATGTGACTAAATTCAGAGAGACAGACATTTAGGCACAGCACGGATAATTTTACTATATTCAAAGAGTGCAAAAGCTGTTGCATAGGCAAGTTGATTAAAATTTCCTTTCAGGTATTTTATTTACATCATTGATTGGCTTTCTTTACAAAGCCTCATTGTTTTTCTTTTTACTTATTGTTATTTTATGTATATGGGTGCATTGCCTGGATGTGTGTAAGTGTTCTCGTGTAGTCCAGTGCCCATGGAGGTAGAAGAAGGCATCGTTAGCCACCCTGTGGGTGCTAGGAATGGAAACTGAGTCTTCTGTAAGAGAAATCAGTGCTCCTAACCACTGAGCCATCTCTGCAGCTCCACAAAGCCTCTTTTTTTTTTTTTCTTTTTTTTTTTTTTTTTTTTTTTTTTTTTTTGGTCTTTTTTGAGACAGGGTCTCCCTGTAGCCCCAGCTGTCCTGGAACTCACTCTGTAGACCAGACTGGCCATGAACTCACAAAGATCCACCTGCCTCTGCCTCCCAAGTGCTAGGATTAAAGGCGTGCACCACCACACCCAGCTAGCCTCGTTTTTTTTTTTTCAAATTAAGCAAAGGGGAACTCCAGCACAGGAAATCTCATAGACTTGAAAAGCATAGATTCTGAATAAGTGTGAGGCTGGGTTTGTTTTGTTTGGTGGGGGGGGTAGTTATTGCTTATTTTTGTGGTACTAGAGATCAAATTCAGGCTTCACACTCTACCACTGATCCACAGTACCTAACAATCTATTTGATGCCGAGTAAGTGATCATTATTCATTAGTTAAAATACCCATGCTCTTCAAATTATGATGGAATTCCTTCCAGATAAACTTATCATAAGTCAAAACTGCATTTATTGCATCTACACTACTGAATGATTAAGGAGAGTAGCACAGTCATTGTAGAATCATCTCTGATCCTCACACGTAGCCCTACGGCTGGCTGGAACTTGTGTCACCACCACAAATTTTTCATCACATGACAGACTCTGCCTGCCCATAGCTAGCCTGGGAAAGAATCAAAATTCAAGTTTCTTCTGAGTAGAAAATAAACAGGGTTGATGAGTAAATTAAACATAAAGAAAACTTAGTCAAACTTCCCATCAAATATACTTTATATTCCTTAGCCTACTTAAACTTTTTTTTTAATTTTATTTATTTTTGAATGTGAATGAATGTACTGTCTGCATGCAGGTTTGTGCACCCGTGTCATGCAATGCTGCGGAGGTCAGAAGAGGGTCTCGGATTCCCCTGGAACTGGAGTTCTCCTGGAATTGGAGTTACAGACGGTTCTCAGCCTCCATGTGGGTGCTGGGGATCGAACCCGGGTCTTCTGCAAGAGCAGTCGGTGCACTTAACCGCTAGGCTATCTCTCCAGCCCAGCCTACTTAAACTTTTATTTGAAGCTTTACATAAAGTGGCTAGTTCTCTTTGCCCTGTTTCCTTAGCAAAGACACATATGAAAGTTACATGTCAAGAAAAAAAGAAAGTTACATGTCAATTTGGCACCATCATCAAGTTGGGAATTCATTAGCTCCAACCATCATAACTCAGGGACTATGTGATGAGCAAAAATAATGAGGTTCTGGTGTGTAGAGCCTCACATCCATTTTATAACTACAGAACTCAACAGCACAGTTGATGTAACATCCAAATATAAAGAGTGACATCATCACCACCTCTAGGGGCCTAACCTACAATCCCTCTTCTCTGTTCATAATTTCATAGTACTGGGTGGTTGAATCAAAATTCCACATTGACCTCAAGCAACAGAAAACAAATTGAAAACAATTTTCTTGTGGAGCTGAACATTTGTTTACCCTAGAGTTAATGACACAGTAGAAACACATTCAAACCAGATGTTAACCACAGCATCTGGAAGACAGAAGAAAGGATGATTCGAGAGCCTGGGTTACAAGTGAGAACCCATCTCAAAAGAATCTAGAAGGAAAAGTGAACAATGTGGATGTGATTTTCATGAGCCATGTGCCAGGCACTGTTCTAGCATCACAGTGGAATATCTCACACGACTGCCAGTTAACCCTGTGAGAGATACCATTATAAATTCAACTTTGGGAAAGGAAACAGCAACAGAACTCAAAGAACCTGCCCAAACTATATAACTAAAGATTGTGAAACCAGAAATAGATTCTCAGAGACTCAGTTCCCAAGTAAACTAATTGCTTAATTTGTAAATCAGCTGATATGCGGGGAACATAAAAAGCTTAAAACGATGTCAGCAAAGTCACCTAAGAGACTGTCAAGATGTGTGATAAATACCCAGATGTCTGCTCTTGGTGGTTCCAAAGACAACTAGGCCCTGAGCCGAACTGAGCACAAAAGCTAACAGAATGGCAATTCATTAATATGGGATGAACTATGGCCTTGGGTTGAGGTCAGTGCTCTTTATCTTGCAAAAGTCAAGCGTCCACAAAATGAAGTCATGATCTGAAGACATTTGGTAAATATGCCACAAAACTGCTCTTTATACACTGCAATTTCTCAGTCTATTTGTTGGTTCTTTTAACAGGTTACTTGGAAATAAAATTGCATATAATTATGCAGCAAGCAATTAGAGCTAGAAACCAAACATGCTTTAGCCTCAGCTAAGATGTGTTCAATAATTGGTAAGTGGGGCCAGGCATGGTGGCGCACACCTTTAATCCTAGCACTTGGGAGGCAGAAGAAGGCGGATCTCTGTGAGTTCAAGGCCAGCCTGGTCTACAGAGTGAGCTCCAGGCCAGCTAGGACTAAAGGAAGACCCTGTCTCAAAAAGACCAAAAATAAATAAATAAATAAATAAATAAGTAATTGGTAAGTGTTGATTGAACCCTAACAACCCAGAAAGGCTGGGCAGATGGGATATAGATGCATTGGACATCTGCAGAGACAGGGCCCCATGGAGTTTGTCCATGTGCTCACAGCATTTCTTATTTAACAAGTCTGATAAAAAGCAAATGTTAGCTTGTCTAACACAACCCCCTTAATAATGTAGATTGAGCATGAGGCCCATTATATAGATGGGGCAATCGAGGCAAAATGCAGTTAACCAGGAAATTGTTTATATTGTTCAGAGAATGTAAGAACTGCACATGTCTATCCCTTTCCCCAACCCTCTACCTTTACAGTCCATCTGCTTTCCCCAGCCACCTCCCCCTACGCACTACGCATACAAAACACACGTACATACAATATACACACACCACTCCTACAGAATACACACATACACACACCACTTATACAGAACATAACACACATATAATACACACACATATATAATACACACATATACATACACACAGCACTCATGGAGAACACACACACACACACACACACACACACACACACCGCTATTAGCTTCAAGTAAGTGCACAAAGCCACAGGGCTCCATTTCCTAGGAAAGCATCTTTTCCACTCTTCCTCCTCCCTCATTGGATAAAGCATATCAGGGCCTTAATCTGAGAGAAATGGCCAACAGTGCATTGATGGTGTCGGTTAACTGGGCACAATTAGTTACACGCAAGTACTTTTGTTCAACTTTGCTTTAAGTAGCAATTTACGCAGGAAAAGCACACACATCTCCCCAAACATTTTTACAGAAAACTGCTGCAACTCACTCCTCATTTGCAAAATTTCAGTGGGACTCTCTATGCCACTGGCTTGCTGCTTAATTGTATCTTGCTAATTAATCATTAATTAATTTTAAAAGGGCTACACTAGGCTGGCACCTGCATTGTGCCCTTTGTTCTTCTTTCTGCCTGGAATGCAGTTTGGATTGCAGTAGCTGTGGCAGCCTTGTTGCCCTGGGATAAAAGTCACACAGAGGACCAGTAGACCTGCAGAGGGGCCCAGGCACACCCTGACTTTAGGAGAGAATTATAACACTGCCATTTCACTCTGGGATTTCTTCTTTGGACTACTTATGATGTGGGAAACATAAACGTCCATACAGTTAATCCACTGTCGTAGATTTTGTGTCCTGTGCACCTGAAAATAATCACCAGTGATGAACAGACTCCCAGTCCCAGGGAAATTATCGGCATTATTTCTTCATTCTCGGTGAACAGTTTACTGTAACCATCAGACATTCACAGTAAATATTATCACCGACAAAAATTTTATTGAATAAAGGCATGAGGTGACTGTTTTAAGCAATTACATGCAAAGAGAAAAACCAATCACTCCGAAATTGCTCTCCCTTAGCCCGCCATTCCTTCTCTGGCACTCTTAAGCGCTGAGCCATCTCTCCAGCCCCGAAATTAGGGTTTTAAATTATCCATGGATTAAATGCAAGTTGGACATTCAAGACTCAAATACAGTCTGCTTTCGACTCAAGTAACTTGACCTGGTCATTAAGCTCTTGCTTCCTTTTTTTTGCTCCTTTCAAGACAGGGTCTCCCTGTAGTCCCAGCTGTCCTGGAACTCACTCTGTAGACCAGGCTGGCCTTGAACTCACAAAGATCCTCCTGCCTCTGCCTCCAGAGTGCTAGGATTAAAGGCATGCGCCACCACGCCCGGCCTAAACTCTTACTTCTTGAGAAGACTTGGGAGGTTTTTACAGGAAAACACATTGTCCTAATTTCTGTTTTCTGGAGTCCCGTGCATTTCTCAAACACCTTCGGCTTAAAAACCAGCCATATCCACAAACCTAATTTTCATCTGTATGTGGTTTTACGGGGACCATCAGGCAACAATCAGAAAATCTAGTGGTCCCGATCGACAGAGGGATCAGCAGGAAAAATGGTCACTGCTGAATCTCTTCACTTTTCAGAAGCAGCAAGCCCAGAGGGGAAAAATACAGACGTGGAGGTCGCCAAACTGCCTGTGAGGGAGAAATACAGCTTAGATTTGCTCTGCCAAGGTAACAAGCTGCAGAGTTTATTGTTTTGTTTCCAGACAGAGAGCTACAGAAAATAAATATCCACAGCTAAGGGCCCCCAGAGTTAATGAACACCCAGAAAGACCGACACCCTCGGGTATTAGGGGAGTCATCTTATGATAGAAAAAGAGATAAGAAGCAGGGGAAATTTTAGCAGTGAGCAAGAGCCAGTGTCTGGGGAAGGAAGTGCCAGTCCCAGCCAGCAGCCTTAACCTCTGAGGTCTCCATAAAGAGTGCACCAGGCATAGGATTGCCCCCAGGATGTGGAAGAATAAAGAAGGAAATATATACATGCCGGTACAAGGAAATCTAGGAAGACACTTAATGGGAACATTTCTAACTATATCATAAAGGCAGACTCTGTGGACAGCATGTGAAGTTCTGACTGCATTACATTCCCTGAACTTGGCCCTGGTGAGCTGGGGAGAGAGAGAAGAGGGGCAGCTGAGGCATGACATGGTGTGCACCGATCCTCCCAAGCAAGGAGGGCATTTGTCTCCAGAGAAACGTTTGTTAAAACCTGGGTGGGAAGAAAGCCAGGTATGGTGGCAAATGCCTTTTATCCCAGTACACAGGAGGCAGAGGTAGGTAGATCTTATGAAATCAAGGCCAGCCTGGACTACACAGTGAGTTTCAGGCCAGCTGAGGCTACAGGGAGACCCTATCTCAAAAAACAACAGAAAATATAATTGGGGCTAGAGAGGTGGTTCAGTGACTAAGAGCACTGCCTGTTCTTGCAGAGAACCAAGGCTCAAATCCCAGCACCCACAAGGCCAGCAAACACCCCCCGCCCCCATCTGTAACTGCAGTTCTCGGGAATTTGACACCTTCTTCTGGCCTCCCAGGGCATTGCACAACACAGATGTACTTAAATGCATGCAGCTAATACACTCATACTCATAAATTTTTTAAAAATATAGTTTATGGGCTAGAGAGATGGCTCAACAGTTCAGAGCACTGGGTGCTCTTGTAGAAGACCTAGGTTTGAATCCCAGCACCCACATGGAGACTAACAATTGTCTGTAACTCCAGTTCCAGGAAATCTGACATCCTATTCTGGCCTCTGCAGCCACTGCATGACAAAGATGCAATTACATACAGGCAAGCAATGCATATTCATACATATAAAAATATATATATTTAAACCTAGGAACTGAAAATCAATGTTTGTGATCAGACATTCATACAAGGAGCACACTGTAAAGTCTAGAGGGAGAAACATGTCTCTCATTAATTCTAGGGGATTTTTTTTTTTTTACAAATTCTAGGTGGTTTTTTTTTTTTTTTACATCTGAATCCTAAACTATTAGCTACAAACAGAACAGTATTACTTGATACAAAGAAACATAAAATTTAACTGGAAATAAAGCAAGCTTTCCTCTCTCTCTCTCTCTCTCTCTCTCTCTCTCTCTCTCTCTCTCTTTCTCTCTCTAGTGTGAAAGCTTATATGCCTCCCTATCTAGGTCTTGGAAGCTGCCTGAGCTCAAGTCTCACGCTGAAAATGAAGATTAATGAAAGATAAATAGAGACCAAAACTGAAGCCAGAAAGCAGGAAGTAGGTGATAGATTAGGTGAGCTAACTACCTTGATTTAATCTGTCTACCCTCTATACAAATTTCAAGATATCATAGTACACTTTATAAGTGTATATAATTATTGTTTTTAATTTTAGAAAGTTACAAAACACCTCTTGGAATAAAACTCAGACTTTATTCTTGGAGTAATCAAGAAGGAACTAGAAAAAAAATTCCTCATCATTGATTGCTACTTGGTATTTCAACAAAATTCCAAAACAGTGTAGCTTTTATTTATCAAAGCCATAACAGGCAACCTTTACAACAGGCAATCTATAGAGATGCACAGATTCACACTCAAATTTTAGCCCTGACAAAGACACAGCCAGACTGTTAAACTTTCCTATCAAAAGATGTTCCCTCCTCTATTCTTTCCTCTCATCAGCTCCCCTCACATTTATAAGCAGCAGAACAGATACATAATGATTGCTTTATCTTTAGAGACATATATAAAAGAGAGTGAAGTGACACAAGATGGAAAGACATTTACATATACATCCATGTAAACATCATTCTCCCTGAAGACATATCCGTGAGCATATATAGTTACATACACAGATCTATAGACTCCACTGTATAGATAAACAGATGTTTAAAGATTTTATATACAGAAACAAAGATAGAGACAGAATGAAAGACACACACACAGGAACATTTATCTAAGCCACCCCATCTACAAAGAGGCTGATGTTATCCTGACATTAAAGGAGCCATGCAAGACAGTACTACAGTCATAAAATGAAGTTGGATAAAAGTCTGGTATCAAATCATAGTGCTTCAGACATTACTTACCAATTCATATTTCTGGGAGAGGAAAAGAAGCATGTCAAATTGTAAATCTAGTGTCAGAAAAACAAGATAAAAACAAAAATAAAAGGAAGGGCTGTGGGAAGGGACAAATATCACTTAAATTCTAAACATTCAAGGATTCAAAATTAAGTGTCAGTCAAGAGGCATGCTTACACACAAAAACCGGGAGACTTCGTTTCAGAAGACTGTGCAATAAGTTTTGCAGATGTCTTATCTTTAATCTTAAATGATGCTCTAAGAATTTTTTTTTCAGATAAAAAGAACATTCCAGATTAGCAAGTGCCATCTATTTACCTCCTGCAACAATAAACTTGTCCTTGGGGGGCAGATAAAATCCCCCAGAGATTTTACTGATTCCTTTTTTAATCTTTTTTTTAGCAAAACAAAATACTGTTTAATCAAATGTTTAATCATTCTAGCCAAAAGAAAAAAAAAAAGAAAAAAAAAAAAAGAAAAGAAAGAGGAGAGACTGCAGCTTATGTTTGAGAATGAGCTACTCTACCCCTGTGCTGATTGTTTCTGGGGTCTTTATCTCTTTCTCCCATGATCCTTCTACCAACACTTTTCTAAGCCAATTTCCTCCACTGAGGATAGGGGTATACTTAGGAAATTCACACAGGTTTCAGCATGAGCCTCAATAAACCATAATTAATAATAAAGCATGTGTCCCCAAATAAGAATCAGTTAGTCCCCATGAGATAAATCTCTGGGTTGATGTCCATTGGCACAGAGAAGTGAGAACTATATCTTAGTTTTTATGATTGAATCTATATGGAAGAAAATGGATGGAAAAAAGCACTCAGTTATCACTTCTGCCCCTTGAATCCTAGGAAGATAGGATAGTGAAGACTGTGCTTGTGCAGCCTGAGAACAGGTCCCTGCCTGCGATGTCCCGGCCTGAGGACTGTCCTATGTTTTCTTTGCCTCTTATGTATGCACACCATGCCATTCCCGATTCCTCTTCACCCATTTTCCCATGGGTCATCGAAGCAAAGGAGATTCATCTGGCTGTGATGAGACGTTGTTCTACCTCATAGGAAAATAAGAAAATAGTGGGCTTTCCCATTTTTGATCTGAAAAGATGGGCAAAGCTCTGAATTAGAGACAGATTATACAGCTACCTTTCTTTTCTGGGTGTGGTCTGAGTTTTTACCATGAGCTGGAGCCTAAGCCCAGCGTTGGTAAAGATGTGCCATCTTACATAGCGTTTAAAACTCCACTGCAACCAGGCGTGGTGGCGCACGCCTTTAATCCTAGCACTTGGGAGGCAGAGGCAGGCAGATTTTTGTGAGTTCAAGGCCAGCCTGGTCTACAGAGCGAGTTCCAGGACAGCTGGGGCTACAGGGAGACCCTGTCTCAAAAAGACAAAAAAAAAAAAAAAAAAAAAACTCCACTGCAAGATAAGACCGTATGTAGCCTCATTTTACAACTGAGGAAATGGATTCAGCACAGTACGATGGTAGCTGAGGTGGAACACCTGACCTGATGCCCTGGCCCTTCTGTACTCTCCAGAGCCGTGGACACTAATCTCTCACTGATTAAAAAAAAACAAAACTCAAGAACAGCAAGCGTTAACGGAGGGAGTCATAGGCTCAGAAGTGATTTGAGCCCAGATGAAGCACCGAAACTGAAGGGGGACAGAGGAGCTGGCTGAGGACACAGATAAAGGCCGGGCCTGAACAGACACGTGCGCTTCCTCCCGGCAGTGGGCTCCTGTTGGCTGTCTCAAGGTCGCTGCTTAATTTTGTTGTCTCCTCTAATTTATGTATTCAAAATAAAGGTCACTTCCCCTCCAATCCCTGTTTGGTGGTGACATCCTGACTTTCATCAGAATTTCCAACCGGATTCACTAAAGCTGCAGAGGTCAAGTACAGGGAATCAGGTTCAGGATGGTCTTTGGCTCGCAGGTCGGTTTGCTCTTTCACTAATTAATCCTGATGTTTGTGCTGCTCCATTTCAGTGATTCATCAGACAAAATTCCGTAGGTTAGCCTGAAAGACTCAAATGTGAGACCGCATCCCATCTTGTTTTGCAATAATTAAATGATGCTTAAATTTCAATGAGGTAAAATCCATTAGGACAGTAGGAAATGCATAACATAATAGGAGTTTCTTGCATTATGTTCATTTTTTTTAATTTAATTTTTATTGATGGTTTGTGCATTTCGTACATCATTTGCCAATTCAGATCAGGCATATTTCCCTTTCCCTCCCCCCCCACCCCCACCCCATCCCAGATGATGTATTCTGCCATAACTGTCCGCATCTTTCAGGTTTTTTTTTTTTTTCATTTTTTAGCTATAAGTGATAATCCATGAGTATAAGCATCCTTCGTGCAAAACCAATCTACAGACTGTTGTGCCAAACCCCCACAAGCCCCACCTTCCAGCAGGGGTGACAGGTTGTTTGTTCAATCAAGTTGATCAAATGAGTGTCCAGACTACATCGCTGTAGTTTCACCGTTCACCCCAATCGCAGCCTTTACATTCTACCACGCCCCCTCTTCCGCAGATTGTTCCCTAGGCTTAGAAAAGGGGCACAGGTGGATGAGAAGTAAAACTGTCCTCTCTCTCTGGAGCTGTTGACTTGGATTCTGGTCAATTCTGGCTGTTTCCTTTCATGGGCTGACAGTTTGTTCAGGAGTAACCTTTCGATCCTACTAATGAAGCACAAGCAATTAGATATATAGGTATTTAAGCAGCACTAATAGTTATGGTAGGTTACTTTGGCATAGACACATATGTTTGGATGATATGTTAATACATGAATTACATTTTTACCCCCTGATAAATATGACAGGGTCTTACTGTGGCTTATAACATCTCCTAACCTGTAGAGGATGTAGGCTTGTGGCATTATGTTCATTTTAAAAGCAGGTCCAAGGACAGCCACACACTGTATCAGGAAGACCCAGAGCGAGAAGCTATTTTGCTCAGAGTTCTCCACCTGTAGTTCTTGCTCTGGTCCCGAATCTCTACGTCTTGAGCAGTAATAACTGTTCTGCTGCTCAGCGTCACATGGTTTAGGGTAGAGCTCACCTGAGTGGGTGAAAAGGGTCAAGCACATGACCTGCCCTGACCAATCAGTAACATCCATTCTATTAATCATGATTCAGTCCTGATCAATCAGCAAATTCCAGCCCATGAGTAAACCTCATGATTGCAGAGATGGGTCTGTGAAGCAGATGAAGCAAATGAAACTCATTTGAGGGGACATTTTCTGGAAAGTTTGGACGAGGGGTTGGTTGATAGGATTGTTGAATAGAACAGGTAGAAGACAGCATAAGAAAAAAGATTGCCTAAGAATCTAACACTCAATACAGAGAAAGGAGAGAGAGAGAGAGAGAGAGAGAGAGAGAGAGAGAAATCAAAATCCCACAATGCTATTTGAGCCCACATATTAATATGGAGCGTGTCCACTGACCCTGGGCCTCTTGAGTTATGAGACAGGGTACTGTGCTCTGAATGTGAAATGTTCCCCACAGGCTCATCATGTCTGAGCACGTGGTCACCAGCTGGTGGAACAGTTCTGGGGGATTATAGGGGCCTTAAGTAAGTCAAGACTCACTGGAAAAACTGGGTTTTTAGTGCTGCTTCCTCCGGAGGTTTTGTGCTCAACTCCTGTCCACTCTCGACTTACTGAAAGCAGACACGATATGCTCCAGCACCTCACAGTCCTCTGCCAAGCTTTCCAACATGGACGGTATCCCCTCAAACCATAAGCCAAAAATGAACCCCTTTTCCCTAAAGTTACTTCCTCCCAGTATTTAGTCACAAGAAAAATAACCAATACAGAAGATTCTTTTTTAATTTTTTTCCTTATTTGGTTTCCTGAGATAGCTGTAAAGGAGTTCTAGTCACTTGCAAGCAAAAGAGTTCTCACTAATAACCAAAAAAAAAAAATCATTTTAGCTTTTAGCTAGTTTAAATTTTTTTTCTACCATAATGAAGATGTCATCCTAGACATTCTTTTCTACCTCAGGATCTCTCAAATGCAGGAGAAGGGGATCCACAAATTTGTTTGTTTGTTTGTTTGTTTGTTTGTTTGTTTTTTACCTCTGAAGCACTCTTGGAAAACAAGCAACTTTGAAAGTAAAAGTACATGTCATTTACTTCTTGCTACTTTCATTTTTTACACTAATCAAAGGAAATAAAAAGCTGTTTGTGCTTTTATGTGTTGTTGACCAATGGTTTTTGGGATCAGCAGAGACAGAGGCAGTATATGTAGGTTTTGAAAGTCTGGACCCTAAAACAGAAACTCCAGCTTGCCTCTGTCTTCCTTTGTAGTCCAGTGCTTCCAACCAGAACTCAACTTCCCAACACAGTAAGAATTAGCATCCTTTCTGCTTCTTGAAAGACGGGGAGCAAACACAGCATCATGCAATCATCTAGGGTCACAGAGAGGGACTGTAATTGATTTCTTCTTGGGAAACAAGCTAGACAGGAAGCACAGCGATCAAGACAAAAGGACAGCTGCTGGGTGGCAGCAAAGGGACTTGGTCTTGCAAAGGTCCTGGAAACACTGGCTCTTCTGAGCCTTGGTGGCCTCAGGGGAAACCAGCATTCCGACTTGCTCTTTGTACATTTTTAATTAGTAGTCATCTATTTTTTTTTAATTTAACAGGTTTTATTGAACATGCTTCCAAACCAAGCAACATCAAAACCATACGCACACAGTTATCATTTAAGCTAATTAAGACTTCTAACATTTCCGCTGGGCGTGGTGGCACACGCCTTTATCCTAGCACTTGGAGGCAGAGGCAGGTGGATCTTTGTGAGTTCAAGGCCAGCCTGGTCTACAGAGTGAGTTCCAGGGACTACATGGAGACCCTGTCTCGAAAAGACCAAAAAAAAAAAAACTTCTAACATTTCCTTAAACATTACATTATTAAATATCATACTATTGTTCCTTAAAGAATTAGAGAGGTTGGGCATGGTGACTCATGCCTTTAATCCCAGAACTCAGGAGGTAGAGGCAGGTGGATCTCTGTGAGTTCAAGGCAGCCTCATCTACAGAACGAGCTACAGGCCAGCTGGGACTAAAAGGGGGACCCTGTCTCAAAAATACCAAAAAAAAAAAAAAAAAAAATTACAGAGACAGAGGTAAGTTCTGAGGTCTCTGGTCACAAAATCTCCATCAATCAATCAATCAGTCACTATGTAACTTTGTTACCATTTTCTTTCCTTTTTGTGAAAACATTTAAAATCAACCCTCTTAGAATGATTCAAGCACACACTACAAAATTATTCATTATGGCTACCATGCTGTACATTAGATTCTCAGGGTTTACTCATTTTGTGTAACCAAAATTTAGTAGCTTTTATCAATAATTTCTCATTTCCTGCTTCTGCTGTATAAAGCTATCCCAATAAAGCCTTGCTTTATGTATGCTTTGTTATAAAAACACACCTTATCCATATTCAGTACATTGTTACTTCATTAGCATCAAATACACAGCTAAGAGCTTGTACTTTATGCTTTGAACAAAGCTTATAAAACAATGTGTTTTCTACTTGAAGCATGTCACAGCCTTCTTGCACTCCAGTACTCTAAGAAACCCTTGAACTCTGTACTTTGGGAGCATCTTTCTTAGCCTTTGATGTTCATGATTCTACTCTTAGCTTTTTTTTTTACATACCTTACATATATAACAAATGTACAAAGTCTGAAATCAAGCTATAGGTTAACTGCAAAACATATTTAGGAATTCACAGTTTAACCATAAGCTTGTATACAGGTAAAAAAAAAATGTAAATTTACATTTGTAAATTGCATAGCGAGTTGACATATACTTTAATGTACTTAAAAAAATGATTTGTTCTGTCTCATAAATCTTGGAACTGAGAAAAATAGAAACATATACTTCAAGCTACATCTATAGCAATAATGGTCAATATGATATTATCTTTACTGACCAGTTACCAATTTTGACTTAGATATAAGGATTTGGTGTTAGGAACCACAAATAAGGGATAACATACTTTTTTTTCTGTGCCTCTGTTACCTCACTTACCATAACAGCTTCCAGTTCCATCCATTTGCCTACACATTTCATGATATCCTCCTTCAAGGCTGCATAAAACTCCATTGTGTAAATGTACCACATCTTCATTATGCACTAGTCAGTTGAGGGATACTTGGGCTGTTTCCGGCTCTTCCCTACTGTGCAAAAAGCAGCAATAAATGTGGTTCTGCATCTATCTCTCTTAAAAAATGAATCCTTTGGGTATGTACCTAGGAGTGGTATGACTGGGTCAACTGGTACATTCATTTTTAGTCTAAGAGTTTTCCACACTGCTTTCCATAGGGGTTGCAGGAATTTGCAATCCCACCAGCAGTGGATGAGTGTTCCCCTTTCTCCACACCCTCTGCAGCATTTGGTGTCATTTGTTTTCTTAATAATAGCCAATATTGCCTGTGTAAGATGAAATCTTAATGTGGTTTAATTTGCAATTCCTTACTTACTAACGATGTTGAACACTTTTTAAGATGTTTCTGAGCCATCTTAACTTCTCTTGAAAAGTCTCTGTTCAGATCTTTACCCCATCTTTTAATTGGGTCATTTGTTTTCTTGGTCCTTTGTTCTTTGAGTAATTTATATACTCTGGATGTTAAACCTCTGTCAGTGTGTCACTGGTGAAGATTTCCTCCCACTCTGTGGGTGTTCTTTTCACTTCTTTGATTGTTTCTTTTGCTGTACAGGAGATTTTTAGTTTAATAAGGTCCCACTTGTTGACCTTATTTCTGCACAACTACGTCTAATTCAGAAAGTCCTTTCCTACACCTATATCTGGTAGGTTACTGTCAATGTTTTCTTCTAACATTTTCAGAGTTTCAGGTTTCACACTGAGGTCTTTGATCCATTTAGAGTTCACTTTTTTACAAGCTAAAAGGTAGGGGTTTAGTTTCATTCTTCTACAAGTGGTGAGCCAGTTTTGCTAGCATCATTTGCTGAAAAAACTGACTTTCCTCCATCGAGTATTCTTGGCCGATTTGTTAAATATCAGGAGGCTGAAATTGCATGCACTCAAGTTTACATCTTTGATTTTTCACCATTGATCTACAGGTCTATTTTTATGCTAGTAACATGCTGTTTTATGACCATAGCTCTGTAGTAGAGATTGGAATCTGGTATGGTAATTCCCCTGCTTTACTCCTTTTGCTCAGGGTTACTTTGGTTATCTGGGGTCTTTTGTTTTTCCATATGAATTTTAGGATATGTTTATCTAGGTCTATGAAAAAGCTATGAGGGTTTTAATTGGGATTGCATTGAATTAACTTGGGTAAGATGGTCATTTTTACTATATTAATTCTTCCAATCCATGATCATGGGAGATCTTTCCATCTTCTGGTGTCTTCCTCAATCTCCTTCTTTGAAGATTTAAAATTTTCATTGCACACCACTTCAATGTCTTTGTTCAGGTTTATTCTGATATGTTTTACTTTTTTTTGAAGCTATTGTACATGGGTTTCCATGCACTCCTTCTCCAATTGCTTGTTATTGGCATATAGGAAGGCTACTGATTTTTATAGATTAATTTTGTAACCTGCCACTTTACTGAAACTGTTAATCATTTCTAGGAGTTTTCTAGTGGAGTTTTGGCATCCCTTTAGTATAATATCATATCATGTACAAAAAGGCATAGTTTGACCTCCTCTTTTCCAATTAGTACTCCTTTAATTTCCTTTTCTTGTCTTATTGCTCTACCAAGAGTTCCAAGCACTATATTAACAACAGTGGAGATATGGGGCAGCCTTGCTGGGCTCCTGACTTTAAGGAGAATGCTTCTAATTTTTCTCTGTTTAGGGTGATATTGCCTTTGGATTTGTTGTATATAGCTTTGATTATATTGAGGAATGTTCGCTCTAGTCCAATTCCATCTAGGACTTTAAACATAAAGCCATGTTTTTTGTTTTTTTTTTAATCAATTCTTTCTGCATCAAGTGAGATAACCATGCATTTTTTTAATCTTTCAGTCTATTTATATAATTTATGTCATTTATTGATTTATGTATGTTGAACCATCCCTGGATCTCTTGAATATCTGACTTGATCATGATGGATGACCTTTTTGATGTGTACTTTTTTATTTGACTCGAAAGAATTTTGTTGAGAATTTTGCCATCTATATTCATTAAAGATATAGGTCCATAGTTTTCTTTTTTGATTGTATCTTTGCCTGGTTTGGGTATTAAAATGATACTGGCTTCATAGAAGGAATTTGGGAGATCTCCCTCTACATCTATCCTTTTGAATAACTTAAGTAATATTGGTTGTAAGTCCTCTTTAAAAGTCTGGTAGAGGGGCTGGAGAGATGGCCTAGTGGTTAAGAACACTGACTGCTCTTGCAGAGGACCCGGGTTCAATCCCCAGCACCCACATGGTGGCTAAGAACCACCTTTAACTCCAGTTCCAGGGGAATCCGACACCCTCTTCTGACCTCCGTGGCATTGCATGACATGGGTGCACCAACCTACATGCAGACAGTACATTCATACACATAAAAAATAAATTTAAAAAATTTTAAAAAAAGACTTAAAAGTCTACTATAAATCCATCTGGTCCTGGACTTTTTTTTAGTTGGGAGGTTTTCTATTACTGTTTCAATTTCCTCATATATTATGGGTTTAAACTCTTGATCTCCTCTCTGTTAAGCTTTGGTGGTTTCCATGATTTCAGACATTCATCCATTTCTTTTAGGTTTACAAACTTAGTAGAGTATAGATTTTAATATATTTCCACATAATATTCTGGATTTTTTTATTATCTCTTGTAATGTTTCCCTTTTCATCTCTAATTTAATTGATTTGGAGTTGCTCTTCTTTGTTTTGTTTAGCTAGGCTAAGGATCTGTCTATTTTCTTTATCCTTTCAAAGAAAAGCTCTTGGATTCATTAGTTCTTTGTATTGCTTTCTTTGTTTCTATTTTACTAATCTCTGTTCTGATTTTTGTTATTTCTTCTTATCTTTTGTGTTTGGAACTCATTTATTGTTGTCTTTCAAGTATTTTGAGTTGCAACTTTAAGCAACTTATTTGCATTCTTTATGTTTTCTTTTTATCTAAAGGCACTTAGAGCTATACATTTCCCACTTAGGACTGCTTTTAAAGGGTCCCAGAGATATTGTTGTGTTCCATTCTCATTTTTGTTTAATCCCAGGAATACTTTTATTTCTTTCTTAATTTCTCCCTTGACCCATTCATTGTTCAGAAGTGCGTTGTTTAATTTCCATGAGTTCCTGTATTTACTAGGGATTCTTGTGGTGTTTATATTAAGCTTTAATGCATTGTCGTCTGATAGAATACATGGAATTATTTCTTTCCTCTTTGTATTTGTTGAGGTTTGTTCTGAGTCCCATTATATGATCGATTTTGGAGAAAGTTCCATCGGGTGCTGAATAGAAAGTATATTCTTGGTGTTTGGGTGGAATACTCAGCAGATGTCTGTTAGGTCTATTTGGTGTATTGTATTGTTCATTTCAGATGTCTCCCTGTTTATTCTTTGTCTGATTGACCTGTCTAATGGACACAGTGGGGTATTGAAGTCCCCTACTCCTAGTGTGCTAGAATCAATCTGTGCCTCAAAGTCCTGTGATATCGTATTTATGAAGTTCAGTGTGCATATAAATTCATGATTGTGATATCCTTTTGGTTAATTGTTCCTTTGATAAGAATGAAGTGACCCTCTTCATCTCTTCTGATTAGTTTTAGTTGCTATTATTTTAGTTGCTATATTTTAGTTGCTATTAGAATGGCAACTCCTAAGCCGGGCATGGTGGTGCACACCTTTAATCCTAGCACTCGGGAGGCAGAGGCAGGCGGATCTTTGTGAGTTCAAGGCCAGCCTGGTCTACAGTACTTGAGGTCATCCAGCAAGCCCAGTGGGGGACACCTACAGGGTGACCCGGTCTCAAAAAGACAAAAAAAAAAAAAAAAAAAAAAAAAAAGAATACAGTTTTTTTTTTTTTTTTTTTTTTTTTTTTTATTTTTAATTATTTGTTTTGAATATTTTTTTTTTCTATCCTTTCACCTTAAGACCTTCAAGCCTGTCCTTGAAGGTCAGTTGTGTTTCTCACAGACAACAAAAATATACATTTTTTTTCTTAATGTATTCCACTAGTCTATGCCTCTTAATTGGAGAATTCAGTCCATTGATATTTAAAATGATTATTGAGAGATTTCCATTGCTTCCCGTCATTTTGGTTTCTGGTTCTAGGTTTGTATTTCCACAGTAGTACCTTCTTTAAGTATTTTCTGTTGCTGCCTGGATATATTCATTCCTACCTTCTGCTCTTTGTATTACCTCAAGTATTCTCTGAAGTGCTGGCTTTCTGGACAAGAATTCTCTCAGCTTGCTTATGTCATGAGGATTTTCCTTTCTCATTCAACTATAATAGACATTTTTGCTGGATAAATTATTCTGGGTTGACATTTATTGTCATTTAGAACTGGGAATACTTTGGTCCAAGCTCTTCTGGGTTTCATCATTTGCACTGAAAACTCGGCTATAATTCTGATGAGTTTTCCTTTATATGTGACTTATTTTTCTTTTGCAGCTTTCAGTATTCTCTTTGTTTTGAATATCTACTGTTTTTAACTATCATATGGTGTGAGAAATTTCTTTTCTGATTCTGTGGATTTGGTGTTCTATGTGCTTCTTGTATTTGTATGGCTATATCTTTCTTTTATACTGTTGTCCTGGGATTCTTCTCCTTTCTCTATACCTATGATGTGTAGGTTTGGTCTTTGCATGATGTCCCACAGTTCCTGGTTATTCCATTCTTGATGGGTTTTTTTTTTTTTCATAATCTTTACCTGAGCAATCCAGTTCTTCCATGTTGTTTTCCAGTCTTCAGGTTCTATTTTCAACTTCATCCATTCTGTTATTGAGGCTTTCTTCCTTCCTTTCCAAATGGCTTGAGTGTTCCACTTCCTTTTCCAGTTCAGGCTGAGTTTTCTTCAGTGTTTCTATATCTTTTGTGAATTCATTCTGTAATTTGTCATTATCTTCTTTTAGTTTATCCCTATCTTCTTTTAGTCCTTCTACTTGTTTTATATGTGTGTTCTTTAAATTCTTTAATCATGTTTATGATAGTTCTTTTAAGATCTATGTCCTGAGTTACATCATGGGGGTCCTTATTATAGGAGTCTTCTGTAGGACTGGTAGAATTTGGCAGAGGTTTATCATTTGGGTTTTTCATGTTATTGTCTTTTCATTGTGATTTTGACATTTGGATTTCTTTTGCTGTTTGTGATTCTAGTTTGAAGCTCAAGTGTTTCTTTGTTGAACTGAAGACTGGCTTTGTTTGTATTCTTCAGGTGTCTTTATTGTCTTCTTATTTGGTATGCAAGGGTGGTTGGTCTTCAAGCTCTCACCTTTAACTTTGTACTGGAGAGTCCAGCAACCAACCATTCCCACAGCCAGTCAAGAGCTCCTCCAGAGGCCTGAGACAGGCAACAATCAGACAAGCTTGAACCCTGCACCATGTGGGGTCTGCCCACTAGTTTCCCAGGGCTGGCTGTGAACATCTGGATCTGATTCCAGGGGCGGGAAACCTAGCCTGGAACTGAGGGAAGGGCCCCAGGTGCTCCCTTGCTAGTGGATAGGGAGTCCATAATATCACTGCTGCCATGCAGCTGGGGACTCCTACCAGCAAATGGAGGCCAACCTGATACATTCACTGGGAGAAATGTGTTCACAGAACCACTGTGCCACATGGGGTCCCCCTATGGGCTCTCCAGGGATAGTTGCCAAGTCTGTATCTGGGTCCAGGAGCAGGGAAGCCTAGCTTTGAACTGAAGGAAGGGTCTCAGGTGTTCCCTATGCATTGACCTGCCACCTTAGCTTGCCACCCTGCCTCCTGCTGGTCACCTCCACCTGTCCAAAACTCAGATATTTCTTAAAGAAGGAGAACTCACCAAGGAGACATAAAAACCTTTGGTTTTGATGGCCAGGATTCTTTGCCGCAGATCTACGCATGGCTGGGTCAGGCAGAGCCATGGTTCCTGCTTCTGATTCAGGCAAAAGCTACTATGGTTCACTGCCATCCAGCTCTGGTCGTTCAGCAGCCCCTAGCTCCCTATGGGCCATTTGGTCACCTGCTTATTGCATTAGTTGTTTTTCTTGTTGCTGTGACTAAATCTAAATACCTGACACAAAGCAATTAAAGGAGGAATGGTTTATTTTGATTCAGTTTGTCATGGTAGGGAAGGTGTGGTGAGTAGTCATGTCTTAAAGTAAAACAATATACAACAGAATCAAGAAATGCCTTCACTGAGAAAGTCCCCATACTTTTCCACTGAGCTTACCATAATATAAGAGAATGCTTGGCCGGACAGCACCTATGGGCCCAGGTTGACTCCCAGTCACACCCCAGCCCAAGGCCTTGTTCTCTGACTTTCTCCTTTCCAAACACACCAGGTCCTTTTGGCCTTAAATCTGATCTATCTGGAGCTTCCCCAGTCTTTAATTCACCTGGGTGGTTCCAACAGTTCCCACAAAACAATGCCTCCATTCAATGTATTTAGACAGTGTCTTTGGCCTTTCTAGAATAATTTAGATCACTCTATTCTCACTTAACACTCCAGATGTTCTGTCGCAATATTTCTTGTAAACTTTCATTATAGCTTTAATGTATAATTTTTATTTAAATCTGTTTTCTCTTCCAGTGAACTATTAGGTCATACATTTTGGTTTGGTTTGGTTTGGTTTGGTTTGGTTTGGTTTGGTTTGGTTTGGTTTGGTTTAGTTCGGTTCGGTTTGGTTTGGTTCTGAGACAAGTCTCACTATACAGCCCCAGTTGCCCTGAAATTCACTATGGAGACCAGGCTGGTATTGATCTCATGGAGATCCACTTACTTCTGTCTCCTGAGTGCTGGGATTAAAGGCATATGCCACCACATTCAGTGTGGCCTGACTTTTTTTTTAATTTATTTTTTTATTTTTAAGGGATTCTACAATATAATGACACAGTTGTTTCCAGATAACATTGATGTTACTCAGTATGTCATACAATTAGGTAATTGGTGCATTTTGCAAGTATCTATGTCCAAATTTTGAACAACCCAAGGTTCCCATAGTCCAGTTGGAGAAGCTTGTATGCACAGGCATGTTGATCAGTTAGGAGTCCAGACTATATTCCTGTAGTCTCACGATTCACCCCTATCTCTCTGCAGCCCTTACAATCTACCACGCCTCCTCTTCTGCAGTTTGTTCCCTGGGCTTTGGGAAAGGGGCATAAGTGGGTGAGAAGAAAACAGTCTAATTTCTTTGGAGTTGTCATTTTGGACTCCAGTCTGTTCAGGTTGTTTCCCTTCATGGGTTGACAGCTTTTCCAGTGATACCCTTTTTAGTCATACTAACAAAGCACAAGCTATTGGATGTACAAGCATTTAAGCAGTACCAATTATTATGTCAAGCTAAACTGTGAGCATAGACACAGATGCTTGGATGGTATGCTAATCCACAAACTGTGGTTTCTCTATAAAGTGTGACAAGTTCTTATTGTGGCTTATAACATCTCCTAACCACTAGAGGACATAAGCTTGTGGCATCCGCTGTGAGTTATTCCTCCAAGGAGAGAGCTAATAGCCAAATAGATTTGGGATATATATAGACACTTGGCTGCCACTGTTGCACAGTAACTCCAGGCTGTTGAGGTATAGCTGATATTGACGGAGGAGTCTTGCTTGTCTCAGGGAGACCAATATTTTGCTGTATTGCTTTAGTGGCCTTTGGTAACACTCTCTGGCATTTCAGAGGCCAATTGTACACTAGCAAGTGACATCTCATAACATTTTTCATGCTCACACCAGGTCTTCGACAACAGGGACTTACTGCCTTTCTCCTTGCATATATCCCACTTATAGGCAAAAGGTCTTTATAATTTGGGGGGGGCAGGTTTGAATCCCCTAGCCAACATCTCCTAGGCAAAATAATTCATTGCTGATGTCAGAACTTTCCTGTAGTAATATATCTTGTTTAATTACACAACTTATAAAGACTATTGAATTGGGCTCTAGATAGAGAAATATCCTTTCACAGTTCCTATGTGGCCTGACTTTAAAAAAAAAATCTAAGAGTACTGACATATCACAGGTATTTAATGAATTTGTTCAAGTAATTGAGAAGTATAACCAATGCTAAGAAAAGGCTGAGTCAGTCCAAATTCAAAGGCAAATAAAGGTAGGCATTTATTCCAGGAAATGTGTTCTGTCTCTGGTGAATCCATGGCTGCCGGCCATCCTGAGGGCCATGAAAAACTCACTTCTGAGAGGTGGGGAGAGGCTTTTATAGGGGGGAGGGGAGAAGATAACCTATTGGAATCTGGCTAATTAAGCCAGGTCAGGGGCTCAGATCTGGAGGTGGGTCTCAGGTCCAGAGGTCTCATGGGAATCTGGCATGACTGGAAAAGAAAGGAGGGTCTTTCTGGTCTATGCCATCTTGGCTTTGCCCCTGACCTGACCTAACAGTAATTAACAAACAAATGACCATATCTACAGAAATTAAATAATTTGCCCTTAGAACTAAATCATCTAGATTCCTTCATATATTTTGAGCCATAATGACTCTGT
This sequence comes from Rhizomys pruinosus, assembly GCA_009823505.1. Taxonomy (NCBI): domain Eukaryota; kingdom Metazoa; phylum Chordata; class Mammalia; order Rodentia; family Spalacidae; genus Rhizomys; species Rhizomys pruinosus. Next base: position 3,937,221 of record VZQC01012652.1, read on the forward strand.
TTATTCTGGCCCCTATAACAGAATGCCATAAATAGAGATAGTTCTGCCAGTTCCAGAAACTGAGACTCCAAGACCACAAGGACTTAATGACTGATGCCACCCACTTCCTAATTCACAGCAGGCTGAATATCACTGAGTCCCAACCATGGTCGGAAGGGCCCGGAGACCCTGGGTTTTCCTTTAAAGGGCACTAATCCCAAAAAAGAGGGGTTCACCCTTATGACCCAATTGCTTCTCAATAGCATTGCTTCCAAATACCATCACCTCAAGAAGGAGGTTTCAATGTACCAATTTTGACAGAATACAAGTGTTCAGTCTATAGGATATAGTGTTCTAATAGATCTTTAACATTCATTTAAAATTGTAACAAGATAAGGATCTTTGTGTGTGTGTGTGTGTGTGTCTGTGTGTGTCTGTGTCTGTGTGTGTCTGTGTTTGCAATGGGCAGATGTTTATCATGGATATATACTTGAGTTCATTTTCACTTTTCTACTAATTACATGAATGTTCAACTGTAAGTTATAGCATATTGTGAAATCAAATATAAAACCAAGCATGACTGAAAACCTGACACAGTGCTATGAGTGTGGTAGGCAGATGACAATGTGCAGTATTGTAGTAGTGTTGAATACAGATGCCTGTGCATATACTTACACAGCACTGTGTATATATACATATCACACATACGTGTCCATCTATACCTCACGTGTGAGTGGCATGGGTGGCAATATCAGATGCATTTCTTGTTATGAACTACAGTCAAAATACTTGAAAATACCTCGGTAGCTTTCTTTCTCAATGATAGGAGCTGGTGGCCTCTACTTTCTTAGCCTTATTTTCTACAACCCTAATCTACTACCGCACTTCAAACAATGTCACTGGCATTCTATCTTTTATTTTGTGCTCTCTGTTACCCAAGATACTTAAGTGAGTTTGATATTCACAAGTTTGAGAAACATTAATATTAATATCAAGGAAAGTTAAATAATAAATATGCAAAATGGGTATATTTGTCCCAAGGAAACCTTGCTGAAATTCTACATAAAATGTAATAATGGAAGGTAGCTTCCAGAAAGAATCAGATGATTCTCAAACTAAGTTTTAGACTCAGTGCAGACATGATTCAATAGCCATTTAAATAAAGTAGAAATTGGGGCTGGAGACAGGGCTCAACAGTTTAGAGCAGAGGTTGCTCCTGCAGAGGACCCAGGTTCGATTCCTAACAGCCAAATGGCAGCTAACAACTCCAATTCCATGGGATCTGACACCCTTTGCTGACCCCTGCAGTCATTGCATGACCCAGGTGTAGCTACACACATTCAGGCATTATACTCAAACATATAAGTTAAAATTAATAAAATACTTAAGAATAAATAAATAAATAAATAAATAAATAAATAAATAGAAATATATATAAAATATCCAAATATAATTCCTTTCTGGAGGAAAAGTGTGTCTTTAGTTGTCTGAGAGTATCTTTCCAACCCACAAAAACAACATGATTCACAGCTTCAAGCCCCTAAGTTCCAAAATCTACCTAAAGATTCGAAAGTTTCAAGTTTTCTAATCATTTTATCAAATTATAAATATATGCATACATGCATACATTTGTATAACTTGTATACCTATATATACACACAAATAACTATATATCCCCTCGTCTATGTGTCTTTTCAGTTTATAAGGTAAACGCACACACGTCTAGATTCACAAAATCCTTTCCCTTAGCCCTCAGGAGAGGCTGCGCACAGAGAAACTAGCTCATAGCTTAGCAGGAAAATAATTGTGGACTTGTAAGTCCAAGAAATAAGCACATCCCAGGTGATGTTTGTGGTGAGTAAAAGAAGGATTGCAAATGAAATGGGAGAAAAGCTTTGCTTGAAAATCCATTGGGAGCCTGAGCCTACTTCCAAAATAGCTCAGAATCCATCATTCTGGAATCTACCAGACCTTCATTAAGGAACTTTATCTGCTGTCTAGAGAGATAGATCAGCGGTTAAGAGCACTGGCTGCTCCTGCAGAGGACCCAAGCTCAGTTCCCAGCACCCACATGGTGGCTAACAGCTGTCCATAGCCCCTCCAGTTCCAGGGGGTCCAACTCCCAATCTGACCTCCACAGGGACTGAACAACACGGGTGCACCTACCTACATGCTGTCAATACACTCATACACATAACATAAAAATAATAAATAAAGTATATTTTAAAAAAGAAACTTTACCTGGACCCTTAATAGAGGCCAAGATACAGTGGAAATGGAAGAAAATTGGCGACAGGGACAAAAGCATGCTATAAGAACAATGTTTCTAGGTTTAAACTGCAACTCTAAAACTTCCCATAAGGGAAAGAGTGACTGAAGTAAATGGGCTATCCTGCCCTGAGTTTTCGCCTTTATTTATTTAAAAAATGTGTGTGTGTGTGTGTGTGTGTGTGTGTGTGTGAGTGTATTGCCTACATGTGTGTAAGTGCACCCATACTGTGCAATGCCCATGGAGCTGAGAAGGCATCAGATGCCCTGGAACTGGAATTACAGACAGTTGTTAGCAGCCATATGGATACTGGTGCTCAAACCCAAGTCCTCTACAAGACCAATCGATGCTCTACCTCTTAATCACTGAGCCATCTCCCCATCCCCATCTTTCTTTTTTAAATTTTATTATTTTTATTTTTATGTATATGTGTATATTGCCTGCATGTATGTAAGTATATCCATGTTGTGTAGTGTGCATGAAGGACAGAAGAGGGTGTCAGATCCCTGGAACTGGAGTTACAGGCAGTTGTTAGCCACTATGTTGGTGCTTGGATTCGAATCCTAATCCTCTTTAAGAGCAGTCAGTATTCTTAACTGCTGAGCCATCTCTTCACCTCCAGATCTCTCTGTTCTAAGGCATGGTCTCTGCCTCTAGTCAGGAAAAGCTGAGAGAACACCTGAAACCACTGCAGGAGGACCCAAGGTATGTTTGTTATTGTCCACTATTTATTTATGAGTGAACCCTTTTCTCCTAATTTAATTAAGCATTACAGAAATATTTTGGCATTTTTAGTGAATAATGATAGAAGAGGTAATTAAGCCTTGTGTAACCCATGGCACAACTGCCTGGGTATGCCAAAGACAAAAGTAGTAATATTATCTGGACTAGGGAATTTAAATTCTTTTCCAACTGCAAGCCCTTTTTGTCTGAGAGACTTTTACCAATCCTAAATATATAGACATCCGAAAGAGGAAAAACACATCAAACACTTACTGATAATAAATTATAAAGAAATTTATTTTAAAACAATTCCTTCATATACTACAATTTTATGATTTGTTAATGTTGAAAGTGAATTCCCACACTAAGATGAGTGTGCTTAATTTTACCATTTATAAAAGATGACAACAAATTTGCATACTAATGAGATAGATATTCTACTTTATTTTTACATGAGGAATTAAATCTTGTCTTAATGTTTGATACTGCAGGACATAGAGCATCTTCAACATTTGTAAGGGTTGATAAGAATTTCATGTTTCTTTTAATTACCAATGCTAAGAATCCTACTTCATATAAATATTTATCATGAAAAAAATCATAGAAATATTTCTTTTTTAATACTTTTATTGATGAATTGTATATTTCATTCATTATCTTTTAGTCAAATTTAGACACATTCCCCTCTCCCAGTCCCCATCCCACCCCTGTTCATGCCTTTTGCCATATATGTCTTGCATCTTTCTCTTGGGGTTTCCAAAGTGTTTCCCTGCAGAGGCTTGTTGTTTTGGTCAGAGTTCAACTGTATCATTCAGTTCTTTAACCCAGTCTTTATGTTGTTGCTTTTCCCTCCCCTTTGTATTGCTCCAACAAATGGCTATATAACCATCACATATGCATCAAAATTATGACTCACTATTGTGAGTGGGAAGGTCTTCTTATATTCCTTCTCCACTTGTTTATTGTTGGTGTAAAGAAAGGCTACTGATTTTTTAGGTTAATTTTGTAGCCTGACACTTTACTAAAACTCTTAGTCATTTCTCAAAGTTTTCTGGTGGAGTTTTTAGCATTCCTTAGGTAAATTAGCATATCATCTGAAAAAAGGGATAATTTAACTTTCTCTTTTCTGATTAGTACCCCTTTAATTTCCTTCTCTTTCCTTATTGCCCCAGCAAGCATTTCAAGCACTATGTTGAAGAGGAGTGGTGATAAGGGGCAGCTTTGATAGGTTCCCACCTTTAAGGGAAATGGTTCTAATTTTTCTCCATTTAGGATGATGTTGGCAGTGGGTTTGCTATATATGGCTTTGATCTTGTTAAGGAATCGACCACATACTGGGAACAAAAGAAATCTCAACAAATACAAAATGATTGAAATTATTTCATGCATTCTATCAGACCACAGTGCAACAAAGCTCAGTATGAACACAAGAATAAGCCCTACTAACTACAAGAACACATGGAGACTAAACAACACAATCCTGAATAATGAATGGATCAGGGAAGAAATAGTGAAATAAAGTATTCATGGAACTGAATGAAAAAGACAATACAACACAACAAAACCTGTGGGATACTTTAAAAGCAGTCTTACGAGGGAAATTTATAGCCCTAAGTGCCCACATCAAAAGAACGGAAAGGGAGCAAATAAGCGAACTAACACTGAAGCTAAAAGCACTTGAAAGACAACAACAAATGAACCCTAAACCAACCGACAGGAAGAAATAACAAAAATCAGAGCAGAAATCAATGAAATAAAAACAATACAAAGAATCAATGAATCCAAAAGCTGGTTCTTTGAAAAGGTAAACAAAATAGACAGACCTCCAGCCCAGTTAACTGAAAGAAAGAAAGAGCAACTCCAAATCAATAGTATACGTGAAGAAAGGGGAAACATCACAACAGACAAAGAAAAGATCTACACAATCATACAAGAATACCTCAAATTCCTATACGCCACTAAATAGAAATACTTCTAAAGTCATTTCAGAAATGGTTGGCCATTCTGTTTGGTGATAGATTCTGTCAACATGACACAAACCACAGTTATCTGAGAAGAGGGAATCTGAATTGAGAAATTTCCTCTATAATGCTAAGTGATGAAGGAGGGCTCAGCCCTCTGTGGGTGGTGCCATCCCCAGGCATATGGAGCAGGATATATAACAAAGGTAGCTGGGCAAGTCAGCGTAAAAAAAAAAGTCAGTTACCAACTGTACTGGATAGCTTTAGTGTCACTTGACACACCTGGGTTGAGGGAGCCTCAACTGAGGAATTGGCTCCATTGGATTGGCCTGTGGCCACATCTGTGGAGTATTGTCTTGATTGTCAAGCAATGTGGGAGGGCCCAGCCCACTATGGTTGATGCCACTCTGGGCAGGTTGTTGCGTACATGTATATAAGAGGGCAGCGGGCAAGGGCCAAGGGAGCAGCCAGTAAACAGCATTCCTCCATGGCCTGTGCTTCAGCTCCTGCCTTTAGTTTCCTGCCCTGAGTTCCTGCCTTGGGCTCCCAGGAGATGTGAGCTGAATAAACCCTTTCCTCCCCAAGTTGGTGTCAGTCAGTTTTGTCACAGCAATGGAAGACAAACGAGACCACCAACTTTCCTCCATGGTCTCTGCTTCAGCTCCTGCCTCCAGGTTCCTGCCCTGCGTTCCTGCTTTGGATTTCCTCCACAATGGACTATTACCTACAAGTTGACCCTTCACCCCCAACACACCTCCCACTGTTTTGGGGGCAGGGTTAAATGAAAGAAATAGAGAAACTAATTAGAACACTTTCCAAATCTCCAGCTAAAAATTAACTGATTCTTTTTAACGAAACTCAAGTCAAAAACTCAAACAGAATTTTTAAAAATCAAACAGTCGAAAACATTACATTCCAAACATGCGACAATTTGATACTCCCATGCTGAGGGATTATGGGCCAGAAAACACTAACAGTCTTGGCTTTCCATGATTAAATCACTTTTAATATTTGGTCTTTGTGCATTCAGAAAACTTGTGGCTGCCAAATTTTTGCAACCCATTATTAGAAGCTAAGATCTAAAGACTAAGTTTAATGTACACAAATGGGGAGACTTAACTAAGAAATCAGTGGCCTTCTCTACAAGTAAAGTTTCTAATTTATGGGAACAATGGAGAACTTCCACTAATCTCCCACTACTTCTTAATTTTGCCTTTTGAGACAAATACTGAATTTGACTCCTACTTCTACCACTCTTAAGGTATTTGATTCCTGTGTGAACTTTTTCCAGGGAAACTATAAACATATCCTCATTCCCTTCGGATAGGGACCAACAACAGACCAAAGTATCATTATACCAAAGCCCATCTGCTGGAGTCAATGAGTTTAATGGGTTTGTTTATAGACCATAGATGAGTGCCTGCTTATAGAAATGTGGGTGACCCCAAAGCCACTGTACTACTGAATAGTGATTTCCCCATGGCTGCATAGATGGAATCCCCACCTTCAATTAACTGTCAATAATCTATATGCTGTAATACCCCCAAGACCACGAGACTATGAACCACTAGGGCTGGCCCAGGAGATGCAGAAGGGAGTGGCTGGAATTGCAGGTGAGGGCCCAATGATCACCCTCAAGTCCTTCATGGAGGGAAGATCAATAGTTAACAGTCCCCATCTTGTGGGTCTCTTGCAAGTAGTCACAGATGCTCTGATGAGGATGATAATGGCCATTGTGCTTGAAGCACAATACTCTACAACAGCAGCCATGTACAACTTCATTAAGTGCCCTGAGCCTCAAGACCCTCAACAGAGAAATCGGAATGTTAGTGGTGTCCTTCTCTAGGAGTCACGGCTTTGAGTGTAGTCCATATAAAAGGCATCAGGAGCGAGAGAATGGAAAGGCAGTGGAGGAAGGGGAAGGTGACTGCCTAGAGCATAGTTGTATCTGCCGCAACAGTGGGCTGGGGAAGTGGCTTCCTCGGCAGGGGAAATGATACTGGTGCATCACTCATTCTTGGGCCTGGATAAGGGCTGCTATATAGACTGCTAAATCCTCACCCTCTGTGGTGTGCTGCATATTCACAGGAACAGCAAGGATTTCTACAAATGTGGGAATCAAGGAAACCAGGAACACTCAATACAGAGACCATTGGGAAGAGACTTGGGTGTGAGACTATGCACTTGTACCACAAGAGGATGCCACTAATGAAACTTCAAGGAGGGTTTCTATGTGTGCAACGATGTGTGACAAGGATCCATCATTTTAAGTAAAGAACCTCACACCAAGTAACCATTCAGCAGATGGTAACTTTATTAGAGTAATGCAGGGAAATGTTGGATCTGACATTGGGACCCCTTTTAAACTGAGACAACATGATTTCTGTTTTATGTGCTGTGTTGGTTGATTTTAATTATCAACTTGGCACAACCTGGAATTAACTGAGAGGGGGAGAATCAATGAGAGACTGGAAGTGCTAAGATCCAAGTTCATGGATTCAACAGTACATCCATTTGCTGAGCACCTACTGTATGCACAACCACATTATATGCTGGGGTCACAAGTGTGAAGAGACAAAATGCCTCTTTCCTTAAAAAGGTTCTTTAAGGATATGTTTTAAAATTTATTGTTCTGATGGAAGGTGATCATCCCTCATTTTCAGGAAAATAGCTCTTCATAAATACCACTAAAATAATCCAGCTACATAACAAAACAACAATCCTAATATTGAATAACTGAAGAAGTCAGTTCCTTAGTTGTGCTCTGAGCAAAATTTTACCAAGCCAAAATTAAGCATTCAATTATGAAAGTTTATGCCCTCAACATTGAAACCAAATGAGCAAAGCACTATGTAAATTGTGTGTGTTTGTTGATAATAAAAAGTCATATGTGAATCTAGTTCTACTAAGAATAGACATCTGTAAATGACTTGGTCCATTTATTGATTTCTAAAAAATAGATCAATGTTTATTCTTGCTACTAATTTAAAATGGAGAAAAATGAACTTAAAAAATAAAAACTACAATGACTTTATTTTTTTAATGAGACTTTTAACTGACTGGGAGGTGTTCCCAGATTTTGGGAACCAATTTCCATTGTTTGAAAAATAGAAGCAATGAGGAAAAGGGGCTAGAGAGATGACTCAGCACTTGAGAGCACTTGCTGCTCACTCTGGAGGACCCAAGTTCATATAGCAGCACCCACAGGACACAGCTCACAAACAGCTGTAATTCTAGCTCTGAAGGATCTGGCCTGATGCTCTCTTCTGGCCTGCACAGGCACTGCCATATACATGTGCACATATACTCACACTGACACACACTCACAAACACTCATGATATAAATCTTTTCTATAAAAAGAAAAGAATGAGGGAAGACCACAGTTGAGCACATCACTTGCATGTAGCAAAGACTGGAATTTAGAATTACTCCTTTTCAATAATTCCTGTAAGAAGCAGGGAAAATCAACATAGGGAGAAGCATGGTAGGAGCTCTCAGATTCAGGCAGAAGCTCTTGTGTTTCAAGTACTTTATTGGTGCTTCTCCAAAGATTCCACCACCAACAGCAGGACTGAGTATTGTACAGACAAAAGCTGGTTGGACTCATCACACTCCACAGACAAGTGACACTATTTCACATCATCAATAAAACTACTGGAACTATCAAGGCTTGACACCAGTACTTTAGGTATAAAATACACGATGTATCTGGCCTTCATTTTAACCTAGGATAATCCATTGTTTTATAGTAAATGCTTTGTAAAGCTTGGCTCTCCTTGAGAGCAACCAGAAACAAGGAGGGAAATAAATTCAGGTAGAAGTAACCACCATATAAAGGCTTCCAGACATCTTCAAAACCTTCCCATCTTGCAAGCTGAAGAGATGGTTCAGTTGTTAAAAGAACTAGCTGTTCTTGCAGAGGACTCAGGTTTGGTTCCCAGCATCCACATGGCAGATTATGACATCTGTAATTCCAGTTTCAGTAAACCCATCACCCTTTTCTGACCACTGCAGGGTCTGTATGCATATTGTATACAAACATACATGCAGGTCAAACACCCACAGATGTAAAATAAAAATAAACAAATCTTTAGCAAGGCATAGAAGTTCATACCTTTAATCCCAGCACTTAGGAGGCAGATCCAGGTTAGCCCGGATTGCATAGCTAACTCTGCATAGTGAAACCCTATCTAAACAACAACAGCAACAACAACAACAAAAATCCTCTGATTTTGCATCCCAAGATATCACCTAAATAACAAAATCCTCCATAGTACAAATGAAGACATATGTCTGAACAAATGGTTAAGTTTATAATCAAACTCATTGCTTTTGAACATCTTGCCAGCACCACACAAATTTCTCTCAACCTCCTACCTAAACATTGTTAGCTGAAATACTCATTGTTCAGTTGAATTACAATTCACTTAGTTTTCTTTTTTTTTTTGTATTTTTTTTTTATTTCTGTATGTGTACGAATGTACTGTCTGCATGCAAGTCTGTGCACCCGTGTCGTGCAATGCCGCGGAGGTCAGAAGAGGGTCTCGGATTCCCCTGGAACTGGAGTTTCAGACGGTTCTCGGCCGCCATGTGGGTGCTGGGGATCGAACCCGGGTCCTCTGCAAGAGTGGTCGGCACTCTTAACCGCTAGGCCATCGGTTTTCATGACACATGTGTCATAATCACATTGCTAGGGAGGGATGGAGATGAGGAATCTCACAGTTGAAGAAAGCATGAAGGGGACAGCACAGTTTAAGTCCCATTAGACCCTCTAATGTGCCCTGTGGATCACCAGGAGGCAGAGATCAGGCTCGGTCTCTTGTCTTCCACACTGCTTTTCGCTATCAGTATCCGGGTCCCATACTTCTCTTTAATCTCTTGATTTTTATTTCAATTAATTAATGTACCAAAATCCCTAAGCATCTTTAATCTCATAAATATAAAATCTCATAATTTACTAAATCTCTTAACAAACAACTCTACTGAGAATCTGTATAATAAGAACTGTTCTGTGAGCACCAGGGAATCCCAACAATCACTTCTCGCAAAATCCTTATGGGTCATCACTAGGTGACTTGTTCTATAAGACAGCATGCAGAATGACGGAGGGGCTGAGTAACTCTCTTTAGGCCTCTCAGTTAGTAAGCTTTCATGCAGAGATGCAAACCCAAACATGCTAGATAAAAAATGCACACCTTTCATTATAGTATTTGAATTACCGTACTTTATCCCTCACATTCTAATACAGGAGAAAATCCTAAATAACATTAAATAACATCTTTCTGCAACTCACAGAGTTTAGAGACTTTGTGGAGACAAATCTTAGCACATTTAGACATCATCAAACAAAGTCTATGCAAGACAGTGTTTAATCAAGGGGCTGAAAGCAGATGCAACATTGAGCACTGGTCTCTGCCTCCCCTCCCAACTCAGTCACTACATGTGCAATCTACCTAAGTCTATCCTACCAGAGGCTCAATCCCAACAGCCTTGGCTGAGTTAGCCATAGCCCTTGCTACCTCACCCACAAGGTCACTGAAAATTCGGGTCAGGGCCAACAGCTCTTGACCTACGAGACTGGGCGTTATGTTTAAGAGACTCATTTGAGTTCTAAATTTGGAAAATGGGAGTTGGGATTGTGAATGGGTTGAAATTCCCATTCTTTTTTATTTTATTTTCATTCTTATAAGTGCCAAAAGTGTTTTTATTTATAGAATAGAATGTGATGTTTTGACATATATATGGTAGAATGGCTAACTCGAGCTAATTAACTTGTTTGGGAGAATATAAGATCCTTCTCAGCAATTTAATAGATTGCTATTAGCTGTAAAGAACATGATGTACAAATAGCTCTTTTGAAGTTACTCTTTCTTTCCAACGGAAATTTTGGCCACTTACTGTCTTCCCACTCGTGGGCTCTGATAATCATAAGTCTGCTATTTCTGTGATTTCTATTTCTATGATTTCAGTTTCTTGAGATTCCACATACAGTTGATATGTAGTTGTGTTTCTATTCCTAGTTTATTTTACTGAATTGTCCTCTAGGTTCAGCCACATTACCAAGAAATGGCAGGATTTCCCACATTTACAGCAACTCTTCTTCATACATTCATTCATGGATGGACACCTGGGTTTAGTTCATGTCCTAATAATGCAAATGGTGTTGCAGTGGACATGAGATTGCAGAAGTCTCATCCACAACCTCATTTTATAGCCTTTGGGCATTGTTCTAGTTTCATTCTGTTGCTCTGACACATGATCAAAAGCAAATTATGGGATGAAAGGGTTTATTTCAGCATAAAGGTTACAGTCTATCACTAAGGGAAATGAGGGCAAGAACTCAAGAAGGAACTTGACTCAGAAACCATGGAGGAACATTGCTTGCTGAATCATTAACAAGCTTGCCCTCAGCTAGCTTTCTTATACAGCCTTGGACCAACTGCTCAGGAAATGATGCCACCCTCGGTAGCACATGCATCAAATGCCAATCTAGGCACTCTCCCACAGTCATGCCCACAGCACAATCTGTTCTGGGAAAACTCTCAATTAAGACTCATTTCTCAGGTGACTCTAACCCATGTCAAGCTGGCATTTAAAGCTGGCAAGGACAGTTATAAACTCAGTGGCAAGACCGCTGTCTCATATAGAAATTTTATATTTAGCCTTTGAGAGAACTTCCAAACTGTTTTGACAATTTAATAAATGTCTTAAACAACTCTACCAAGAGCCTCTATGACAGGAGCTGTTCTAAGAACATGCAGACACCCAACGCATTGTTTTGCACACAATTCCCATGAATCATCACTGATAGCCTCGTCTTAGGAGGATACTCTTGTGGAGTTTGAGACCACTAGGAAAGACCACTAGACTCTACTCAGATTCAAATCAGTGAAATTTATTGAAGCAGTGTGTTTGGCAAAAGAGTCCCACTTTCCAATTTGGAAACTGCCACCCTGAGAAAGGAGGGGAGAGGAAATTGAAAGGCAAAATCCACAAGACAAAAAGAAAAAAAAAAAAAAAAAAACCACAGCTGTTGCAGTAGAACTTCACCTTGAAAATGTCAGGGTGCCTTTAAGCAGGATAAGTGAGCTACAGAAGCCAAAACCAGCAGCTAATCATGTCTATGTTTATGTGTCAACAAGGTTGGATCAAGCAGATGGTCATCAGAAGCATATTTTGGGGAAAGGGTCGGGGCTGCCTGGAATTTCCTTTGCAGCCTTGATCTAAGAATGAATATAAACTGGAGTCACTTCAGCTCTCACATTACTATGCCAAAGAATTCAGAGGCTAATTAACAAGAACTGGAAAACTGCATGCCATTTACACTCATGGTGGACATTTTCTGCCATGTGCAGGGAAAACTATCAAAAGCCTAGGTAGAAAGATGAGGAATAAATGATCTTTAGGGAAAGGAATGGACATGAGATCCCATTCAACTCTTGAGAAATGAAGAAAATAATTGGTTTGTAAATTCACAGCCTCCAGCTCAAGTCCTTCCAACCTATTCATAATTCCTCAGCCTGACCTTCTAAATAACTACAGATTCAGAGACAAAATGTACATGTGCACATGTGTGTAGCCACAGACATACACAGACCGAAGATGAGCACATGTACATTCATACAGGCACACAGTCTCTGTTAGTTGGAACCAAAAAATTACTGAGAGCCGGGCATTGTGGCACATGCCTTTAACCCTAGCACTTGGGAGGCAGAAGCAGGTGGATCTTTGTGAGTTCAAGGCCAGCCTGGTCTACAGAGTGAGCTCCAGAACAGCTGGGGCTACAAGGAGACCCTGTCTCAAAAACACCAAAAAAAAATTGCTGAAAACATGAATAAAATTTGTCATAAAAAGAATATATAATAAAGTGGGCATAGTGGTGTATACCTCTGAGCCCAGCTCTCAGAAGCAGAGGTAGGTAGATCTCTGTGAGAGGCTGGTCTACATAGAAAGTTCCAGGCCAGGGTTGGAGAGATAGCCTAGCAGTTAAGAGCACCGACTGCTTTTGCAGAGGACCCGGGTTTGATCCCCAGCACCCACATGGCAGCTGAGAACCATCTGTAACTCCAATTCCAGGAGAACTCCAGTTCCAGGGGAATCCGACACCCTCTTCTGATCTCCGAGGCATTGCACGACACGGGCGCACAAACTTGCATGCAGACAGTACACTCATTCACATACAAAAATAAATAAAATTAAAAAAAAAAAGTTCCAGGCCAGATAGGGCTACAGGTAGACCCTGTCTCGAAAAGAAAAAAAGAAAAAATAAATAAAAACAAGAAAAACAGCTAAGCCAATGTTGTAATAGGGTCTAACCACAAAATGCCAGCAACTCCATGATAGTGAATTAGAAGGATATCTAAAAGTCTGACATTCTCTAAAGTTATTTTATACCTCAGGTTACACAGGCACTCTGTGCAGCCATGTTTCAGTAAATAGAAAAATGCTTATCTTTTACCACTTTGTCCTACTCTGGCATAATTCTTTAGAATCACAGATTAGTACTAAGAAGTGGTATGAAATCTTATAGACCATATCAGAGCAACAACATTCATAGAGTCAAGGCCAAATGAGTAAAAGAACTGAAATTGAGAATCAAAATTAGCCATGACCCGTATTGCTTAAAACCCTATGAAACTCTATGTGTGTTTGGTTTATAAGGTATCACTCATTGACCTCCAAGGGAAACCTCAGGACAGATGCACACATTTTCCCTAGATAAAATTGTCAACGTGTATTAGGAACACAGTATGGTTCTCTCTGACACTCAGTGATTATTTACTGAATATTTCCTGACTGAATATTTACTTAAGTAGCTGGTAATAAGTTAACAGACTGGAAGGTCACTCTGGAGACTACAGGTGCAACTGTAGCACTGTAGATGAATGAGACACCCAGAATGCTGGTCTGTAGTAACTGCATGAATTCTAGAAAGTTCTTTGACAGCCCCAGTCTCGGTCTTCCGCGTGGGAAAGGACACCACTTCACAAGGTTGCTATAAAGACAGAGCTGAAGCTCTCCGGTTCCTAAAAGCACCAGAGCAGAGTGACTGCTCACCCGTGTGGGCCTTCTTTGTCATTTGCTCCCTTAAGATGTCTGCACAGCTTTTCATGTAGCTCATTAAATTCAGGATAAAATATTTTGCCCATCCCCTGCTGTTAATACATTTGAATCTGCTTATTTGTTTTGTGATATTTAATAGTTACATGTATGCCTTTTCTGGGAGCAATAAATTTCTATTGCTTATGGTATTCTGTTACAGAAACCTGACTATGACTCTGATAATTTGGTTTCTATTGCTCTGATAAAACACTCTGACCAAAACAACCTTAGGGAGGAAAGGGTTTATTTTGCTGGCATATCCTGATCACAGTTCATCACTGAGGGAAACTACAGCCCAGATCTGAAGGCAGAGGAACCTGTGGGCTAGCTTACTCCTTTGACCTGTGCTTAGCCTGCTTTCTTATGTAATCAAGGACCACCTGCTCAGGGAGGGCACTGCTCACAATGGGCTGGACCCTCCCACATCCCTCAACAGCCAAGAAAATGTCCCACAGACATGGCCACAGAACAGTCCAGTAAGGGAAATTCCCCAATTATCATTCCCCCTTTCCAGGTGTGTCAAATTGACAACTGCAGCTATCCAGCACAGACACTGTAAGATGTCTTTTCTCAAGCTAAACATATAAGACCAAAGTCCCTTCTGTTTTGAAGTCTTTTTAACCAAATTTAATCTATCAAATCCCAGATTCTTAAAGTATGTATTTCACAATGTCAAGGAAAACTAAAGATTACATGGAAGTCAGTGGTCTTTCCCTACTGGTTGAGACTGCCTCCTACCAGTATGGGTATTGCTAGCCTCCAGCTCATCTCATAAGCAAAGGTCCAAAGAGGTGACCATACAACCCCACAGAATCAGAGGCCAACATCTGGAGCCACTTTGCTATGCAAAATGGGTGGATTGGTATTTGGCCCATGTTACCCTTGGGACTGACTAAACTCACTTTAGGGTAGAACTCTCAGAAGAGAGAAAATGCATAATTTTAATGAGACTGTAACCTTCAGGTGTTGCTGATTGAACTTTAACACTACAAAATAGCTTTTCTCTATTTCCACATAGGGATCTTCCTTGTCTTGTGTTGCTATTCTACATACCAGATGTGAGGTCGCATTCCAGCTGCACTGTGGCATTTGGCTTCTTTATTTTGCAACATAGCCCCTCATTAAGATGAACACAGACATCGCAGCTTGGGAGGGGATAGTGTTACACACCGAACCAGCAGTCATCTTTTCACACACTCATTCTGAAGCCGCATACCATTGCTTTGTCTCTTCTGACCTATTTTTTTCTTCCTATGTTGTGTTTAACAACATTATTCATTTATTGCGTTGGGCACAGTCACTCATGCTTTCTCAATCTTACCCTGCTCATAAGCTACATACATATTCATATTCTGACATTCCGCATTCGTCTCTCTACTCTCGTATAATCACAACTGCCTTCTGATGACTAGAAATAAGTAAACCACACCAAGACAAGGAAGAACTCCAATGACCAATTCCATTCTGAAGAAGAAACCACCAAATGTCCCCTGGCTTACTGTATCCTTCCCTGCTTTTACTATTTAGACCAAAACAGAAAACAGGCATATTCTGTCTCCATTCAGAAATGGTTTATGTTTAAACAGAAAAATAGAGTTCTACTCAGGAATCAGAATGAACACCTTGCTGTGGTGAATGTTTAAATGTAAAATACATAAAATATTAAATTTGGGACCAGCAAGACGACTCAGTGGGGAAAGTTAGCTGTTCCCAAGCTGAATAACCTGATTCCATTATCTGAGAGCCACATGGTAGAGGAGAGAATGGACTTCTGCGAATTGTCCTCTGACCTCCGCATGTATACAGTTACATACACAGACAAGAAAAATGAATGAATGAACATGTAATAATTGTTTAAATCCAATTAAACAGAGAAAGCCCATTACACTCCTTGGAAAGAGGATTCCAGTTAGGTTAAGGGTTGATGTAATCTGTAAAAATGGCCACCTGGAAAGTAAGGCTAAGTCCTGTCTGAAAACTTCGACATGGTTAGAAATTTTATATTGGACATAGACAAATGAAAGCCCACAACGAGCATAGTCAGCGTCAGCGTCGTTTCCTCCTGCTCACAGGCCTTGCACTATTGAATAAACCCTGGAACTCCCAGCAAGCAGATTCCAATGCCCAGTTTTTCAATTCTCTTTGCAAACCCTAGAGAGCCTTCTTCCTTCCACAGACTCATTAAAGATGTAGTTAAGTAGTAATTGTATTTGTTTCAAAATCCAGAAATTAAGGCAAGCAAACGAGAGCTCAAGGTCAGCCCAGAAGTGAGACAGGAAACGATAGCCTCACCGTTCCTTGACTGCTCAAGTCAGCCCTGGCCATTGCACAGAGGGCTGCAGAGCCCTATGAAACCGCACCGTAGTTCTCCAAGGATGGTGAGCAACTGTTATAAACATCAATTGAAAGAGAGGTGGATAAATTCTGTGTTATATTCCCAACAGCACAAGTGGATGACAGGCAGCAAACAAAACGTAGTGGTTTTCAACAGTGATATATGCAAGAAATTCAGTGAAACTTTGGTTGCAGGAAGGCACATCTGGGAAAATACAATAATGGTGTTTAACAATAAAAATGGAGAGATGATTCAACATTTAGGAGCATTTGTTCTATCAGGGACCTGAGTTTCGTTCCCAGCACCCAATTTGAGTGGCTCACAGGAATGTTTAATTCCAGCTCCAGGGGAATCCAACACCCTCTCCTGGCCTCCAGGGGATTCTTCACTCTTGTGAACAAAGACACACATACACAATTTTTTTAAATAAATAAATCTTGGGGCTGGAGAGATAGCCTAGCGTTTAAGAGCACCAACTGCTCTTGCAGCGGACCCAGGTTCGATCCCCAGCACTCACATGGTGGCTAAGAACCATCTGTAACTCCAATTCCAGGAGAACTCCAGTTCCAGGGGAATCTGAGACGCTCTTCTGACCTCCGAGGCATTGCACAACACGGGTGCACAAACCTACATGCAGACAGTACATTCATACACATATAAAAATAAATAAAATAAAATAAAATAAATCTTTTTTTAAAGTACTAGAGTGGGCTGGAGAGATGGCCTAGCGGTTAAGAGCGCCGACGCTCTTGCAGAGAACGCGGGTTCGATCCCCAGCACCCACATGGCGGCTGAGAACCATCTGTAACTCCAATTCCAGGAGAACTCCAGTTCCAGGGGAATCCGAGACCCTCTTCTGACCTCCGCGGCGTTGCACGACACGGGTGCACGGACCTACATGCAGACAGTACATTCATACACATAAAAAATAAATAAAATAAAAATTTTTTTAAAAAGTTTAAAGTACTAGAGTTTGCCTATGGATGATATATCTGTGTTAAAATATTGAAATAATGTTTTTAAATAGACAGCATTCCGAAATTAGCATTACTGAGGTCTGAGAGCCATGGCAGATAGACATGAATGGACGAGAAGTAATTCTATATGTAGTATCTCCATTCTCTAGAAAATTATGTAAACTTGAACTAGGATGATATCTCAGTTGCCAAGGTGACCAACACAGAACCACGAAGAAGCGTGAAGATTGCAGTTCAATTCCCAAAACCCTCAGAGAAAAGCCATGCATTGTGGTGTGTACTTATAATCTTAGCACTGGGCAGGTGGAAGCAGGCAGATGCCTGGGGCTTGCTGGTCAGCCAGCCTCAGTTACTTGGTAAGTACCAGGCCAGTGATGGACCCTGTCTAAAAGAAAAATACATGATGGTATTTGAGGAATGACACCCAACCTTGTGTTTTGTTCTCCACACTCAAATGTACCCCCATATACATAAACACACATGCACACACGTAAACACACAAACACATAAACATATACACAGTTTAAATTTTTAAAAACTGGTATCTATATCTAGATTATAGACTCTGTTCTTTGGGTAGTGAATATTATCCTCTATAATTTGCTCTATTTTTGAAAGATTGTACATATAAAATATGCATCTATAGATGTTGTTTAGTCTATATGCACATTTATAAAACATATATATGTATAATTACATCAAAATATAGAATAAATAGCATATATATTTGTGCATAATATTGTCGATGCAGATATCTATGTGACACATGTATGCTTATATATAAACTCTATCAACTTACAAGATATTTCACATGCAAATTATGTAACATCTTTTGCCTGTCATATGTGCAATAATTCAAAAAAGATTTTATGTTCTGGAACAGGCACATGTTACCGTCAGATGGAAAGTCACAATAAATTCCATCACCTGCTCTTGCACAGTGAGGAATGATCAGTACTCAACTGTGATGTTTTCAGTGAGAATATCCCCCACAGGTTCCACATGTTTGAACATTTTTCCTCAGTTAGTGGCACTGTGGTGGGAGGTCACAGAATCTCTAGGTGTCTCCTCACTAGAAGAAGCATGTCACTCACTATATGAGGGCTTGGGGAATTGAACTATAGTTTTCATGCTTCTGTGTTGGTCACCTTGGCAACTGGGGGCAGGCTTTGAGAGTTTCCCATTGACCCATTTTTTTCTCTGCTTCCTGTGGCTGATTGAGGATATGCATGCTGCTCTTCCTGCTCCCGTGCTGCACTGCCATGATTTATCGATTGATTGATTGATTGATTGATTGATGATTGATTGATGATTGATTTATGAGTGTTTGGCCTGTACACCTAAAGGTCCATGTGCATGCAATCCACACAGAAGCCAGAAGATGTCATTAAATTGGCATATATAGGAGGTTGTTAGCTGCCATGTAGATGCTGGGAACTGAACCTATAATCCTTAACTGATGACCATCTCTATTCTTCAATAATGAACTCTTATCACTCTGGAACCTTAAGCAGAATACACTCTTCCTTTTAAAAGTTGCCATGGTCATAGAGTTTTATAACAGTAACAGAAAAGCAACTAACACAAAGACCATCTTCAACCAGCATACATTAATGAAACAACAATTTATGTCATCAAACATGCAAAATTTAGCAATATATATTTGCCTATGCTGAATTTGGCCAAGGACTAGGGCAGAGAGCGTCAACACTGAAACAATGGTGGTAGGTTCACAAGAAGCTCTGGTGGATGAGATGACTGGAGAATCTCATTCTGGACCTGCAAGTCAGAAGCAAGAGCAATCACAAATAATGTCAACACTACTCTAGGGCTTCACCTAACTCTATTGACTTCCTGCACAGCTACACATGTGAGGGACTTTATTATACCCATTTCACAAATGAAAAAGTGCACTTCAGAGAGTGTGAGCCCACTGCCAAGCCGCACAGCCAGGAAGTGTCCAAAGCAGCCTTGGACAGGGATGTTGTCTCCAAAGTCTTTGTTCTCAAATACAGTTAACTTGCCAATAGAAACTAATAATCCTTGTATTTAGCAAAGGGTTCGACTTTGTCTAAAACACCCTTGAATGTGCTTTTCTTCACTGTAGTTTCAAACTAGCTTAGACAAGTTTTTAAAATAAAATACAGCAAGTTTTCTCAGTCCCCCTCCAGCAACTCCGTGAAGCTCTAGGTTTCCACTGAAAAACACTGCACCCCATCGTGTAGACCCACTGTTATCTGGGAGGTATAAATCCTCCAAGTCTGGTGAATTCCTTTTACAGGAATACCAACTAGCTTAGAGCATTCTTCCAGAAGGCAAAAACAACTGCTGCTGTGTAAAGCAGACACTCCGCTGGTCGGCCATATTTCCAGAAGAAATCATTGTGGTGTATTTAGATAGAGATCATCAAGGCCATGAGCAAAACTTCCATTCTCTCAGACACAGCTGGACTTGCTCGCTTCCTTCCGCACTTGTAAGGTCAATCCTTAAAACTTAAATTCCAGCTTCTATGAAATGGCCAGAAGCTGTGAAGAAGCTGCTTACTATACCCATTGGGTTCTTCTAAGTTTCCAGAAACAGCAGTGTTCAAGGCGGCCTCTGAGAGGGGAGACACCTTGGGTGAAACAGGGAAGGAAAAGAAGGGAGGGAGAGAGAGACTGGGGAAGGGAAGGAGGGAAAGAGAGAAATGGAGGAGACGACAGGAGAAAGGAGGGACATGAGAGAAGAGGGAGCAAAGGAAGGAGCTGGGAGAGAAGGAAAGAGAGGAGGGGACGGGGAAAGGGAAGGGAATGGTAAGAAAGGGGAGAGGGGAGGGGAGGGGAGGAGAGGGAAGGGAAGGAGCTTTTGTGGGTAACTAGAGTTCCTGGACACCGGAACTGTTGTCATTCAGGTTCAGAATCCTGGACATGGTCTGGTGCCTACAGAGCAGTTTCCCAACTCCGTTATTGGGTCCCCTTGGGTGGCTGAGACATTTGCTGTTGAATAATGATTAACATTCTCCTCTCCCCTCAGTCCTGTGTCCCCTGCCTTCCCTCAGTCCTCTGGTTCCCTCCTCCACTCTGTGTGGACCCTCACTGTGGACCCCTCTGTTGTTCCAAACCTTCTGTAAGAATCTGATGTGCTCTGTCAACCACATTCCAGCACAGAGTGGCCTTCTCGTCCAGTGTTCTGTATCCACATGGATCCAGTGTCCTCACAGCAGGTGCTCAACAGCCAAACCTCTTAGAATAAGTGAGACAGTGTTCCATGTATTGGAACGAAGTGTTGAAGAAGCTCTGCTTTATGTGCTGCCAGATTGTGTGTTTGTTATTCTGTCACCTAAAAGCACCCCCCCTATCTTCACCTGGCCACTTCCTGGCTTTACATGAATCTAGGAAGTGCTTAACCTCTTTGCACCTCCTTTTCCTGGGTACAAAGGGATATAAAGAATTATTGGAACATGTTTGATTACTACAGTGACACATAGAGGAGCATCTAGTACCATGTCCACTGCTGTCGTCATTCCATCCTGTCAGATCCAGCTTGTGGGCTGATGGTCTCCAGATTTCAGAAATAGCTTTCTCTCTTGACACCAGGGGCCACTATAAGCCACGATGTCAATCTTCAAATGACAATCATTTATCATTAAGAAGAAACAAGGGCTGATGAGATGGCTCAGCCACTAAAGTGCTCGTTGTGCAAATGTAAGGAACTGAGTTCAGTTCAGTCCCTAGGACCTAAGTAAAAGCTGGGCAGGGCAGCAGTGATCCAAGTGCTGGGGAGGTAGAGACAGGTAGATCTCTAGGGCTCGCTGGGTAGATGGTCTAGCCTGGGCTCACTGGATAGCTGCTCTAGCCTGGGGCTCACTGGGTAGATGGTCTAGCCTAATGGAGGAGCTGAGAGACCCTGACTCAAAAAAGAAGATGGACATTGCCTAATAAGTGATATACACGGGTGATGTCTGGCCTGGGCACATGACCACAGGTGCCTGCCCACACAAACACACACATACACACACACACACACACACACACACACACACACACACACCGTCACATGCAGACATACACACATACACATCCTCACATCCTCATGCACATATATTCTCACATGCACATCTCACATACACACATATCCTCACCTTCATCCATATATTCACACTTTCAGATAAACATCCTTACCCACACATCTCACACACATATAGACTCACACATCCTCACACATACACCTTACACATATACCTCACATATACAGACATGCACACACAGCTCATACCTCACATATACATACATGGACACACATCCTCACATACACACACATTTCATATGCACACACCTCACACATGCACACACACACCTTACATACACACACACCCTCACACACATACACACATACACATACATGCATATACATTCTCTCTCTCTCTCACATACACACATCTCACATACACATATCTTACAAACACACAGGCACACACAGGAATAAACATCTCACATACACACACATCTTCACATAAATACATGCACCCACACAAAAGAAAAAGCAAACAAAAATTTATTCCATAGGTGATGCTAATTTAAGATCATTTCTTTTCTAATCCTTAAAACTTTCCTGTTAACACCAGAAACAAGTTATGCTGTTTCCCTTGACTGAACTGAGAACCACCTCTTTTCTGAGATTAGTTCAGACTCTTCCCAAGGCAAAGCTGATCCACATTGACCTTCCTCTGGCCCTGGGCTTCCACAGGCTGAGCGTGTAAGAAATCAAAAGCAGAGAAGAAAATGAAGTTGACAGTTGCTCTGTACAGAATGCTGAGAGGAATGGAGCTGGTTATCAATTGTTGAAAATGTCTGGATTCCAAATGGCCAGATCTGTGCAAGGCGGTTTCATCTGACACTTAGCTTGCCGTAGACTTTTGGGTCGATGGAAGCTTCCAAAGAAAGATCAGCAAAGTCAGGAGCCTTCATGCCAACATTCAAGATATCAGTGTAAAAAGAACCATCTGTAGCTTTTTATTGAACTGGTGATACGTGGCAGAAGGTGGAAGTGGCAGCAGCATCTGCTGCCTGGAGTTTATGAAGCTGGCGCACGCATACACAGAGCCCCGAGTTTATTCCTTATGACTGACACATGCTGGAATGAGAGTCTGTAGTTAATAGAATGCAACAGTGGTGTCTGCACACACTGGGAATAAATTGCATGCACCCACAAATGTCTTTTTGGGGCAATTGTGGGAATGCCCAACCCCTAGAAGCAAGTGTGGGATTTAAAATAGCCGCTTTAGGCCAGGCACAGTGGCACACACCTTTAATCCTAGCACTTGAGAGGCAGAGGCAGGTGAATCTTTGTGAGTTCAAGGCCAGCCTGGTCTACAGAGCGAGTTCCAGGACAGCTGGGACTACAGGGAGACCCTGTCTCAAAAAGACTAAATAAATAAAATAAATAAATAAGTAAATAAGCCGCTTTGATAATTGAGACAAGATAGTTTTGTGTGCCTTGAAAGAAGTATTAAAAGCATCATGCATTATTTATTTTTAAATGCTCTATCTGTTATTGTTTCAGCTAAGAACATTTTCTTCATATTCAAAGGACAAGAACCCTCACAACAGTATGCAACCCTTCACTAAGTCACATAGACTGATGGTTCTAGGGTCCAGTCTTCAAATTCTTACTCACAAACTTCACACATAGTTGAACAGATAAACAGAAGTTAAACATAAGGAGCTGGTAAAACTGACTCCTGTGGGTCTGGAGAAATGGCTCAGTGGTTAAGAGAAATGGCTGTTCTCAGGGGACCTGGGTTTGATTTCCAGCACCCACATAGCAGCTAACAACCATCCTTGACTTCAGTGTCAGGGGATCCGATACCCTCTTCTGACCCCCAGGGGCATTGCACAACAAAGGTGCACTTACATACATGCAATCAATACACTCATACACATAAAGCAAAAATAATAAATAAATATTTTTTAAAAAAATAAAAGGGGCTGGAGAGATGGCCTAGCGGTTAAGAGCACCAACTGCTCTTGCAGAGGACCTGGGTTTGATCCCCAGCACCCACATGGCAGCTGAGAACCATCTTTAACTCCAGTTCCAGGGGAATCTGACACCCTCTTCTGACCTCTGCGGCATTGCATGACTCAGGTGCACAGACCTACATGCAGAGAGTACATTCATACACATTAAATAAAATAAAATAAAATAAAATAAAATAAAATAAAATAAAATAAAATAAATAAATAAATAAATAAATAAAATAAATAAATAAATAAATAAATCTGAACCTGACCATTTGTTTTGTGACTTTGAGATTCAATTATTCTTAATTATTTAAGCCTTGAATATGCAAGCTGATGATATCCTTAAAGGGAAAAATTTAAAGAGAAGGACCAATCTTATTATGAATGAGGCAATGCTCAGGAAAGGCTAATGCTAAATAGTATGTAATATTATTTTAATTCCTGAAAAGATAAACCCAGAGTAGCAGTATCTCAAATGCTCTGAGACAGAAAGGACAGAAGGGGATAGATCCTAGGAGTAACTGGATCACTGTACTATGGAGGCCGAGAAGTTTCACAGTCTCCTCTCTGCAAGCCAGGAAAGTGAGTCGTGTCATTCAATCTGAGCTCAAAGTCTTGAGAACCAAGGGACCTGGTGGTGCAAAATCTAATACACCAGCAAGAAAAGATGAGACTGAACACCCCAGTTCAAGTGGGGAGGCCGGTCACCTTTCATTTTATTCAGACTCATAAAGGATCAAATAGATTGGGTGACACCCACCCACCTGCATTAATTATTTTTTAATGTTGTGGTGACAAAACACCTGCAAAGGAAAGTGTTTGGAAAAAAGACAAATTCTACCATGACAGGGAGGGCACGGAGAGCAGGAGGCTGGCTGGTCACATTGAAGCTGCAGTCAGGAAGCAGAGAGACAACAGGAAGCGGGGCCCAGCTATGAAACCTAAAGGCTCATGCTACCCTTCACCCTCAGCTCTTCCTCCATCCAGCCTCTGCCTCGTGAGGGTTCCGCCATCTCTCAAGCACCTCCACCAGATAGACACCAAGTGTTCCACCTAGGAGGTCATTTCACGTCGGAACCACATCACCTACATGGAGGAGGGCATTCTGCCTTGCTAAGCCTGCTAGTTCAGCTGTTAATTTCAGCATAGAAATTCTCTCCAAGACACATTCAGATATATCTGAGCACCCCATGTACCCATTAAGGTGAAACAGGGAACTAACCATCAGGACTTGAAATACAAATAGAATTGTCATGAGATTGTGGCAGAGTGAATATAGGGACTGAGGGAACACGGACTTATAGAGCTTCTCTATTAATTGCAACTGTGAGAGACTAGTTTCAAAGGCATGTGTCCCTGGACCACAGCCATTTCCAAACTGCCCACCTAATAGGGTCTATGACTAGCAAGGCAACTGTTTAGACAAACTCCTTTGTCTTTGTACATAACAGAGGGAAAACGAGTACCTAACTCATACCATTTACTGAAATTTAAATAAGAAAATGAACGCAAAGCATTTCCTATGAGTATTTCAGGGAATGAGAAAAATGGAGACCTTCAAACTCTATTGCTGAGAGAATAAATCTTGCAACTTTTCATAGGGAATTTTGTCAGCACCAGTCACACTTAAGGATATACCTACCTTCTGATCCACTTATTCTTTGAGGAATTTGTCTTACAAAAATATTGATACAAGTGCAAAAAAAAAAAAAAAAAAAAAAAAAAAAAAATGTGCTAACAAGATTTGTCCCTAGGGCATTCGCATCATATTTTTAAATGGAGTATCTTGATATCTTCATTAATAAAAAATAAGTTGTGAAGGCCTTAAGAGGAGGAAGCTAAGCTGGCTGTGGTGGTGTAACTGACACAGATAGGAGGCTGAAGAAAGACCACACTTTGAAGGCCGACCTAGGCCATGTAGTGAGACCCTTCCTTAAAGAAAGAAAGGAACGTGTTCATATGGACCACACAATATGTGAACATTCAGTCTGTCCTGGTTAGCTCTCTATTGCTGTGATAAAACACAAGAGTGAGTTCCAGGACAGCTGGGGTACAGGGAGACCCTGTCTTGAAAAGACAAAAAAAAAAAAAAAACACTCTGGTCATAACCAACTTGGGGAGCAAAGGATTTATGTGGCTTACACAATCTGATCACAGTTCATCATTGAAGGAGCTCAGGGCAGGAACCTGGAGGCAGGAACTGAAATATAGACCATGAAGGAACACTGCTTACTGGCTTGCTCCTCTGGCCCGTGTTCAGCCAGATAGATAGATAGATAGATAGATAGATAGATAGATAGATAGATAGATAGATATCCCAGAACCACCTTCCCAGGGGTGGCACTACCCACAGTAGGCTGGGCCATTTAACATCACTCAAAAACCAAGAAAATATCTCACCGACATGCCCCCAAGCCAATGGGATAGAAGACAATCCCCAATTGGGGTTCCCTCTTCCCAGGTGCACCATGTTGATAACTGAGGCCAACCAAAACAATCAGTCAATAATGCGCCTGTCTCGGGTAGACAGCAATTGAGAAGACACATGACATTGACCTTTGGTTCCCACACGTACACACACACACACACACACACACACACACACAGACACACAAATGCAATCAGACTGGCTTTCTGAAATCATGCAGTAGTTAATGGATCAGTGCCATTTCTTCTTGGATGGACTTTATTTGTGGGTTTGGGCTACAGCCAATTTGCTGTTACTGGGGAGAAGGAGGAATGTGGGGGGGCAGAAGCCGTGGTACACCACACGAATACTGACCATCGTATATCACTGTTATGGAGGGAAACAGCAAGAGATGAAGACAGAGAATATTCTTTTGATGACAGGGGCATCCTGAAGAGGGCCATAGGCTTGGAACAAGCATGAACTCCAGGCTTTTCAGATCTGCGTTCTACAGTGACTATCTTGACACAGAAAAATTCTTAACCAATATTGTGATCAGGCTGCATTGTGGAGATGTTAAAACTTCCCTCAGCTTTGCATTGATAATTTCATTTCCTGGAAATGAAACAGAGGAAAAAGTATGTCATGTTGGTTACAGGACAAGTTTAGGAATAAGAAGTACTTGTCAAAGTTCTTGTACATGTCACCACGACTGCTTCACAATCAGGAGGAAACGTGACCGCATCTATCAAGTGAGCATCAGATGTTCTATCCACTAAACTTTAGGATCCATGCCTCGAGGTCATAACGCATTTTGAAGACCATTTTGCTTTTCTCAAAGGCTCTGACTGGTCGTTGTCTAGTCAACCCTTGTGCAGTTCTCCCTGGAGAGTACATAATAATTACAATCGTCTCCACATCCAAGGACAAACTTTTGGCCAAGGGGTTTCATACATATTGAAGCCACCTATTCCAGAAGCCTGGGAATTAAGGGTAGATTCCTTTGGAATGAATGTGCAAATTGTCAACACAGGCTAGGTGGTTGCTTTGGAGACTTAATGAAGATAAATGCCACTGCATTTCAGAGTGGCACTCAAGTGCCAGGACAAGCTATTACTGTGAGAGCCAAGCCCTGAATGTAAGCTATGTAAGATGTTTGTTTATAATGTCCCTCATCCTATTCAGAATGAAGTCTTGGAATTACCAGAGTCATAAGAGAACACCCTAAAGTAGTTGGCTTCTATGGTCTTAAAAAGTAGAATAGAATAAAAGGAATTCTAGAGGCTCTGCCTAACATGTGCGTTATAGAGAAAACTCACCCATTAAACTGAAGCCACCCCAAACATGATGTCACAAGTCAGATCCTATTAAAGGAAAGGGAAGATGAAGGTTTGCTCCAGGTAGCTGGAAGGGGTCAGAAAGAAAATACATCATAAATCTTCTCATTGCATGCCTAAGTTGTAAAGGATGACTTTGAGGGGCTGGAGAGATGGCCTAGCGGTTAAGAGTGCCGAGCGCTCTTGCAGAGGACCCGGGTTCGATCCCCAGCACCCACATGGTGGCTGAGAACCATCTTTAACTCCAGTTCCAGGGGAATCCAACACCCTCTTCCGACCTCCTCAGCATTGCATGACACGGGTGCACAGACCTGCATGCAGACAGTACATTCATACACATGAAAAATAAATAAAATTTAAAAAGTATGACTGTTTTCTGGAGAAAGAAACTCTAAACAGATGATAAATATAAAATACAGACTGTTTAGCAGAGGACTGGAGTGAGATGTCCCATCACCTGAACTTTGGCTGAGTGTTGAGGAGGATGGTGCCCAAATAATAACCACAGAAGACTCGGAAACTGACTGGGCCAAGAGGAAGAGGTGGAGTCCACAGGGATAACTATTCACATGAACAACCTTCTCAAACCTTGCTTTCCTCTGTGTTATTTCTGTCAGCCTGTATTAATTGTGTGGTTATAACAGCCCTTTACTTAGGCCTTTCTTAGAGTGTTAGATCCACTGTGTATCACTGTTGTGAATAGCATTTTATTCAACAGAGCCCTCAACTTGATTCAACTTAAGAATGACACTGGGTGTGTCATCCAGCCACAGTCTCGTGATCACACCAGGACACCAGGTCCACACCGTGTGCCACCAGTCTTCACAGAGAAACAGAGCTTCTCAGGAGGAAGGAAGGTATCTTGTACACAGAGAAGGAAAATTCTCTTTGGAATAGAACCAAGTATCCCAAATCCAGGCAACTGCAACATTTCAAATTGTTGCTAAATGCCTGGCGTATGTTATGCACGCTGGCATCTGAATGCATCTGGCTGACAGCCACAGCATGTGCCTCTGCTTCCATGAGTGCACTGTAGTAATATATGCCACAAAGCATCGGAGGGGGCTGAGGGTGAGGGAGGCACAAAAGCGGGGGCAGAAGAAGAAGAGAAATGGAAATGAAGGAGTGTGTGACTTCTGCTGGAGAGATGAACAAACATCTACTCACCATAGAGAGGGCACTGATGACAAGCCAAAAAGGCCCCTCTACCCAGATCTGGATTAGCAAACCAGGGAGATCACTGGGGTTACCTAGGGGAGCAGGGACAGGGGGTGACTAACATGCACATGGATGACTCAGAGGTGGCTGCTTCACCCAAAAGTCCATGCCAGCATGGGTGATGACTCCTGGGAAATTGCATTACTGGAGCTCCCTGCACAACCTGAAGGCACCTGGAGAGTCTCCTACCTCCAGCAATTGTTACTGCTTGTATAACAGTGTTCAGAAGGGGCTTTGTCAGTCTTGTGACTTGGAGAGACTTCCCGAGGCTGCTGAGATGACTCTTAAGGGTCTTCTTTCTCTTTTGCTCTCCTTTCTTCCTCCCTCTCTCCCCCTCTCCCTTCATCCCCCCCACATTCCATCCCTCTTGTCTTTCTTTCTTTCTTTCTTTCATCTTAAGCTTTGTAAGCTTTATTTACTTCCTGGGTCTTAAAAAGCCCCCTTCTGCCAGGCATGGTGGTCCACACCTTTAATCCCAGCACTCAGAAAGCAGAGACAGGTGAATGTCTGTGAGATGAATGCCATAAATTCTAGGCTATCCACAGCTAAAAGGAGACCTTGTCTCGGAAAAAATAAACTTTAACAAAAGCCCCCCAGAAGGTGGTGTTCAATCTATAATACATATTTATAGGATGGTGAATGGGGGACCCCAAGGAGAGTGAACTTCAGTGCGAAGGAACGAATGGGAAGTCTGTAGGGAGACTTTATTCAGTGTTGATTGGCAGGCTTCCACATCAGGAGTCCATGAACGAATGACTGCCAAGTTGAAGTGCAGTGATGGCGAGCACCGGGCAGATGTTACCGTAGGAAATTAATGCTCTGATTAATCATTCTAAGAGAACCGAAATGCCCTCACCTATAGATATATTGATTAACCTTAACATCTTTTGGAAGGAGGAATGCTACATTATAGATTTTCGTGTAACCCTAATTACAAGGATTTCCTAGCTGTCAGCCTTCAGGGTGTAGAATGATTGTTATAAGAGACGATCCTGATGGATGAATTTTAAGCAAAAATCTTGAAGCTTATCCCAGTAAGCCTGGAAGTCCTAAAAAAACGATAATATTAAAACATCCACCAGTTCTCAAGACTCTGTGTAACATCTAATGAAGAAGTGGAGTGTCAGGACACAAAACAGAAAATGCCAAATTTTGGAAATCATCGATGTTAGTAGGGTGGGAAGGAACGATACAGCATATATGAGGGTCGAGGTGCTTCAAATCCCATGCCAATCTCTGACTCAGAGTCATTGTCTATGCTAAGAAAGATTCAGAGGCCGGTTAGACTCAGCACAAACAAGTGTGATTCTATGAAGGCTTCCCATCAAAATACAAACTCAGTTGTCAGAGAAGGCTCATGGTGCATTGGACAGGAGTATCATCGCTGTAAGGCAAGGGTCACACCCAGCTCATTCCTACATGTAAACACAAAGATAATGAAACCAAAGTCCTTAGCTCCAGAGAGGTTGGGTAGTTTGCACATTACATGAAAAGAGTTATAAGGAACACTGGCATAAGATCCTAAGTCACTTAGCATTCCTGTCATCATCGGCATGATGTGCACTGTCAAGCCCTATTGCTTGCTACACTGATGTTTTGGTCAATTTAATATACAGATGGAGGGACTGACCAAACACTTAGAACTGCAGATGGTCCATTAGGAGCAGCCTAGCAATTTATGAAAATCTGACCCACCCAAGATCCCCAAAGATACAATTGCACTAGGCAAAATGGTTACCAAGGATGTTTCTAGGTATGATCCTGATGAGGAGAAATTCCCAACTCACGAAAGAACCCAGATCTTCCTTTCCATTTTCTCTGAGGAATCACACCACATGTCTTCATATACAAAGGCCAAACTGTTGGTTAACTCTGTGTTTGTGATTAACCAAACATTCTAAACTTTTTACAGAGAATATAGCACACAGAGAGAGGGAGAAAACAAAAACAGTTAAGATATTTTGTCTGATTTAGAAAGTCTTCAGACAAAATATGCAGCTCTTTTCACAATAGTGAAGAGCTGGAACCAACCTGAATGCCCCTCAACAGACGGGTGGATAACAAAAATGTGGTACATCTACACCATGGAGTTCTATGCAATGGTAAAGAAAAATGACATTGGGGCTGGAGAGATGGCCTAGCGGTTAAGAGTGCCAACCGTTCTTGCAGAGGACCCGGGTTCGATCCCCAGCACCCACATGGTGGCCAAGAACCGTCTGAAATTCCAATTCCAGGAGAGCTCCAGTTCCAGGGGAATCCAACATCCTCTTCTGGCCTCCACGGCATTGCATGACACGGGTGCACAAACTTGCATGCAGACAGTACATTCATACACATACAGAAATAAATAAAAATTTTTAAAAAATTTAAAAAAAGGAAAGATGACATCATGAACTTTGCAGGTAAATTGATGGAACTCGAAGCCATTATGCTAAGTGAAGTAACACAGTCCCCAAAAAACAAACAGGGAATGGTTTCCCTGATTTGTGGGTGCTAGCACCAAATCCCCCAATTGAAAGGCAAGCTGAGCAACATTATTGTTATATCTCTTTCTATCTGAAAGCAACTGTGATGTTATGAAGTGAATCTGTAAATGGGCCCTAGAATTAACTTACCACTTATTTTCAGACATAGTAATTAATGTATATGGGTTGAAGGTACGTATTCATATTTTAGAGTAATATAAAATGAAAGGGAAAAATGTGAATTCCTAAACATATTCTGGAGTTAACATACAGTTTATTCCCAGAGGACCTAATTCTGGTACATATATGACATTTATATAGGCATATTTTGAAGCAATACAAATGGGAGGGCACAACAACAACATAAGGACTGAGTCAAAGAATGGATAGGTACAGTTAAATTCTGCCCAAAACAATAAACCTCTGCAGAGAAAAACTTTAAAAAGACTGAGAAAAAGATGCAGGACATGTATGGCAGAATGCGTGAACTGGGGTGGGGTGGGGGCAGGGAAAGGAGAATATGTGTAAATTGAACTGAAAAATGATGTATGAAACACATAAAACATCAGTAAAGGTATTATATTTTGTCATCCATATGTGTCAATAAAAGCATTTCCTTACTGGCATGAAATGTCTGCTTTTATACCTGCTTTGCACTCTCAGCCTGTTGTTTGGATCTACAATTTCATTATCTGAGGCACTTTCCCATGTGGATTCTTTAGAAATTCCTGTTACTCTCGGCTATTTGAAAATTTGAGGAATAGGGCTTTAGTGTTTGAGTATACATTCGGCAAATACTGAAGTAGGCTCTAAGTCAGAGTTAATGTTAGCATCAGAAGATAATGGGCCTTATCTGGCTCTATCTACCTAATGTGGAATCGTTATGAACACCCTGACCATTAGTGAAGCAATTACAACTCTATGCATAACAACTGTGTGTTATTAGTGAACTTACTAAGCTGGGGAGGTTAAAATGTTGTTGCCACCGCTCTTCTGGTAATCCCCACACAGCCCATGTTCATGTCAGTCATCTGTTTTAACAACTAGATCTACCAATTTTTTTTAAGTTTGATAATTATTTTGTTACCTCATACTTGAGAGTAATCAATTCTTAGTGTGCATGTTTGTTTGATAATATGTTCCAATACATGTCAGTGATTTATCTACAACATTCTGCTCTATGGGTCCCAGAAGTGACAATTTACCATTTTCTTGAAAATTAGTCACAAGTTTGTCTCCAAATCTGATCCTTCCCTTCAGCCAGCACCATCTGTTATGTATGGATATCTCCCTGCTTTTCAGTATGCTGGTATGCTTTACTTGGTAGGGAGAGCCTGATACATTAAAAATGCATAGTAGTTTCTTGTTTGGGGGTCATGAAGCCATTGACCATGGGTAAATGTTGACTAATCACATATTTCTACAGGGATCAAAAACAAATTGTATTTTCATAGACTTACATAGTTAAGAAAGATTAAAAGTGCAATAGCATTGCATAACGTGAATTTTGCATGCAACTTGAACTTCAGTGACTGTACATTCGGTTCTGCCAGAATCAAGCCATGCCCAGTCCTCTGTCAAATGCCTGGGTCTGTGCTGTGCTACTACAGCACACAAAGTAGTACAGGAAAGACCACACACCTTGCAAAGCTGAAAATGTTCTCATTCTAGGCTTTGAAGAAAATGTGCCACCTCAGTCCTGCCTCAGTGATATTTATAAAATACAGGGTCTCACTATGTAGCCTGAACTGGCCTGGAACTCACTTTGTAGACCAGGCTTCCCTCAGACTCACAGAGATCCACCTGCCTCTACCCCCAAATGCAGGCACTAAAGACACACACTACCATAGCTGCCCCACAGGCTATTTTAATGTTACAGATATGTCTTGAATTTTCCCATTGTGATGGCATTTGCAGGGTACTTCCAGCCTGAAGATCACATTTCTAGCTAAAAAGACAGAGAAAAAGAAGATGGAAAGGCTGGGCCAGTAACTTTTCATTCTGCCCCAAGCTCCTGTGCTACTTCCTTACAATTTAATTACTATCCTGCGTTTTCCCCTTTCTGTATTTTCACGAGCTTTAAAGAATCCCAACCCTCGGTCTTTCTGAAACACTCCTATCGGTCTGTGACTTCCTCTGCTTCTGGTCTTATGTGTGTCCCCCCCTCCTGTCCTCACATTGACAAATACTTCACAACTCTCCCCGTCAGGTGCTTCAACTATGTCCTTCCAACATACTAAGATCAAGTTATGGGTCATCTTCTTTTGGTGTCCATTTAAAAAAGAACTCTTTTCAAGCAATTATTCTATTTCTAAAAATATATGTGATTGGGGGTGGGGGAGATGCTGAGAGATGGCTCAGTTTGTAAAGTGCTTGCCACCTAAGCTTGAGGCTCTGAGTTCAGTCCACAGAAAAGCAACATGATAGCACAGACTCATGATCCCTGGGAAGGAAGTCGATCCCATAAGATCAGCCACCCTAGCTTCTCCAGGCCAGTAAGAGACAGGGCCTCAAAAACCAAAGTGGATTACACCTGCGGACCAACACTGCGGGCTGACTTCAGTCTCCATGTGCATGTACACACACAGACACAGACACAGACACAGACACAGACACAGACACACACACACACACACACACACACACACACACACACACTATCTCGTAGAGCCACGTGTCAGGATGGAAACTGTGTGACGTCGGTGTACTCTCAGTGGCCCTGCACACACAGCTGGCACCTGGCACCATCAAGTGTGAACAGCATATGCCCAGCCCCCAGCTCCACTGTGCTGTAGGACCACTGAGTGCACAGAAGTCTGGTTGGAGCCTGGGACACAGTCCTAGCTCCTTATTAGTTTGAGAAGCAGAAATCTCTCATTCTAAACCAAAATCCAGCAGTTTCCTTCTGGGAGGGAAACAATATTACTTATTGAAAGTTTCAAACTTTCTCAACTACACATCCATTTCACTAATATTATCTATATTCAAAAAATGGAAAATACAGATAAAATCCCTTTTCGTTCTCTGCTAGGTAGTAGGTAATTTTTTAAATTAAATTTTAGGGGCTGTTGAGATGGCTCAATGCTTAAGAGCATTTGCTGCTCTTCCAGAGGACTGGAATTCAGTTCCTAAGACCCATGTTGGACACCAGGACCCTGTAACTGTTGGTCCGTCTTCGGGCCTCTGCAGGCACCCACATGCACAGACACATAGACTCACATCAACAAGCAGACAGACACAAACACAGGACTAAAAATAAAATAAAAATTTAAATTTTATTTTGTGTGAGTAGGGGGTTCACCTGCCATGGTACTCACGATCAGAGGTCAGAGAATGACTTTGGGGAGTTCATTCTCTCTACCACATGGGGCCCCCAGGGATTGAACTCGGGTCATCATGGTTGGCAGCAAGTTACCTTTACCTGCTAAGACATCTTGCTGCACACTCCCCCAACAGAACTTTTTATCTTCCAGTAAAAGAACTGTAAGAACATGGGTAAAAAATTATGATATGACATTTCTCTCAGATTGCAAATACCATTCCTGGGAATATTCCTGTGGGAAAATCTGGATGCCAGTTCTCAGTCATTCCCAAAAAGAAGAGCCACCCGTGGCCAATGTGAGGTGTGAACTGACTGTACCCTGCAGTGTTCTGGGACAGGATGGCAAGACGTTCCATTCCCTCTCTTAAATATTTACCCCACAAGTACGTCTGGAATGCAACCACTAAGAGGTACACAGTCCAAAAGCATTTCCTATTAGTCAAATACATGGAATGGCTGGAATTCAATAAACAGTGGACTGTCACAAACTGTCACTTTATGTGCTTCAACCTAACATTGTAGAATGACTCAAGTTTAAAATGCAACCAAGTTTAAAATAATTTTCCAGTGAACATTAATTGAGAATTAGACTCCATCTAGTTTTCTAGGAGTTCCCAATAATTCTGATTTGGGGCATGGACAAAATAGTAAGGTATAGAATATAAATATATCTATAAACACCTTCTAGACACAGTCACACCCATATTCACACTGTGCTGTCAGAAAACAAAGAAAGCAAGAGAAATATCTTTAAAGACTATCCAGAGAGGTCAGACATGATGGCTAATTCCAGATACTTGGGAAGCTGAGGCAGAAAGATCACAAGTTCAAGTCCTGTCTGAGCTATAGCATGAATTCAAGGTCACCCTGGGAAACTTTATGAGACCCTGTCTCAAAATAAAAAATATAAAGAGGGTGAAGCTATAACTCAGTGAAGCTATAACACTCAGGTAGAGTGTTTACCTAACATAGGTGAGCTCTGGGTTTGATCTCTAGCACCGAGAGAGGGAGGGAGGGAGAGAGAGAGAGAGACAGAGAGAGAGAGAGAATATTAAACATGAATATCAGATAAGTAAAATGGACATCAAGCTTTCTTGAACATGAACTGAGCAGGCGTGGAACAACAAATTCCTGGGACAGTCTGTGTTCCTAGAACAGTGACAAGTTTGTCATGAAATAGATTTAAAAAAGAGTCCAATTGGTAGGGTGGAGTCAACACACAGCAGCCAAAGGACCCACACACCTCCATCACCCCATAGGATAGGTTCTATGCAACAGGGCACCAGTGACTTCTTCTGTGTTGTCTTTAGAAGCAGGTGACAGAGCACAGCTGGTTTGGTACAAGAAGTTGTTAGGAGCCAGGAAGATGCATCAGCAAACGTACACCAAGTGTAGAGGAGCAGAAAACCAATTATTCTGGCTGATATGTAAAAACATCCCCCAGATATATTTTCTCCCTTGAACATTGGCATAGACAACTGATAACCAGTTAGAACTTGGGAAGAATTTTAATTTCCCTCAAATGTGTTCATGTGTCTTGTCTTTGGTAATTGGAATCTTGAATGATTGATCATATTTATAAATTATTCTGTGATTGTGCAGCCATCAGAAGGTATTTCAAGAGTATATTGCCATTTGGGGGCTCATCACAAATTACTAATGCATTATCACCATGCAATGTTGGCCAATCCTTCCCCAAGCTCCAGTAAAACTCCTGTAAGCAATGTGTGTTGGCTGTGTCTCCCATTGGTATCTAGAGACCAATATCAGGAAAGATACACAAAGTGAAAATGGAAAACAATTCACAAGCATACGTTCAAAATAATTCAATTAGCGTTTACCATTTGCCTTCTGGGCCCAGGTGGCTTTTCTGATACAGAAACTTAAAACAAAACCCCGTCTAGACACTGGAGGAGCGAGCTGCATCTCAAGAGCCACTCTGGGCCTGCTGAGTTGCATCATCGCAGGCTGATGTGTGGAAACAGAACACACACTATCTAATGCCACCCATCTTCAATTATCTGCTCTAGTGGAAACGGTAATCACCTTTCCCGTTATATTGTAATTTATATCTTTACAGTCTGCCCCAGTGACTGTGGACAGCTTAGAATAAGAAAAGAAAACCATCCTGAAATAAAAGGTGCATGGAATTTAGAAGATTTGAAGCTTCCTGTAAAAGTCTCCCTTGTTTGCAAAGGCTAAGCTTCCTCTTGATTCTTCTGGCTGTCATATCCAGGTTTTGTGGCATTCGTCCTTCCTCCCTCACTTCCCAGGCCTGTGAATGACTTGGCTCCATCCTCCCCACTCTCATCTCACCTCCAGCTTCATGGATGGTGACACAGCTCTGTTACAATCATTTTCCCAAGTATGCTGTCTGTGATTTAGTCAACTGACAGCTGGTCCTACGGATGCAGTCTGAGCTGAGCTCACTGACGGTAGTTGCCTGCCGGTTCACTCAAGACCAACTGAGGCAGTGCTCCACGCCATCTCAGCTCTCACTCCTCCACAGCTCTGGCTGCCATGCTGGCTGTTGGCTGAGAATGTAGCTGAGCTTCCTGCCCAGAGCAATATGGTAGAGGGTCCAAGGTGGGTGTCTACAAAGACAGACCCAGGTGAAAAAAAAAATCTGCTTCTGTGACCTAGGCTCAGAAGTCAGATAACATCACTTGCATGACATTTTCATTCAAGGTCATAGAACCACTCCTAACCTCCAGGAAAGGGCCAATCTACCTTTCTTTCCATGGAGAGTGACAAGGTAGGTTCTAGAAGAACCTATCAGGCTTGATTTCCCAGTGGTGGGTGGTGGTGAATACCATCTCCCACATCTGTGCTTGCATCTTGACTACATTCATGGATTCCAGAGTTAGGCCTGAATCCTAAGACTTTTCATGGAATTATGTTAAGATTAACATCATTTTGTTTTCTTTTCTAGATACATTGAGTCTGGAGGGGCTACTGGAAGGTGCATGACTAAAGTCAAGCAGCTTCAGAACAACCCTGAAGCCCAAAAATATAGTCTAACAACATTAGCAGGAGTCTATTTCACACGGCCATGAATTCCTTACACTTTCTGAATCTACTTTGACTTTGGCTTCTTTCCCTTCTTATAACAAAAGCATCTTATTTAATAAATCATATACCAGATAAGTAATTTAAAATAAGCAGGCTCCAATGGATGAACTCACACAGAGGGATATCTGGGGACACAAAATCAATACAATAGGCCTTAATATATATGACAGGATGTATGAAATCTGGCGGGGAGTGTATTGGAAATATAGATGGGGCAGGGGTCTAAATATGATTAAGACGTAGTGTATGAAATACACAAAAAAGTTCAATAAAAAATTTCAAATAGATATTTAACTCTATTTTGCATTGCTTTCTGGAAAATGGGAGATATAAATTCATACCACACAGCAGTCTTCTGACAATATTAAAAAGAAAAATGTAGCTTTTGTAAATTAGTCAAGGAAGGAAGCACTGATTACAGGTGCCTTCACAGGAAATTCATATCCTCCCTTCACCCCAGGGACCCTGACTGAAAATATGAAAACTCTACAAAGCTACTGAGCTTAGCATGGGAACTCTTTCTGTACATAATAGCAAAACCTCCGTTGTCAATTCATTATCATGTATCGTGACTTAGATCTGAAATATTCCCCCCAAAACTCCTGTTCGGTTCTCACTGCAGCAGCTTGCAGAAGTGAGGTTTGAGGGGAATAACAGATTCTGAGGTCCCTAACCTCATCAATGGATTCATCTAGAAACTAGATCCTGAGGCCCCTAACCTTATCAATGGATAATACATTGATGAATTCAAGATTGTTGGTCTTTTGGGAAGTAGGGCCTTGTTAGGGGGTTGTGTCCTTAGGAGACTGTTCTTGGGGATTATACCTTTACCCAGTCTCTCTCACTCTCCCTCTCCCTCTCCCTCTCTCTCTTCTCCTATCTCCATTGTTCTTCTCTCTTCCCTCTCTCTCCTCTCCTTTTCCTTTTTCCCATGAGACCTGTCCGTTTTCTGCCACCATGCCCTCTCCACTGTGATCATCTGCCTTGCAAAAGCTCCCGTAACAAAGGAATCATTGCTTGTTTCCTTGGGAATGTTCAGGAGTGTTTTCACAGAGACAGGAAACCAACAATCGCAAAGTGAAAGATGCCTTGTGATTCGGAGACTGGGTATGTTTCTTTCATTTACTGGTCCTACATCAACAGAATCAGCCAGCAATGGACTAAACTCTCAGTGCACTCAAAAGCACTATTTTGGAACAACTTGATTACGAACCAGAACACCAATCCGAAATTACTAATTTGCTCAATCTTCCACGGGAGCTATTGAACTCGGTATGTTTCGGTTCTTGAATCTCTGTCTTCGTTTTCCTCCCAGCTAACAGAAATTCATCTCTATCCTTGACTTACTAAGGAAATATTTATTGAAGCCCTGCTATGATCCACACTCTCAAACAAACTACGGGATCATCTTTTAAGAAACTAGGTTGAAACTGGGCGCGGTGGCATACACTTTTGATCTCAGGACTCAAGAGGTAGAAGCTGGCAGATCTCTGGGATATTGAGGCTAGCCTGGTCTACATAGATAGCTGGGGCTATAAAGAGAACTTGTCTCAAAAAGGGAAAGGGAAGGGAAGGGAAGGGAGGGGAGGGCAGGGGAGGGGAGGGGAGGGGAGGGAGGGGAGAGGAGGGGAGGGGAAGGAAGAAAGGGAAGGGAAGGGAAGGGAGGGGAAGGGAGAGGAGGGGAAGGGAGGGGAGGGGAGGGGAGGGGAGGGGGAGAAGGGAAAGGAAGGGAAGGGAGGGGGGAGCGGAGGGGAGGGAAGGGAAGGGAAGGGAGGGGGGAGGGGAGGGAAGGGAAGGGAAGGGGGAGAAGGAAGGAAGGAAGGAAGGAAGGAAGGAAGGAAGGAAGGAAGGAAGGAAGGAAGGAAGGAAGGAAGGAAGGGAGGGAAAGAGGAAAAGAACTCAGTTGACTGAAGTCATTGTTTTTTCTTTTCTTTTGGTTTTTAGGTCTTTTTGAGATAGGGTTTCCCTGTACCCCGAGATGACATGGGAGTCACTATGTAGACCAGGCTGGCCTTAAACTCATAGAGACCCACCCACCTCTGCATCCTGAGTGCTGGGATTAAGGGCCTGTGCCACCACACATGGCCAATTGACTGAAGTTGTATAGATTTATGGGTATGATATTATGAATCCAGTTACAATGCCAGCCATCAACCTGGATCTTGGAACATGCTACAAATTTAAGATTAGCCCCGATTTCACCATTAGACCCTGTCTCAGATAAACAAGCAAAAACACAATGTATCAGAGATTCCAAGTTGGACACCAGGCCCTTTCCATCTTGAATGCATGGTGACTTGACCTATCTCTAGGAGATAATGGGTAGTTTATTAACCTACATAAACATGTAGCCATAAAGGGTAGAGCATGCCACATGAAAATCTAGATTATCAGCTTCTCTTGAAACATGATATGATAACACACATTTCTTTCTGACTTTCCAAGTGGCAACAGTCTGCTGACCTGGGTAGTGCCTTCCTCTCCTTGGGTGGGTGGTCCTCTCCACAGCCTGCTGACCTGGGCCCTGGCTTCCTCTCTTGGGTGGGTGGTCCTCTCCTGGGTGGGTGGTCCTCCCCTTGGGCGGGTGGTTCTCTTCACAGCCTGCTGACCTGGGCCCTGGCTTCCTCTCCTTGGGTGGGCGGTCCTCTCCTTGGATGGGTGGTCCTCTCCTGGGTGGGTGGTCCTCTCTTGGGTGGGTGGTCCTCTCCTTGGGTGGGCTGTCCTCTTCACAGCCTGCTGACCTGGGCCCTGGCTTCCTCTCTTGGGTGGGTGGTCCTCTCCATGGCCTGCTGACTCGCTGGCTCATCTTGCTTGTCGAGTTCCTCCTGTTTTCAACCTCTGTCCCAACAGGAGACAGAACGTGCCACAGTGGAATGTTTATTCTTTGCTCTCAGAGCCCTGGGTTGGCCTCTCTGCTTGTATGGCAATAGCTCTGTGTTGTTTCCCTTCAGAAAGCCTCCTCCTTCCTGTCTCTAACTCGGAGGTGAAAGTGCTACATACCCCTCTTCAGGGATGCCAGGAAGATCACATGAATGAAGACCCACTGAGTACACAAACTCCTGGAGCTGCCAAGCTTTATTATTTAAAAGTATATCCATTAGCGGGGCTGGAGAGATGGCTCAGTGCTGAAGAGCACTGGATGTTCTCGAAGAGGACGGAGATTCGATTGCCAGAACCCACACAGCTGCTAACAAGTGTCCATAGCTCCAGTTCCAGGGGATCCAGTGCCCTCTCTGACCTCCTTGGGCACTGACTATACACATGCAGGCAATACACTCATACACATAAAATAAAAATAACAAATGAAAATATTTTTTAAAATATTCATTAGATTGACATAACAAATACCGCAGACTTGGAGGGGAACTTAAACAACAGAAATGGGTTGTTTATTGTTTTGTTTTGTTTTGTTTTTTCTGACAGGAAGAGCAAGAGGAAGCTGTCAACAGGGCTGTTGTCTGATGTAGCCTGCTTCCTCTCTGTGTCCTCCAAATCTCAATACCCCCACAACCTCCTCTTTTTATAGAGATCCCCGCTGCTCCTGTTGGATTGTGGTTCTCTATTCACAATCTAATTTAACTTCGGTTGCCTCTTCCAAGACCCCATGATCAAAAATAATCACAAATAGTGGTAAGTTTAATCTATGGATTTAGGGGAAGGGTGTGTATAACAGACATATTACAGTAAACCTAATAAAACATAGTGGAAAAAAATCAAATCCATTTACCAAAATATAAACTGTCACAAGAGTAATACTGTTTGCCTCACATCTGGGGTTCAAGCTATGGCACTTGAGCCCCAAAGTCTGTCCTCCAGCCAGCTCCCACCTCTGGATTTTGTTTCTACCACATCTGTTTTCCCTATTCTGCTTAAAATTACTTGTGAATAAACTTATCAGTAGACTCTACTTTGAAAACAGGGGGATGGAATCCCTTTATAAAGAAATTTATTT
Source organism: Rhizomys pruinosus (assembly GCA_009823505.1). Lineage (NCBI taxonomy): Eukaryota > Metazoa > Chordata > Mammalia > Rodentia > Spalacidae > Rhizomys > Rhizomys pruinosus. Next base: position 3,978,340 of record VZQC01012652.1, read on the forward strand.
ATTTTTATTTTTATGGGTATGAATGTTTTGCTAGCATGCATATAAGTGCATCAAACTTAAAAGCTTTTGTACAGCAAAAGAAACAATCAAGGAAGTAAAGAGAAAACCCACAGAGTGGGAGGAAACCTTCACCACTGATACATCAGACAAAGCATTAACATCCAGAATATATAAGCTACTTAAAAAGCAAAATGTGGTGGCGCACGCCTTTAATCCTAGCACTTGGGAGGCAGAGGCAGGTGGATCTATGTGAGTTCAAGGCCAGCCTGGTCTACAGAGTGAATTCCAGGACAGCCGGAGCTACAGGGAGAACCTGTCTCAAAAAGACAAAAAAAAAAAAAAAATGACTTACTCAAAAGATGGAGTAAAGAACTGAACAGAGACAGGAAGTAAAGATGGCTGAGAAGCATCTTAAAAAGCATTCAACATCATTAATAATTAAAGAAATGCAAATTAAAACCACACTAAGATAGCATCTCACTCCAATAAGACTAGCCAAGATCAAGAAAACAAAAGACACCAAATGCTGGAGAGGTTGTGGGGAAAGAGGAACACTCATACACTGTTGGTGGGAATGTAAACTAGTACAACCACTGTGGAAAGCAGTGTGGAGAACCCTTAAAAAAACTCAAAATGAGCCTACCACCTGACCCAGCCATACTACTCCTAGGTATATACCCACAAGACGCATCCTACCGCAAAGATACATGCATATCTATGTTTATTGCAACTCTCTTCACAATAGCAAAGACCTGGAACCAACCCAAATGCCCCTCAACAGATGATTGGATAACAAAATGTGGTACATCTACACAGTGGAGTTCTATGCAGCAGTAAAGAAAGATGACATCATGAGCTTTGTTGGTAAACGGATGGAACTTGAAGCAATTATACTAAGTGAAGTAACACAGTCCCAGAAAAAAAAAAAAAAAAGCATATGGTTTCCCTCATTTGTGGATGCTAACACCAAATCCCCAGTTGGTAGGCAAACTGAGCAACTTTATTGTTATATTTCATTGTATCTAAAAGCAACTGTGCTATTACAATGTGAATCTATAAATGGGCTCTAGAATTGTCTTACCACTTATACTCACACATTGTAATTACCACATATAGATGGAGGAGATGTAGTCATATTCTAAAAAAAGAATGTAAAGTTACATGACTTTATACCTGCATGCAAACTTACTGTTAAAATGTGAATCTCTAAATGTGCTTAGGAATCAACCTACAGTTTATTTTCAGAATTTTTAATTTTGACTTATGTATGGAGTGTATATATGCATATTTTGGAATAATATAAAGTTTTAAAAAAGTATTGATGAAAAAATAAATAAGTGCATCATGAGCATGCAATGCCTACAGAGGGAAGAGGAGGGCACTGGATCCTCTGGAACTGGAATTACAGCCAGTTGTCAGCTGCCATATGGGTGCTGGGAACTGAATCCAGGTCCTCTGCAAAAGCAACCAGTACACTTTTTAAAAATTTTTTTAATTATTTTATGTGTATGAGTGTAGTGTCTGCATATAGGTAGGTGCACCCGTGTAGTGCAATGCCACGGAGGTCAGAAGAGGGCGTTGCATTCCCCTGGAACTAGAGTTAAAGATGGTTCTTAGCCACTATATGGGTGCTAGGAATCAAACCCCGGTCCTCTGCAAGAGCAGTTGGTGCTCTTAACCTCTGAGCCATCTCTCCAGCCCTGCAACCAGTGTTCTTAACCACTGACCCATCTCTCCAGACCCTATGAAGAAATATTTTGAGACAATAAAAAAATGCAGCAATTCATGCCAATTGAGACAGACACACCCTGCACTGTCTTTTGGGCCATCTTTACAGGCATCATGGAATTCAAGATGACAGGGACCAAGAACTTGAGAGGACTTCCTGTGTCCTCCAGTGACCAGTGATTTTCAGGTTTGGGGGCGGAGGATCTTTTTCAAGGAACTGCAATAAACACACAGAGATTTCTACCATAGTGAGGAAACTTTACTCAAAACAAAGCAATATCCAAGTCAGAAAGGAATACACTGTGTAGCCTGGAAGTGAAGAGATAAGAGTTGATTCCAGACTTCTACTCTGGACTAAGGTTAAGCATTCACTTTCCCCCAGGCTGGAGTCCACCAGATGCATCTTGGGCAATGAGCAACAGGTGAGGTGATATTCAATTTCCCCAAGGCTGAAGTCCACCAGATACATCCCAGGCTTGGGAAACAGGTCTGGTCTGAACCAATAAAGAAAAATTCCCCTAGACCTGGCTCTGTTCCTGTCACAAGACTGTGTCTAAAGATAACTTTGGTATGTGGGGCAGGTGGGCTGACCTAACCATGAGCTGTAACTCCGCCATTATCCGATAAGGCTAGAAGTTATCCAAATCCCACCAAGATTCCCCTAGACCCTGAATAAAAGGCCCAGGAGCCTTCTCCTTCCCTAGGTTAGCAAATATCAACCCCTCCCTAGGTCAGCAGGTGACAGGATAATTCCAGGAAGAACCACCCTGAGGGCCCTGGCCCCAAGCCACCTGTAGGCCCAAGCATGCTGAGTATCCCTGCCTGTCACGCAGGAGACTGGGTTCGATTCCTGCCCTGCTCTAAGTGTATAAAAACCGTATGCAGAGATTGCTCGGGGTTCGTCTCCCCCCCATTGTCCAGGTGAACCCCGGCACACCGGAGGAATAAAACTCTTGCTTTTGGAGCGAGTCTTGTCTCCGCATCTCTCACTCGGGGGTCTCTTAAGGGTAAGGCTCGATTCGGGTCTTACATCAGGAGGCTGGTGAGTAAGGTGCTGAAATGGACAAGAAAACAGAGAGCACCAGTTCTCATCTGAGTTATGTTTCAATCTAAACAGGGCATGAGGAAATAGGGTGGGGTACAGAAGGCTGTTCATCTGCCCTCACCAAGAGGGATGCAGTGACAAGAGTAATCTAGCTGTGTGGAAGAGGACAGGTGGCAGTGAGAATTGAGCAAAGGGGTCTTTAAAATCTTCTGATGACTAAGAGGTGACTAGAAGGAATTAAAAGTAAGAAATGTTCCTATCACTTTGTTTTGTTTCCATTTCCAGATTTGATTTTAAAAGGATAAAAGATGAAATACAAGGTGGGAGAGGGGAGGGAGGGAAAGAGGAGAGGGAGGGAAGAAGAGAAAAGGGGAGAGAAGGAGGAAAAAAGGGAGGTGGGGAAGGAGGGAGAGGGGGAGAGAGGAGCATTATATTTCATGTGGAGTCTCCACTGAATATAAATGGGATTTGTCTGTGAAATGAGTAGGAGACAACATTGACCCAGCATCCTTTCTGTGGCTGGACCATCACGTCCCATCCATAAACCTCACTGAATAATCCTGTGGATCACTGTCGTCATTGGCATTTTGAGCTAATTAAATAGAGTGTAGAGACAGCCATGACTCCTGTCTGGTGACAGCCAGCACAATGGAAACCACCAGAGCCCACCAGTGTGACTCCAGGGCCAATGGTCCTAAGCTCTTCCTCTTCACAGGAAACTCTCCTATCTCCCCTTGAGCCCCTGGGCTTGTAAACATGGTGGTAACGAAAGGCTAAGGGAACAGTGAGGCCACCTCTAAGGGAGAAACTGGGCTGAGAACTTAACAAAAGGCTGTGGGCTTGTTTTTGCAATTTGAGACAATGGAAAAAGGTGAACCAGTGAGAGCCCTTGCAGTCAAAGCCTATATCCATTCAGAACAGAAGTTCCAGCCCAAACATTTGTATTCAGTGTCCTCAGATACCTGTTTCCAGTTTCAGTCAACTTTTGAAAAGTTGGTATGTTAGTAACTTTTCTGTTGCTATGATTAAAATATGACCAAAAGCAGCTTACAGATGAAAGTGTTTATTTGGGTTCCAGAAGGAGCTAGGTGATCATATGTTTTTCCACACACAGGAAGCAGAGTGAGAAGTGAAGCAAGGCTGTAAACACTCAAAGCCTAATGTACTTCCTCCAGCAAGGATGCACCCCCTAACAGTTCCATAACCTCCCCAAAACAGTGCCCCCAACCTGGAGCAAGTGTTTAAATGCATAAGCCCCATGTGGATCATTTCTCATTCAAATCACCACAGCTGGAGTTCCTGAAAGGCTTAGATCTGTAAGCATGAAGCTTACAGATATGAAACAGAGGGAGAAAAAAAATCAATCTAGTGACTGAGGTTTATTCTCAGTTTTAAAATAACCAGGACAGTTCTAGAAACTTCCATAAAATGTACAGGCTAAACAACCTGTGATCTAGTGACATCCGGCAAAATAAGGTTGGTATTCTTCTCATAATCCTGTTTGCAAATCCTAGAAAAGTGGGCTGAATACATTGACCCTACCCCCCAAAGTTACACGTATCTGAATCCCTATAACTGTCACTGTGTCACCTTTGCATGGCACAAAAGACTTTGTAGATCCAATTAAGTCAAAGATCTCAAGATAACCCAAGAGTCAAGGACCTTCAGAGGTGAGAGAAACTTTCAAGTTTAGGCTCCTGGCTTTGAAGATGGAGGAAGTGACCACCAGCCAGGAAATGCAGCTGTCCCCTGGGACTGAGCTAGGACCCTGATTCTCCTCTAAGACATCCACAAGCAATCCTGTGGGTTGATTCTAGATTTGACTTCCAGAACTTAACAGACTGCAACTGTGGTTTGTTTACATCATTAAGTTTATGATTTTTTTTTTTCTCAGCAACGACAAAAGAATACTTGGTCACACCCAAATCCCTCCCACCATGCCACGTGCTAGCCCCTCACTTCAAGCAATTCCCCTCTAGGGCAGGGCATTCTTTTAGCACCAGGGCATCGCTTGGTTAAGATGAAGTATTAAACAGAACTTGGAACCAGGTCAGCTCTCTTCCATTGCTGTCACAGTCAGCTCTCATTTAAAGAAAGTCTCCCTGCATCCCTTCCTATCCACACTCTAGTGAAGGTGCAAGAATTGAGCAAGAAAAACGAAGATCAAGAAAACAAAGATTTCAGGACTTGCTCACACGGATTGGACTTCTGGAATGGATTTGACATTTTTATTTATTTTTTACTTGAGCAACCCGAGATCAGTATCAATCAAGTTGGAGATGGTCTTATGCAAATAAAGTAATAAGAAATTAACATTTTATTATGTATAGGAGCACACCAATGATGCCCAGCGGCTGTTCTCTGAACATTCGCTGTCTGCACCAAGTCTCGGAACCCAACTCATCAAGTGACTGGCAGACAGTTTAGCCTGGGACATTAACTATTGTATACCGAAGCCAAAACTACAGAAGGAGCCATTTCGCCTGCAGTTGTCCAATTGTAGCACATTGAAACATCTCCCTGGGCCTTAAGCAGCTTCCCCTCAATCTTGGAGTCTCATTTAGATTTCATTGGTTTGTGTCCCTGTCTCCAATTTATGGCGCACTGAAAACAGACGTTTTAGTGACAAGTTCTATTCCATCTGTGGCAACCTTGCTTCTAGTGACAGCTGACACAGAGAGGCCTCGACTTTCTTACAGGAAGTTTATTCTTTCCTGATGGCTCGATTGTGCTTGCCTGAACACCAAGCTCAAATCGCAAGTAGAAGCACAGCCCAGATTCTGCAAAATGACATTTTATTCCCTGGCTGATCTTTCTGAGAACTGTTTCCATTATCCTATTAACCAAATGCAGACAGATTCCAAACTTGTCTATGACATGCTTATATCTCTGCATCTTCATTTTTATGAAAACAGTTCTTACTTTTGCTTTGTGTGAGGAAAAACGATATACTTAAAATCTCAGACGCTTCTGTAGTAAAAATGCAAAGAGGCTGCAATTGAACTAAAGTCAAGTACAGTACCATAAACCAGAAGCTGCAAGTTAAAAGTAACACAAGGCATCATGGGTAAGGAGCCCGGACAGCCAATAATCAGAGAGCTGCAATCTCTGTTGCTGGGACCAGACCGAAGCTTTGGCTCAATCCTCAGATGGTGGCATTTCCTATTGCTTTGATTTTGACTGTCTAGTTCACAGTTGCAGTGATAACAAGGGCTTTGCAGTTTAAAAGCAACTGCATTCACAGTTGATAGAGTCCGGGAAGCTATTAGCCAGCAATTCTGATTGTTACAAACAAGTTCATTCTGAAAAAAAAAAAAAATTAAAAGCCCACAGCAGGAAACCATGACCCACCACATCGCCATGGGTTCCACATCTGCAAAGTTAATTGAACCTGCATTAAGAATGGATCACACACAATTTAAGCACTCTTCTCCTGGGACTGGACAGTCATGTGTCCTGGGGGGAGGTGAGAGGGGACTGGACACCTTTGATTGATTTTGTTTCACTGTATAAACAAGGAAATGAAATAATCCATTTGAGAAGCCAGCAGGTGAAGAAGCTGGCTTACTCTGCCCCAAACTTGCTCTAAATGAAATTTGCATTGCATATGCTGCTGAGAACAACTTCCGAAAATAAAAGACCAGGAGCAAGCAGCACTTTTGGAAGGGATCCAGGGAGGAGCAACGATCTTGAAAGCAAGCTTTTGGTCCCTCAAATCATTGATGGTAACGGAAATATTTTTAAAATAGTGATTTAAGACTCCAGAACTCTCCCTCCCGCCACCATACAAACACACATGTGCACACGTGGGTCAGTTACAGGCACACAAATCCACAGAGGACTTTAGCTTTGTTACTGTGGCTTCTACCATCACACTGCCTGAAAGCCCAGCCCCAACTTCCTGACCTGGACTTTGGTTCACATGTTCATAAGTCTGGCTATTTCATTCTGCTCTGTTAACTCAAAACTCGGGTGTTTATTGAGACACGTCACGTACTTACTAGGAAAGACAACAAAAACCAGGAGAGATATTTCTTTTCTTTTTCTTTGTCTCTCTTACTCTTTTTTTATTGAGCTTTCCCAATCAAATTTAGACCAGTTTCCCCAACCATACCCCGTCTACTGCATAGATGGATAGATCGATAATATAAATATATACTGTATAGATGGATAGATAATATAAATATATACTGTATAGATGGATAGATAATATATACTGCATAGATGGATAGTGTCGGGTGTGAGCTCCAGAAGCCATTGGAATGCAGAGACACCTAAGATCCCTGTTGCCCAAGAACCCACTCTACCAGGCTAGCCTTTGGCTATACTAAAGCAGGCCATCACCGATTACTCAGGAATCTTCCGCCTTTCAAAAGCCAGATTCCAGATTCCTGCAAAGTGTGCTACCCACCCCACTCTCACTGAATCTCACTCCCACCTTCTCCCTTAAATTCCCAAGCCTGTGCTTGACTCTATCTTTCCCCTGAGCCTAGCCCCGGCTACCCTGAATTAAACTTTGCTCTGAAGAGCTTAGACCTCGTGGCCTTTCATTTCGGGGGGAGTGCGCCGTAACCTTACAGATAGATAATACAAATGTATACTGCATAGATAGATAGATAATGGAAATATATACTGCCTAGATGGATAGATAATATAAATATGTACTGCCTAGATGGATAGATAATATGAATATATACTGTATAGATGGATAGATAATATAAATATATACTGCCTAGATGGATAGATAATATAAATATATACTGTATAGATGGATAGATAATATAGATATATACTGCCTAGATGGATAGACAATATAAATATATACTGCATAGATGGATAGATAATATAAATATATACTGCCTAGATGGATAGATAATATAAATATATACTGCATAGATGGATAGATAATATAAATATATACTGCATACATAGATAATATATACTGCATAGATAATATAAATATATGCTGCATAGGTGGATAATATATACTGCATAGATACTATAAATATATACTATATAATATACTATATAGATACTATAAATATATACTGCAAGATGGATAGATAATATAAATATATACTGCATAGATGGATAGATGATAGGATGGATGATAGAAAATAGATGACTGAATATGAGGTAGATAGATGATAGATAGCTATGGCTCTAGATATATACATGGATATATAGGTGCATGGATGAATAGATAGATAATAGATGAATGGATATATAGATGATATAGAGAGATACTGCTAGGGAAGGCTGCATTACATACAGGATGGTAATGGAGCTAAGATGCTGCTGCTCCTGCTGTTGCTGCTGCCGGAGGAGGACGGGCCAGCATTGCACTCAGCGTTCACTAAGCCTCCAGCTATTTACAGGCACTAGGCTAAGCTATTTCCATGTATTTATCCTTTAAGTAGTTTTAAGTAATCAACAAAATTACTGTTAATTTTTCATTTCCTGTTATAGAGAAGAAAACTGAGGCATAGGGAGGTTGAGAAATTCTCCCAGCATAACATAATAGGACACGGCTGAGTTCAACTCAAACCGTGTCTTGCTTTTGACTCCTCCACCTCTGTCCATGCCAAACCCAGTTACTTGTGGCTTGGAAGTAAATATGTGATCTGTATCAACTATATAAAACCCAAAAATTAAAAAACAGGCATCTCCAAATTAGTGAAATATTTGAAAAGCAGTGCCAAGTGAGGTGTGGAACAGGTAATCCCACTCACTGCTGGTAGGAAGCAGGATTGCAAGCCTTTGGATTGTAATGTAATCTGGTAATGTCTAGCAACTAAATCTACTAGATTTAGTTGTGCATATCATTTAACTCTAAACACGGCCCAAATGCTGGATAGCTTTAGTGTCAACTTGACACACCTGGGTTGAGGGAGCCTCTATTGGAGAATTGTCTCCATTGGACTGGCCTGTAGCCATGTCTGTGGGATATTTTCTTAAAGGTTGAGTGATGTGGGAGGGCCCAGTCTAGTGTGGGCAGTGCCACCCCTGGCAGGTTGTTGTGTACTGTACAAGAAAGCAGACTGAACATGAGCCAGGAGACCAAGCCAGTAAGCAGTGTTCCTCCATGGCCTGTGCTTCAGCTCCTGCCTCCAGGTTCCTCCCCTGAGTTCCTACCTGAAGCTCCCTGGGTGATGAACTGTGTGACCCAAGAAATCTAAGACAAATAAACCATTTCCTCCACAAGTTGGTATTGGTCAGTGTGTTTTGTCACAGGGATTGAAAGCAAACTAGAACAGCCCGCAGTGAATCAGACCCTCATATAATTTCTTCCTCTTGAGTACAGGCAGATGACATGACTCCCTTAATTAACAGACTGTGTCAAACATGACTGACAAAGACTCTCTTCTAGCAGCCTCTAACTCGCTTTTTTGTTTGCTTGTTGTAAGACAAGTCTCCTTAGATCCCTCAGAGCTGGAACTTCTAAACCTCTGGGCTCAGCCTCCCTAGTGCCAGATCACCTGCCTATACTGCTGCAGTTGGTTCCTCATGCTTGCATTGAAGAAGCAGGAAGCCTGCCTAGGGATTCTCTAGAGAGACGGCCACATGACAGGGCTGTGGGAACTTCTGTGGTCCCTAGTCAAGCCTTAGGAAAAGGACATTTCCCCCTCAGGTACCTTGAATATTGCCTCATGAGTCCCCAAGTGAAGCACAAGGTAAAGCTGTTCTTGTCCCTGTAGTAATGGTGAAAAGTAATCTAAGTATGCTGTCTCAGCTGCTACATCCAAAGGAATTTGTTATGTTACCCATTTAGGGGGCTCTGGAGTATTGAAATGAAGCAGAAGCATTCAAGAAACATACATATCGTATATCCCGATTATGATGCTGAAATCTATGGCAGTGTAGTGTATACTGGGAAAACTTTAAATGAAATGAATGTATATAATAATTGATATGGTTGATATTCATATGATAGATTATTGTATATCAGTACTGAGCAAGAAGGATGTCCATAATAAGGAATTACTCTTAAGAGACTTAGAATCACATTACGTCATTCTTAGTGAGAAAAATATTTTATTTATATTGAACATAGAAAGTTCATTTATCTGCTTTATAAGATGCCATCCATTAGTATTGGTCACCTAGCTAAGGTTGAGAGGGATAAGTGGAGAGTGGGGGGAGTAGAGGGGAAGAAACAAGTGTGTATCTCCTCCGCCCATCATTCATTGTATGATGAGTACTTACTGAGTGTCCATTCCTCCAGCCAGAGTTGTAGGCACTGAAAGTAGCTTTAGCTCATTGTTTTGGAGGAAGACATAAATAAGAGCCTATCAGGTAAGTACAGTTGCTGTAAAGACTATAAACCAAGGTAATATAATGAAATGGGCCCTAGATTAGCTGAATTCAGCATCAATTCAGATTCCTGTTACTCTACCCGGGATATTTTTAAAGTAGAGTCTGCACAAGATTCCCTCAAGGATGCCAGGCAGCTTTGTGCTTGAACTTCTTGAGCAGCCACCTCAGGAGAACAAAGTGGGCCTGCAAGGGGATGCACACACCCCACTGGGAAGATGGGACTTCACTCTAATGGGAGCTGCCCGCCTCCTTCTGGAGGGTGCATACCTCTGTTGGGATGGCACCCATCTGCAGGGTTTCTCTGTGTCACTTATTATGATAAACACGTTTTGTTAAAGAATTTTAAAAGTAGTGTGTCTAAATCCAGAAAAAGCTGGAATGATAAGAAGAAAACTAATAGAGCCTTATCCTCAAGGGTTGCCAGGCCCATCACATTGCCTGCATCCTGCTCTCATGTGGTATTGGATGTATTGTATTTCTGATCTCTGACAAAAAAAAAAAAAGAGGAGAGGTTTAATTTGTCTCTCAGTTCCAGAGACCTCAGCTCATAGTGGTCAATATGGGAACTGGATTCACTCAGTCAAGGGCAACAGAAGACTGCAGTGTGGTTTAGTCACATTCTTGTTTTTTTGTTGTTGTTGTTTTGGTCTTTTTGAGACAGGGTCTCCCTGTAGCCCCAGCTGGCCTGGAACTTGCTCTGTAGACCAGGCTGGCCTTGAACTCACAAGGATCCAGCTACCTCTGCCTCCCAAGTGCTAGGATTAAAGGTGTGCTCCACCATGCCCGGCCTTGTTTATATTTATTTTCTGTGTATGAACGTTTTGCCTGCATGTATATAAGTGCGCCACATGCGTGCAATACCCACCGAGGCCAGAAGAGGGCATCAGATCCCATGGAACTGGAGTTTGGGATGGTCGCTAGTCACCATGTGGTGCTGAGGGCTGACCCTGGGTCTTGTGCAAGAGTAGTCAGTGCTCTTAACCACTGAGCCAACTCTCCAGTCCTGGTTTGTTCTAAGATGTTCTGACTGTAAGTGGGGCTGAGCACTAATCTTCAAGGCCTGCCCCCCCCCAATAACCTTCCTCTATCAGCCATTCCTTCAACCCAAAGGTTCAATAACCTCCCAAAATAATATTACCAACTGCTGAACAAGTGTTCAAATCCATAAGCCTTTTCAGCCTTGAGTCTGACAGTCCCTTCTCTCCAGCTCTGACTCATCAAGCCTGCCCTGGATGGATCTGTGCTCACCTGGGGCTCACCACCAAACCCCACATGGGAGCACTGCTTATTCAGTCATAATGCTGGTGACCAATAGCTCACATGCTGTTCCAATGTGTGGACTGAGGAGGTTGAAGTGACATCAGTTTTTCCCAAGACATTCCATTCTTTTTTTTTTTATTTCTCGGGAGGCATGTGATTTCAGATTGGGGAGACATCAGAGGCAGGACTTTCCATTCTTACAGGCTAGGAAAGATGCAGAGATGTTGTACATGTTTCCTCAAATACATGTTCCTGACATACATGCAGAAGCCCTTCAGCCTTGGATTTATCACCCCTTGGCTCCACACCAAAATATGTACATGCAATTCATAGATATAGAGATCTATGGCTGGAAACAGTCTCAAAAATCATCCCAGGTCTTCATGATGCAAAAGAAAAAAAAAAAGAAAACAGCAGAAACCAATAAAAAGATTAAATGCCTGAATTCAGATTCTGACCCTCTGGCTTCAAATCCCAACTGAACACCTGCCTGATCTTGGGTAAGTTTTGAAGTACAAGAGCGTGATTCGATTTCCCATCTGCCAATCAGGGAGTCATCAATTTAAACCAAATCATTAATCACTATGCTGGCCCAGGAGCCACACTGAAAAACAGAAGGGAGGATCTCTGGCCCTTCATAGAGCTTATAATCTAGTGAAAATCACATTACTGACTTTCTAAGGTTGCTGTGAAAATTAAGCAATGAATATTCATGAAGTGTTGAGATCAGTATATAGCCCGCAATGATGATGATTTATAATAAAATTTCGAATTACTATCATTGTTGTCATGTTACTTTAATAACAATATCTATGGATAACTTCCACATCCTGAAGTGAGTATAAAGAAGACATGAATAATTTATGCAAAAGACTAGGAATGACTAAGAAGTCATCTCATACTTTGTATCTATCATGATTATTATTACTAGTGAAGTGCTTTTACCAAACACCCCAGAGAAAGTCATTAGTAGAGCTGAGTTGTGAATTACCAGCATGTGACTGCGCCCTTTTGCAGAACCCAGGGGCCATTCCACAACTGTTTGATTTGCTGAGCATCTCCTCTTTTCAGCCTTGAGTCTGACAGTCCCTTCTCTCCAGCTCTGACTCATCAAGCCTGCCCTGGATGGATCTGTGCTCACTTGGGGGTCACCACCAAACCCCACCAAGGATAGCAAGCTCATCTGGGAAAATAAGCATAATGTTAGATGCCTGCTGGTGCCTTTTGGGATATCTTAGATCAGCAACCATTTTATTAACACCCATTTAAGTAAATCTTTTTTGAGTATTGTGTAGCTATGTTCTCTGGGTTAGACATAACCATTGGTATCTTAAATCAGAGCAGCTGTGATCATGGTAGAAGGCCCTCAGGAGACCAGGCCAGTTAATCTTTCTTTGTGGAGGAGACTCATGGGGCACTTGGGACAAACAAGGCCTTCATGCGATCCTCAGGAGGCCCCTCCCTCCCTGAGATTATATTACATGTGAACAACTGAGTCAGGCAGGACTCTTTGGCCTGGGTTGTGACTCAGCAGTGTGGTCTTTCAAGTTGCCCATACAGGGGACAGGACTCTTCAGGGGTGCCACTGCAGGTAAGGTGCCCAGGGGCATCCCATGGTACCACCTCCTGTGCTAGTGAGTTTTAAGTCTCAACATAACATAATGTAGAATGCTTTAGCAAGAGTGTCTTAATGAGGCATTATCTCAATCAAATTGACCTGTCTGACGGAGATTGTCTTGACTGTTAATTGCTGTAAGAAGACCTGGCCCACTGTGGGAGACACCATTCCCTAGGCATAGTTCTGAGCAGCATAAGATGGGACAGAGCAAACAAGGAAGCCAGCAAGCAGACCTGTTTGCACATCTCTCTCTCTGCTCTTAATTGTGGACCTGATGCTTTAAGCTCCACCTTTGACTTCCTTACAGTGGATCATAAGCCAAGTAAACCCTTTCTTGTGTATGTTGATTTTTGTCAGGGTATTTGTCACAGCGTACCACCTCTACACAGAACTAACATTTCTTTATATCTCCCTAGGGAAAGTCTCCCAATAGCATCTTAAAGATACAAACGCTCCTGGAAGCAAGTAGACTCTGCAACACTAGGCTCTACCACTCCTGACTTCCTAGAGTTGTAACACAGACCACACTCACAACTCCTTTAATATTTGTCTGTTCACTTGGTTTTCCTTTTTAAATTTTTATTATTTTTATGTTTATGAGTGAGTGTATTGCTTGCATGGCTGTAGGTGCACCAGTGTCATGCAATGCCCACAGAGATCAGAAGAGTGTTGGATCCCCTTTGACATTACATACAGTTGTTAGCTGCCATGTGGGTGCTGGGATTCAAACCCAGTTCCTCTGCAAAAGCAGCTGGTACTCTTAACCTCTGAACCATCACTCCAGCCCCTGTTCAATTGGTTTTTCCAAAAAAATTTACAAAGAAGAATGTGCGAGTCATAGAAAGGATAGGTGCTGATTATTCCAAGATTTATCCCCACTACATGGCACTTTAGTAGGTGTGCTACACTATGGCCTGGACAAATATGCCAGTTCCTGTCCTCAGTGTCTGTGGGAATCGATCCGTCGATCCATGATGCTACAATATAGGTGCTCTTTACAGTCAGTAAAGAGCTTGCAGAGTCAACGTGAGGGCCTGAGTTTGAGTTCCCAAAACACACACAGAAGGCTAGGATTGACAGTGCCTGCCTGTAATCCCTGTACTGGGGAGGGGGACAGGAGGATTTCTGGAGCCTGTTGGCCAAGCAGTCCAGAGGAACCGGAACCAGGAGCTGTAGGATCAGTGAGAGTCCTTGTTCAATAGAGACTTGGGAAGATACTTGATACTGACCTCTGGAGTCACAAAGATGAACACACACCTACACATGCACACAACACAAATACACACATGCAAGTAGCAGTACTGCACATGTGAGAGGTGAGGTGCAAAAGACTATGGTACGATTCAGACCAAGTGGGACACCACGCAGGCAAATGAGGAGAGTCCAGAGCCGCAGCTGCCCAGCCGGGGTAGGAATAGTCACACATCACACGTGGGCACAAGGGATCTTCAGAGCAGAAAGGAAATTACCTAAATGTGGATTCTAATGATAATCCCACAGGTCTATAAATTTACTACCAAGATCTGAATTTGATAGCATGTAAATCATGCTTCAGTAAAGCTGTGTGGAAGTCGGGAAATAGGCCTTCGACAACAAATTGCCCAATTATTTATTGGATTGCAGCTGTGGTGATAAAATGAAAATGTTTTAAAAACATTTCCTCAGTTTTGATGCAGTCCTCTGACCACTATGAACACAAGCTTCCATCCCGCTCTTTCTGTTGGGAGTTCTGCTTTCAGAGTCAGTGCCTTTCTCCACGTATACAGTTTGCATAGCAATTGCAGCAAACATATATATTGCAGGCTTGGTGTGGCAGGAACTGTAGTCATAAAGTAAATAAAAATGGAAAGGTGTGTAAGCTATGTATGTCTTTATTAGCTGTAAAGCTAAGCCTAGGCAGAGACCAGAGACTCTACCAATATCCTTAGCGCTGGGTTGTTTTGTTTTGTTTTGTTTTTAACCCCTGTTTTCCAAATGAAAATATCGCCACCTGGTGGACAATGCCTTTACAGCGCTTTCAGAAATAGCCCAGCGGGATCTTTAAAAAAGCCCTGACCCCAGTGGTCGGCTGTGGGCAGAGGGCAGGCTACAGATAATAGAAGGAGCTCAGATTTCAAATTACTTGCTGACCTTTTAGAGTCCCTAATATATAGCTTGTTCCCAGGAGAGTGAGACTCTTACAAACCCTTTGTTTTTCTCAGCTCATCGGTCCCGTGGACGTGGTCTCAGATTTTGCTTGTTATTTAGTGCCAAGTGCTAAGCCCGCCTCTTCGGAGAATCACAGAGACAGCATGGGCTGCCTGAGTCTCCTCCTCCGGCTCCCAGTGCACTGCCCAAGCCTCAAAACAGCCTGAAATTGCTACAAACCATCCATCTCACTGAAAGACAAGCTGAATCCCTTAAAAATCTCAATGGCAAGGCCTCAGAAGGGACACCAGCCCCCCAGAGAATCTAGGGTGTATCTACAAACAGATGAGGTTTGAACATATTCATTGCAAATATCAAAGTCTCAAGATTAGGAGTTTCCACATTAAAATTTAAATTTCTATATTGAATGATTTTACCTGGGAAGATGTGAAGAAAAATACATGTGTTCACCTGCGATAGGCATGGACGGTATAGTATCTGCAAAGCAGAGAGTCCATCCAAGTCCAGCTTGGTGATCCAGGCTGTTGGAGTTATTTACAGAGATAAGAGGGCCTCAAAGACAGCCATATCACCCGAAGACTCACCTGGAGGAAGTCCCACCCTCAGCAAGTCCCACCCTCAACAATTTGTGGCAGGTGCAACACTGAAGAGTCTTAATCATAGCATGGATCGCTCAGCAAAAGCTACCCCACTAAGGAGTCCACCCCAGTCGGTGATTTACTGCCTATAAAACCCTGGCTAAGGAAGGGGCCTCATGAGGCTCTCTTGAAGGTTCATGAAGGCTGGTGAGTCTCCAGAGCCCATGTCTCCCCCATACCACCCCAAGAATGGTCATAAACCACATCTCCTAAGGCGTTCAGCTTCAAGACAGGATGTCCCACCCAGTGCAGAGCAGGCAATTCCAGGGAATCTTAAATAGAGGCATATCTGATGGCTCTTGGTTCTACCATATCCTATTGTCCCATTAATACTGTTCTAGAATTACAGCTGTAGTCATCATTAGGCTGGCATTTTCTTCTATATTTGAGAATTTTTTTATATCTTTTATTAAAAGGGTAGGCGACTGGGGCTGAAGAGATGGCTCACCCCTTAAGTGCCTGTGCTTTTCTTCCAGGGGAGCTGAGATCAGTTCCCAGCACCCATGTAGGGCAACTCACAACTACCTGTAACTAGAGTTCCAGGGTATCTGACGTCCTTCTGGTCTTCTTAGGTATCTGCACATACAGTCACACAGCCGTACACAAATAAATAATAAATAAATAACTTCTAAATGGGGTTAGTAGCCAAGCAGCACATACGTGCAAAGCACAAATAGCCAGAAACATATTTCCTCAGGATGAGACCCCTAGGATGAGCAAACACACACTGCGATTTATTTCTCTGTGTTTCCCGTTAAACCTTTGTAAGCATCTGAGCTTGCCACGTCTGATTTAATTTAATGTAAGAAGCCGCACTTCTCCAATCAGGTGTTTGCTTAGTCAAAATCATCTCCTCGTGCAGTGCACTCATGCCCTTCTTCCCCCTTTGTTCAACAGAGGCTGGAAAATCACCCTGAAAGGCTCCCAGAGGAAGGATTCCAGTTTTATAGGACATTCGCGGCATGCCACAGCTTCTCAGCTCCGCTGCTGCAGCCTCCAAATGCTTTCAGGTAAACAAATGGGCATGGCTATTGCCAATAAAACTTTATTCGCATGGGCAGACACTAGGTCCCCAACCCCTGCAGTGGAATACTACTCATCCACAGACATCACTTCCTCTAGACCAGACTCAGGCATGCCTGCCTGCCATGTGTTCTTAGAATACCCTATCTTTCTTCTTGACCAAATGAAACATCCATTATCATTAAATAACTACTCATTCCAAATCATTTGGTCCCTGATGGACTCTGAGAACAGGGATTCTGAATGACCTTGAAGGACAGATGACAGGTGACTGTGATAGCACACATTCACCTGTCATCTATCCTTCAGCAGGGCTGAGCAGAAGCTTCCACTGAGAGGGGACCCAGGCTCTTATCCTGTCATTCGTCAATGCTGATGAAAGTCCCACCCCACATCTGGATGGCTTGCCAGCTTCTGCTGCTATCAGTGTCCAAAAGAGATTAAATTCCAAAGCAAGTCTCTCAAAACAGGTGGATATTAGTGGAAATATCTGGAAGAATCTCTGCACAATCTACTTTCAGTGCATTTACTCATTTATGTGTTAATTAAATTAACTCTCAATAAGGATCAGTTGTTAAAGTCCAAACACTAATTAAATAATTCCTAAAGATCAGTTGTTAAAAGTCTAAGCACGCTGCCTTTGCCCTCTTCTGGACTGTTCTTGCCTAAAATGTTCTTCAGGGTCTTATAACCATCCCTCGACCATAGCAAAAACAGCCACTTCTGTCTCCACCAGTTTCCTAGGTTTTTTTTTTTTTTAATTAGTTTTTATTGATGCTTTGTGCATTTCATACATTTTTTCCAATTCAGTTCAGGCTTATTTCCCTTTCCCTCCCCCCCCCACCCCCACCCCATCCCAGATCATGCATTCTGCCATAACTGTCCTGCATCTTTCTCTCAGTTTTTTTTTTTTCATTTTTAGCTATAAGTGATAATCCATGAGTACAAGCATCCTTCATGCAAAACCTATCTGCAGGCTGCTGTGCCCAAACACCTACAGCCCCACCATCCAGTGAGGGGTGACAGGTTGTTTGTTCAATCAAGTTGATCAAATGAGTGTCCTAGGTTTATTTTAAACTTATCAACATTTGTTGCTTCTACTTATTAGTGTGTGTGTGTGTGTGTGTGTGTGTGTGTGTGTGTGTGTCAAGAGTCTAAGTTTCAGGAGGACAAGTTCTGGTAGCTGATAGATGAAAGAGAAGTATTAGTGAAGAATGGATAGGTGAATCCTAATGGAATTATTTCATCACAGAGAAGACATGGAAAAACAACATCTCACTCACAAGCCCAAGATTCCAACAAGAGAAATGTGATTGGCCTCATTGGTCGTAGTCCCTGCCTGTCCTTTATACGCTACCCTGCACTACAGCTCTTAATAAAGGTGAGCATATTAGCTTATGTACATGCTGCCTTTCCAAAAGGATAGAAACAGAATTCTGATTGGTTGAAATGGAAGGAACTTCCAGGAAGCCCCTCTTGACTTCCTACCCTGGAGCCTCTGTTCCCACTGTGTCTTCTTGAAATGTTCTCATGGCTTCCTCACCCTACGCTGATCTCGGCATGGTCTTTTTGACCCAGCCTGCTCAATACTCTTCCCCTCTCATCTTTGCAGAACTGTCTACCCCGCTTTGCTTATTCCACCTCAGTAATCATGTCTGGCATTGTATTAAATGCCTACTTATTTAAATGTTAGCTTTTTCTCTTAGACTAGATTTCTTAAAGAGCAATTCCCCTCCTGTGGGGCTGGGTACAATGAAGGCTCCCAATAAAACATATTCAGTTATTGAATCAACCTATCTCTTCAGCCAGCCAGCTGACCACCCACCCATCCATTCCCCAGTCTATCTGTGCATCTATCTACCATCCACCTATCTACCCACCTACCACATACATACATGCACACATACATACTTACACACACACATACATACATACATACATACATACAAACATACACCCATCCATCCTCTTTCATCTCTATCATCTATCTACATCATCTACCCAGGGTGTTAAGTTGCCTCAGTGGGACATTGGATGTAAGAGAAAATCACAAATGTTGGAGGCTTCCAAATGCTATCTGAATTACTCTAGGCAAAATTTTGTCGTGGAGGTTAATGTATCTGATAGACTAAAGCAATGAGAGGAAGTTTTATGTACCAAGATCTACGAGCATCTATCTGCATGGTTAACTTCAGATTATCTTTGGTCTAATGGATTATGTCAGAGTTTAACGTGCATGGCTAAATTTTTCCAAAGAAAGATTTCAAAAACTATTTGATGCCTCTTCGTCAGATATTGTCAAAACTTCAGGGAATTCCAGTATGAATAAGGCAGACAAGATTCCAGTGCAATAGGAGAGAGTAAAAAGATGGGATTCACTAAGTGAAGAGAAAAGGAGCCAGGGCAGAAGGACCCTGTAGTAGTTACTTTTTGGTTGCTGTGATAAAACCACCATGAGCAAGGGAACTTATAAAAGGAAGAGTTTATTTGAGCTTACGATTGACAATTCCAGGGAATTAAGAGTCCATTATGGAGGGAAGGCATGGTGGCCAGGGCTGGAGCAGCAAGCCAAGGTTCACATCTTCCAATGAGCACAGGAAGGAGAGAGAGAGAGAGAGAGAGAGAGAGAGAGAGAGAGAGAGAGAGAGACTGCAGACTGCGAGGCTTGTTCAACTCACTAAGCCCACCCCCAGTGACATACTTCCTCCAACATGGCCACACCTTCTAAGACCTCCCAAAACAGTGCCACCAACTGAGGACAAAATGTCTGAATACTTGAAGCCTATGGGGGGCCATTCTCATTCAAACCACCACAGACCCTAAGAAAGTCTTGGGTATCAAAGAAGTAACTTGTGAGTGAAAACATGAAGGCAGTGTTGACTTGGCCAGGTGAAGCTGGGAAACCAAAAGATTCGTTTCAGTGACCTAGACGATTCCTTTTACAGCACAATGGCATCCAGAGGATTCTCCTGGAACATCCCAGCTCTGCAGCCATACCCAAGCTGTTCACAGCAAGCTCTCTTGGCTCCAAAAGACAGGAACAATTATTTTTTTAGAATTAAAATAAGCTTCATCACTTGGGGTCTTTACTGAAAAATCAGAAGGTCACAGTCACCTATCTAGAGCTTATTAAAAATCACCTAAGTTTATTAGACATTTGTCTGGGGTCTTTTGAGAACTATCTATTCATTTCACTAGCCTGATTATCTTTAAAAAATGTTAAATTTTTTTTTTTTGGTCTTTTTGATACAGGGTCTCCCTGTAGCCCCAACTGACCTGGAACTCACTCTGTAGACCAGTGTTATTTTTAATTTATGCATATGAGTGTATTGCCTGCATGTACGTACATGCACCTGTGTCATGCAATGCCTGTGGAAGTCAGAAGAGGACATCTGATCCCCCTGGAACTGGAGTTACAGTTGTTAGCCACCATGTGCATTCTGGGAATCGAACCCAGGGCCTCTGCAAGAGCAGCGAGCACTCTTAACTTCTGAGCCATCTCTCCAGCCCATTTCTTGATTGGGTTTTTTATTTTTTGTTTACTTCTTTGAGTTCTTTTAGGTTCGAGATCTTAATCGCCTATTATAGCTACAGATAGAAAGAATCTACCGACTATCTCTTTGCTTGATAACTGATTCCTCTGCTGTACAGAAGCTTTGCTGTTTATGAGGTCCCGTTTTTTGGTTGTTGGCATCATTTCCCGAATGACTGGAGTCAGGTATGTATATATGACCTGAAAGTAGAAGTGAAACAAACTCCCTAGGGGAGTAAAGGGCTAACGGGTGGGGGGAGTTGAAAAGACAGAGGGCGGGAGGGCAGGAGGGATGTGCTCACCACACAGCATACTCCTATGAAAGGTCCTGATAATTTTTAAATCTCAAAAAATTAACCTTTGGTTGTTTTTTGCAAACAACAGCACTATCATATTTATGATAGTCCAAATATTAAAACATCAATGTTTTTATTGTATTGGATTTTTTACACTGAACTTATAATTTTTAGTTTTATAAAAGTAATTCTTATGCTTCCTGCTATGAAAAAAGTTTGTTTCTAACACAAGAAAAAAGGAATTTCAAGGGTACATTAGCTAAGCAGAGACCTTGGAAGCAGAGTGACAGCACAGCCCTCAATGTGGAGCAGCTTAACTGTGTGTGTAGATACATACATGTTCATGTGTGTTCATATGTATGTGCTCATATGTATATGCTCATGTATGTGGATGTTTTTGTATGCATGTACACATATGAGTGTTCATGTTGATGTGTAGATGCATGTTTGTATGTGTGCATGTGTGTTCATGTGTGGATGGATATGTTCATGTGTGTGCAACTGTATGTTCATATATGCACAAATGTGCACATGTGCATGAATGCATGTACACATATGTCTATGTGTATGTTCATGTTTGTGTATATATCTGTGCCTTGTGTGTTTCTTCCTATACATGATTGAATGTTCGTGTCTGTGTACAAGTGAGTGTTCATGTGCATATACCAGTTTATGCCAATGTGTGTGAATATTTTTAGTGTTCATGTGTGCATGTTCATGCATTGTGCACATGTGTTCATGTGTGTACAAATGTCTTTTCTGTGTTCATATGTGAAAAAGTGTGTTTGTGCATATGTGGGGTGCACATGGGAGAACACGTGTACATATGTGTTTTGTGTGTTCAGGTGTGTTTGTACATATGTGTATATGTGGGGTGCACATGGGAGTGCACATGCACATGTGTACATGTTCATATGGAGGTGAGAAGACTCCCTCTGGTGGTGTTTCCCGGGGCCATCCACCTGTTTCTTTTTCCTTGCAGCAGGGTCTCTCGCTGGCCTGGAGCTGACCAGGTCAGCTTTGGTGCTGATGGACAGGAATCTGCTTGTCTCCATCTTTCCTCGCTGAGATTGTAAGCATGCACCGCCATGCCCTGTTGTTGTATGTGGATTCTGGGGATCGAACACAGGCCTTCACACTTGCATTTTATGCATGGAGTTACCTCTCCAATCCCAGGTTAATCTTTTTTCCTTTCTATATGAGACAGTCTCCTGTCGCACATGCCTGACTTCTGGCCTCCAACTTTCTACAGAGCTGAGGATGACTTTGAACTTCTGATCCTCCTGCCTCTACCTCCTAAGTGCTGAGATTGCCATCATGAACCATCATGCCTGGTTTATGTGGTTCTGGGGACTGAGGCCTTATTCATGCCAATCAAACTTGCTACCAACTGAGCTAGATCTGCAGCAGCACCCACCAGATTCATTATCTTAATTTTTATGAAAGAATTACCACTCCTACTGCCATTGTTAATTGTTCAAGTCTTCTATGGCTTTGTGTCTATTTTTTTTTCTAGCCAGCCTCATCATGTATAACCAGGGGATATTTCCCATTGTCATCCACCTCCCCTGTTTTACAAGTGAGAAACTAAGTTCAAGGAGTTGACCTAAGTTATTAAGAATAAAATGATTTTTGTCACCCAGCTCTTAATGGCTTTAAAAAGTGTAACACTAACAGAGTGCAATGCACACAGAGGCCACAGCTGGCTAAACTTTAGAGAATAAGAGACCGCAGAGTGTGTGCTCTTGGGTAGGACTTATATTAAACCTCACCCACCCATGGCTCCTCAGGGACCATTTTGAAAGAAGGGATGGAAATACTGTAAGAGCTGGGGTTTGCCATGAACGCAGGGAAATAGAGGCTTTCAAGCAACTGTAAGCTTGCTCATGTGAACTTGTGGCAATGGTGACATCCAGCACAAGACCCATGCTAGCTCAACCAGTCAAGGGCCCAGAGTCATATGAGGGAAGTGGTCAGCGGGCTGGCTCTAACTGGAGAACTACTGGAAACCTCATATGGCTGGGTGAGGGAAGGGAAACCTTCCTTAAGATCTCTAGCTAGGCTGAATAGACTCCATAGATGAACTTGCCCCAAAGGACATCTGGGTCAAATGGTTGACCAAATGGGACTTAGCTTGTATGGCAGAGTGCATGAGGCCTGGTAGGAAGGGTAGGGGAGCAGATCTAAATTTGATTAAGCATGGGTGAGGGAGCGGATCTAAATTTGATTAAGCACTACTGTGTAAAATGTACAAAAGCCCAATAAAAAATTTTTAAAGTAACACTAATAGCATCATCATGTGGGGCTCAATTATATATTTATATTCCCAAGACTCCTCCTGGACACTTCTGGTCCTTTTTAGTATACAGAGAAAGCCAGGGATTCATGGATAGAATTCTCTTTAGTGGGAGGCCAGGTGCCATGCAAGGGACCTGCTGAATGATCAGGGTCCTCACACACAGAGGACCCCTAAGTCATTGGTTCACCTGTGGCTGGGCCCAGATCCACATATGGCTGCTTAGAATTTTGCCCTGGCCAATGTTGCCAAGAAAGACGGTTGGCTCCTCGGCTTGACTGGACATCCAAGAGAATGAGGGCGTGAAGTAGGTCCCTCAAAGAAGAAAGGAGGGAGCTGTACTCTGCCCACAAATCTTCCTTCCCAAAACAAAACATGTTTTATTTCTAAGGAACATCCTTTTTCTTTGTGTATTTCAGACATCATTTCTCAGTTCAGTTTAGACATATTCCCCTTTCAACTCCAAGTGGATCAAAGATCTCAACGTGAAACCCGAAACCCTGAAGGTGATAGAAGAAAAAGTTGGCAACAACCTACAAGAGATAGGCATAGGAAAAGACTTTCTAAATCAGACAGCAGCTACGCAAGAAATAAGGACAACAGTTGACAAATGGGACCTCATTAAATTCAAAAGCTTCTGTACAGGGAAAGAAACAATCAAGGAGAAGAGAAAACCCACAGAGTGGGAGCAAATCTTCACCAGTGGGTGATTCATCTGACAGAGCATTAATGTCAAGAATATATAGACTACTCAAAGGAACATCCTTTTTCTATCAGAGATACAGCATGTCCCATGAGAGATGTTATATGGAAACCTCTGGTTCATTCTAGTACCTATAACTTGGTATTTCATGATTCCTCTCTTTACTAAAGAGAGGTTTGTTATTCTTTTTTTTTTTTTTTTTTTTTTTTTTTTTTTTTTTTTTTTTTTTTTTTTTTTTTTTTTTTTTTTTTTATTTTATTTTTTTTTGTTATTTTAAAATAAAATAAAGGTCCGGGCTAGGAGATAAAAATGGCATAGCGGATTAACGGCACAGACTGCTCTTGAGAGGTCACGAAAAAGGGTTTATTTGGAAGATCAAGACACAGCAACCACGTGGAAGGATGAGAAAGCGTCTGATTATAACTACAATTCCAGGAGGAACAGAAAACAATCCGAGTTTCCAGAAGGGGGATCCGAGGCCCTTTTATCTGAAAATCAGACGAACAGAATTGCACAAAACGACATGGGTAGCAAACAAACCCTACAAAAAATAGCAGACAGTACATTCAAAAAAACACATACAAAAGTTTAATAAAATAAATTTAAAATAATAAATAACTGTCCAAAAATGGTCACTTCCATTAGTGGGAAAATCCTAACAAGAGAAAGAATGAAAAAATGGTTGTTTTT